>JAOWCC010001589.1:48172853-48772853 GCA_030867875.1 Actinernus sp. WN-2022
GTCGATAGCCATGATCTATTAGAGTACAAATGGTCACAAGGTCAAGTGCACTCTGATTGGTCGATAGCCATGATCTATTAGAGTACAGATGGTCACAAGGTCACGCGCACTCTGATTGGTCGATAGCCATGATCTATTAGAGTACAGATGGTCACAAGGTCACGTGCACTCTGATTGGTCGATAGCCATGATCTATTAGAGTACAGATGGTCACAAGGTCACGTGCACTCTGATTGGTCGATAGCCATGATCTATTAGAGTACAGATGGTCACAAGGTCACGCGCACTCTGATTGGTCGATAGCCATGATCTATTAGAGTACAGATGGTCACAAGGTCACGCGCACTCTGATTGGTCGATAGCCATGATCTATTAGAGTACAGATGGTCACAAGGTCACGTGCACTCTGATTGGTCGATAGCCATGATCTATTAGAGTACAGATGATCACAAGGTCACGTGCACTCTGATTGGTCCATAGCCATGATCTATTAGAGTACAGATGGTCACAAGGTCACGTGCACTCTGATTGGTCGATAGCCATGATCTATTAGAGTACAGATGGTCACAAGGTCACGCGCACTCTGATTGGTCGATAGCCATGATCTATTAGAGTACAGATGGTCACAAGGTCACGTGCACTCTGATTGGTCGATAGCCATGATCTATTAGAGTACAGATGGTCACAAGGTCACGTGCACTCTGATTGGTCCATAGCCATGATCTATTAGAGTACAGATGGTCACAAGGTCACGCGCACTCTGATTGGTCGATAGCCATGATCTATTAGAGTGCTATACGTGATTTATAGGCACTGAGTGATATTTTGAAAGTTCTGATAATTCCACGAGCCTTTAGGGGAGTGCAATAATTTTTTAGAACTTTCAAAATATCACTCAGTGCCCATAAATCACGTATAGCACAAGCAGTTCATTCGAATTGTTTTGTTTATGATATACCGTTTGAGCAAACATTTCCTGAGAGCATGCACCTGTGATATAACCCTATTATGCGCTTGTTATTGACCATTCAGAATCCAGATATTTAGTTTATTTATATAAGTATATTAGCCAAGTACATGTCATTTTCCCATGCGTCTGTTCTCTTATATATAATTATGTACAGATGAGGTACAAACATAACAAGAACAACAACTGTAGTCACGGTACTCGACTGCGTCTCGTGGCTTGCTTATAATTATTTGTCGCCGTCGTGTATTTTGGTCGCTCATCTGTGCATCTATAAAAGGAGAGACCAACGGCCAAAATTGTTTTTTTCTTTATAATTTCATATATATTACTCTTGATATTACTTTCCTTATTAAACACTGTGATTCTGTAACAGTCTAGATCCACATTCTATAATTACCGCTGGATGCGATGACTGCAGACGCAGTTACTCAACGTTAGTCTCATTCTGATGTGAGAATGATAAATGTTCGCTTAATATATATGCTAAGTCAATAATCCTTATCTATTTATCTATTATAGTTTTTTATTTCAACCATTTGTTGGCTAGTTATATTTATTATAAGTATACATTGTAAGTATATTTGTAAGAATCCTATCCCTGCCCTGGAAAGTTACTAAATAAAAATATAAAAATTATATTCATAAATACCAGCGCCAAGATGAGTTATTCACAACTCTTTGTACTTTTGTAGTTTGAACTTCTGCACCTTCTCGCTGGTATTTGTTAATATTTTACGTCAGAATGAGACTAACGTTGAGTAAATGCGTCTGTAGTTATCGCATCCAGCGGTAATTCTTGAATGCAAAACGGGTCTATTCTTCGTTTGCTTGTGACGTCATGTTGGAAGACGTTCGCAAGAATTCCTCGTTGGCTTCTCTTGTTAATTCCTCCAACATGGCCATCTTTGTCATTTCAATCTCTGTGGATTGATTGCAAACCAGCAATAACTACAGATGTAAATAAACTGTTGTGTCTATATGTTCAGCCTGATGCAGACCCGTCATTTTGTTCTGGTATACCTGACTATCTGTTGCTGGACTACGACAAGTTACCATTCTTACTGTTCGTCCTTCTCCACTATTGATGGCGTCTAGACACAGATCGCCTTGTTGTAACCAAACAACTCTGTCAAACAACTCAGTGGAGGTAGTCCTGAATTAGAAGTAAAGCCACAATTCTTCAGTCAATCACGGTATAACATGAGCGGTACAGGTATATGTCGAAATTGCATAATAAGGAAATCGAGACTAAGTATGGTGGAATGTGGCGAATATTCTATGTGATAGTGTTTAATTAATTTAAACAGTAATAATTTCTTTTTCACCTTTGTTCTACAACTCTGCTAATTTCCTTCTTGGTCGGTTGCGCTGCGAGTAATTCTTCAAACCTTGAAATCTGAAGACAAAATTCAAGAGTTTCATGTACTGCATGAGGGCAGGGGCATCGCCATAGACAGGCAAGCATACTGGACGTAGGGGGAGTGAGGAAAGTTTCTGCAAGATAAACTTGGTTAGAATTAAGCCAAGGACATGTACATAAAATGTTTAAAAAAAGACCAATATCGTCCTCTCCAAAATGTGGTCTTGTAAATCTCCAAACTGTAGTAGATTTTTGGGCTTTTGGCAAAAAATACAGGTTTCCCGCTAAAACGGCAGCATGTGAACAAATATGCATAATGATCAATCATCCTTGGACGAACTGGAAAACGAAATATCTATAGATTCGCAAATGTCGTAACTTTCTTCGCCTATTATATCTCCCCTTGCTATTGTTCTTAGGCGAATCATTACCCGCAAAACAAAATAATTATCCAGACTTTTCTGTAACCACAACGCTTTTGGTCTGGGAATGGCCTTTGTCATTTGTCTTAAAAAAGCTCTTCGAGAAAACCTTTTAGATAATATCTATATACAGTGGAACCTTTCCTTACGGACACCTCTATAATACGGACACCTCCATATACGGACATATCACTATGTCCCGGAAAAATCCCCATATATTTTGTTTAAAAAAACCGCTATATTACGAAACCTCCACATTACGGACAACGGACACTTAATATCGGCCCCCAGGTAGCAAAATTCATACAAATTCTACCTCTTTATTACGGCCAGTGTATAATGTATAGTGTAATATAAGCTGTACGTTGATGATTAGAAGAACAGAAATACAAAATATTGTGTTTAAACGTACATTCTGTATTAGACATCAAGTTAATCTGCAAACAGATGAATTATTTGGATGATATTTTTACGCTTTTTTTTCGAACATAAAAACACTAAATACTGTATTGTCATTAGACTTTAAAATGACGTCATATAAGCTCGGCCTCTATAATACGTACACTTTTCTCCGGCCCTTCGGTGTGTGTGTATATATATATATGCTTGCAAGCCTATAGGTGTAGCTCCGATTATTTCAGATCACGGCTAGACTTGAGGGTCTAGATTTGGGGGGGGGGGGGGGGGGGGGGGGGGGGGGTGGGGGTGTTAGGGCATTTCACAGCTAACAGTTAAAATTTTGCCCTAATAGTAAAATGTATTTATACCCTGAAAAATGTCAAGATAATGCAGGATTTATTAAAAACAAGCACGTGACATGCACGATAGATCCCAACTATCACGTGATTCCGGCTCTTGTTTGTCGAGACACTAGTCAGAAAAGCAATAGACCCTTCTCACGCGGCGGCCATGTTGGCTAGAAACAATAGATTTTGCGTTACTAGCCTCGCACTGAGCAATTTCAGAACGAGTTTAGTAACGCAAAAACAAGGGTTTTTATTCTCCTGGGATTCAACATGGCCGCCGCGTGAGAAGGGTCTATTAGCGCACTTCGGCTACCATCATAAAACGCGTGCCTTGACAGTTTCTTTGATTTGGGGTATTTACTCTTAACCCAGGAGGCACCGCGAGAATGAAAACTTTGCCTTTCAGACCTGTGCCAATTTCTATAATTATTGGAACACAAGGCACTGAAACCTCTGGAGAACTATCACGTGGTCTGAAATGGGGCAACAATAAACAGGTAAGCTGAAAGGGTCTATTAATCTCTGAAATGTTTTACAACACTTAACTGCTATTTTTTACATAACAGCTAACACTTATTATAAATTATGGGCTTTATAACACTTGACACTAAAAAAACGAGGCAATGACAGTTAACAGTAAACCCCATCTACACCCTCAGACTTGTTCTTTCTGTCGGCCGTAAAGTAGAGTGGCTTATTTCTAGGAATTGTGGTGTATTGACTAGCCGAATGATTTCAGACAGACTGAAGCAAGTTTTCGATCGATCGCTTTGAAAGTTTGGTTATTATTAAAATGATAATTTGGTAAGAATGAAACTATACTCCATCATATCAAAGTCATTGCGCACAAAAAATCCTACATATCGAACTAAAAAAAACATGGTTTGGGGAGCTATTTTGCCTTCTAAAACAAATATAATGATTTATGAAAAATTTCTACCTAAGTAACATCTAATCTACCTAAGTAACATCTAATCTGCAACTGGTAACTGTTTGGAGTGATTATGTTAAGATTTCCACTGAATAAATTTGAATTTGCTTTCGCGAGTGAAGTGATTTTTTTACAAGGTGTTACTCGTTTTATACGACCAAGGAGAGGAAAACTGGGTTTAGCTTGAATACGCTTGTCTGAACGTACTTTCTACCACTGAATTCAGATACGAGAATAAATTTCCAGTGTTTTGATGTATAGATCATCGAGGTTTCTCGAGTTTAGAGTGCTATAATTTCATTTTGTGCTATTTTTTCTTGTGACCCCTTTAATTTGTAATGACGGGAGCTGCAGTAGGAGAGATTTTGGAGCGGTCAAAACGAAAGCAGAGAATTATCCTTCGTATAGTTCCGGTATCAACAGGTAAGCTTGTAATGCGACTGAAGTTGTTATCTCTCTCACTGAGCAAAATTGCATTTACTTCAAAGCGATGACCAATACCAAATGTCCTCTTCTGTGTGCAATGATTTTGTTATGAATACCAGAACGAGGAAAGGAGCTAAAAGAAATGTTGTGCAGAAACAAAGCTCTGAAATATCTCTCATCTAGTCAATAAACCACAATTCCTAGAAATCAGCCACTCTACTTTATAGTCCATTGGCCCAGACCACAAAAATAGGGTGTTTGGTACCACTCGGGGGAACAAATACTATCATATATTTTTGAAATCATTGTACCTTAGCTTCTAGTTTATTTTGGTTGGTGATAGCAATGTGGAAAGAGTAGCTTTAGTGCTGAAATCACGTGATATTATGACGTCATCAATGTGAACGCGGAGTTCAAAGCGGGTCAACTTTAAGCTGCAATAAACATGTGCTGAGTCGCGAAAAGAAGTTAAACAGGATCACAAAAGGTTGCCAAAATGAAAACGAGCTGCTGATGCATATTTTGTTATATGCATGGTTACCATGGCAACAGTTTATTTGTTTCAAATCAAGGAATAAATGCTACGAACTAGAGAGTTGCCCTTAGTATCCATTTTCCCCTTATTATCTCATGTTTGATTTTTAACCCGTCAAAAGAGTATGAAAAAGCGTGAATACTATCTACCTTAATTGCTATCTACATCTTCGGCCTCATCATCAGAAAAGTCGTAATCATCAGCGGGGATCTCCTCTGGTTGGTTATTGTAGTTTTGGAGCCGGCACATGTCAGTACATTTCAGACCACTGGCGAGACAAGCTTCAGACCCTCCCACATGAACAAGCAGAGAGGAACTCCAGGATAGCTGTTGGGGCTGGTTCACCACTCATCCAGTCTATCTTCCTCAGTGTATTAAGGCTTGGTTTGAACATGAAAACGAGGCAAAAATACTTTCTTCGTGTTTTCTTGACCCCATTTCAAGTAAAACTCATAAAACTTTACAGAATTGTAGAAACTGGTTGCTTAAACCCACGAGTGATACCGTTGCCATAGAAACCACCTTTGCGAAAAATTAGTCAATTCCAGCCTTCTCTCGCCGATATTTCTGCTGATGTTAAATGCAGGCAAGGAGAAAAGGCTAATTAGTGTACCTACATCGCTACTTGTTAAAATTAAGTGAGGATAAACTTAAGGGCTCTTTCCACACCCCGTTTTGAAAAGTTCGTCATATACAAATTTGCATTGTTTTCCCCCACCTAATTTTGCGCAACGTTAGTTTCTATGGCAACGGTATCACTCGTGGGTTTAAGCAATCAGTTTCTACAATTCTGTAAAGTTTTATGATTTTTACTTGAAAAGTGGTCAAGAAATAAACGAAGAAATGATTTTGCCTCGTTTTCATGTTCAACCAAGGCTTAATACACTTGAGTCAGCTTGTCATCGTCTTGGACCCATCCGCATCCTACGGGTGAAGAAACTTGTGAGCAGCTTTGTAGACATCTTCTCCAGATAGCTACCTGGTAGTTCGCACGTACAGAGTGCTTCCGCAGACAATCTGCACAGGGAGGTTGTTGATTTGAGTCGTTTCCCTTTCTTTGCGCAGAATAACAGGTAGCGAAGTTCGTTGACATCGCTGGTTGGAGGGGGTGGAGCTGTACATCGTGCATGTGAATTGTTGTAGCCTTGCGAATAGATAATCTGTTAGCTCTCACTGCATTCCAATCTGTCGGAATATGTCTTGGAACGACTTGTTTCGTTTGATAATCTGTAATGCAGCTAACTTGCCCTTTCCAGCAAAGGCACTGACGCTATCACAGTCCGTGAAGGCATGCAGACCAGTGAGAGATCTGCATAGCTCTGACCCAAACATCTGAACCACACTTGAGACATCCATGTATCTTGTTCGAGCCTGTTTGCCGCATTTCACATACAATGAGCAAGGAATGAAACTCTTTAAAGCCAAGCAGAGAACAAATACATCTGTATCCTCTGATGATATTATAACTGCCTTGTATCCTGATTTTGCCGCATGTGCTGCGTGGAGTAGTACTCTTGTATCAGCCTCCTCCTGTGTTGACCTGAGGTCTTTCCTTGCTTCTGCACTTCCTGACGAGACTGGTCCTCAGTTGTCACAAAGAGTGTCTTCTCAGCCAGTTTGACCCATCATCTTTCCTTTTGCCATTCTTCAGCGATGAATGTAATTAGCTGCGACTTATTCTTTGGATTGGATAGGAATTTCCGCCATTGGCGAAGCTTGTGGTCTGGTTTGATATTCTTGAACTCATTGCCTTTCTCAGAACCTCTCTTCTCTCTCGGCATTTTTGATCGATTCCTCGTTATAAACTTCAAAAACCACATCGATCCGCTGGCTGTCTGCTCCTTCGTTTAGGGTCATAGACAAAAGACAATCTGCTACCTCATCAAATGTCTTCTGGTCACCTCTTATCTTCTGAACCTTTGCAATCCCGTCGATCACACGTGCGTAAGGCTGCGGTATCACTTCTGCTGCCGTGATGTTCTTCAGGAGCTCCTTTGCAAGCGACGACTTGTTGGTTTTCCTTAGAGATCCGTCAGCGGAAGCCAAGGCCCAAGGCAGGGGTCCGAGTGGATGGCAAAGTACTTCGCTTATCTTCAGCTTTCTGTTCTCGGCGATAATAATCATTTGAACAAACAATGCTCGATCGGCGCTGAGGATCACTTCCTTGGCAGTTCCTCTTTGGATCTTCATCTTTTTGGAGCGAGAGATCACCAAACCAGTTGCCAGCTTCCACTAGTATCGACAGCAACGATTTCACGTCTGCCCGTCTCTCGCAATTGGACATGGTTGTAGATCAGTGTGTTTGGCGCTGGACGTGCCCAGATGAAGCATGTTCTTGAACTGCCGCATGAATATGCTTCGATATTCAGCTATGATGTAGTATTTACTCACCGCTCTTGGCTTCAGGTTGAATCCCTTGGTACCTCCGGGCGTCTGAGTGTCTTTGTTTACAGTCTCCTCACAGGTTGCAATTGGTCCACAGGTATTCTACCAAATGGGTTCTCGGCTCCAATCTGGACAGAAAATCCACCAGATCTGAAATACGCTAAAACGTCTGGGTGATCTTCTTCAAGATGTGACATTTCCGACAGGTAAGCAGATAGATATCTGGCGTAATTGAGGTTGTCATATGCGAAACACAAGGGAATCATTAGACTGAAGCAGGATTTTGCGAAAATTTAAGTTAAAAACTACATCAAAGCTATTCTTTTACGATTGCTATCAGGTGAATTTCGAAACACCTCCAGATAACCTTTAACCTGATACCACTCACAATTTGTCCCCCTTAGTGGTACCGAGAACTTGCTCTGGCCCATGGACTATTTACGGCCCGACAGATCTCGCTTACAAGTTCAAAAGCTTTTGTGTGGACTGACTAGCCTCGTGTTCACGTTACCAGGACAATTGCTTTTTATATTGGACGCCATTTTTCGAATGGGTCTAGCCGTGATCTGAAATAATTGGAGCTCCGACTATAGGCTTGCCAATATATATATATATATTAAGTGTATTAAGATAAAAAAGTTTCTCATGAACTTCAATGACTTCAACAGCCAATCCGGTCATCCCATTTTGGCCGGGTCAGGCATGAAACTCCACATGAAGATCTGAGGAGGTCGTATCTTGATATTCAATGAAACGCCAGCCGTTGATTAAGGTTGCTCCGATTAATTCAAACACTGATCAAAAGACTTGAATTTGGATTATTTCATTGGTATGGCAGTTAAATTACACGAAGAGAAGACTTGTCCGTAGTGAAGGAAAAGATGGAAATAACAATCAGCATACATTTATCTGAATATGTCTCGAACCTTGCACCTCCTGAATGCTTTCGACTTCTATAGTCCTTTGTCCTAACCACGATCAAAAATAACATAAAATATTCAGGAGTAACACTGAGTTGACTTGAGGATGTTCTGGTTATAATGAAGTCATAAAACATGTTTAATTAATAATCTATATTACATATATCTATATCTCTCTGTTAGCAGATAATATAAATTTGATCGATCAAACCGACGAGGACGGCAATATTTATCAGAGTTCAATAATATGCTGAAGTTGAATCAGAAGTTAGAGTTCAGTTGCTTCAATCTGCAGTTTATTCAGCTTTAATTTCCACCCTGTCAAGTGATAGTGACAATGGCACTCTCATTTACTGGCGCGTTCTATTGACCGTATTCCAGAATAACTAAGAACAAATGGAATAGCCTTTGAAAATCACTGGTTCAGGAACATTGTTTACTGTAAACAGTGTACAAACGTTTGCTGACGTATAATATTCAGGGTACCCTAAAGTTAGGATTCCAGTGGCTAAAAGATCTCACTAATACAAGCGATTGGTAGAGATCATTCTGTGTATTTCTATTCTGGAATACGGTCAATCGAACGCAGCCTAAATTTTGATAGTTTTCATGAGAATTAGAATTGGCAAATGAAAGCTATTAATTTGAGAGTTTATATAAGAGACGCTGTGAGGGTTAATGGTTAAACTAGAGCGAGAGTAAGTGCACTCGGCTCTCATCAACGTCGTTATCGTTAAAACCTTTTCTCGACAAAATTTACTATAATCAACGAGTATAACGTAAAAATGTGAATCGTATTGCTTTTCGCTCAACTATATTTTCAAAAACAACAGCAATTACATTAAAACAAAGCAAAGAAATTGTTCAATATTAGAAATGATATTAACACACCGCATACTTACCTTATTTTCAATTGCTCCAGTGGATCGTGAAATAACAAAGCCTTCATCTCCCCGCTCCAGATCAAATCCTGGTTGAAAGATTGCTAGAACTATCAGAAAAACTAAAAATATTGAGCTCGCTAAGGAAATCCACTTTCTTCGCATACTTAGCAAGAGGAGGGAACCTTAAGCGTTTTACTATTAGCCAATTCTATTTGAACATGTTGGTGAATTATAACGCTTTGTTTCGATGTGACCAGTTGTTCATTATTTATCGAGTCGCACCGGTGTACCAGCGATTTCGACCCCCCCCCCCCCCCCCCGTGAATTCGCCCCCCGGGGGACGAAATCGCTTGTGAATTCGTCTCCCCTTCTTCGACCCCCTCTAGCGATTTCGCCCCCCTCCCTCTAACCTTTTAAAAGGTTATGAATACATGTTTTCCTTCTTTTTATTACTGTAATGTATTGGACGTGGAGAATAGTAATACATAAAACTTCCTGAATAAACAAGCTAATGAACTAATTAAGATCTAAAACGGCGGGAAGTTTTAAAACTTACCTTAGCTTGCAGCGAGTGGACTCGTATTTGGAAACAACTGCCAAATAGTCTGATGATTTTTACATGCATGAAAACCATAATGAAGTTGACGTAATTATCGTGGTATGTAAGTTTTTATAACCCGTAATGCTCGCATCGATCCATCTATTTTTAAAGAACTTTGCCGAATAAAGGAGTGTTGCCGACTCACGTGCTTTGTTCTATTTCAATAATAATGTTTATTTCAATTGAGCTAACGGCGCTTGTTAATTCGGTAATTAGATCAGTTCTAACTAGGAAAACCTTTCTGGATAAACAGCTTATTAACTAATGAGAAGATAAAACGGCGGTATAAGTTTTGCAGTTTTCTAGCAGTGTAATTAACTCAAATTCGGAAAGAATTTGAAATGACTTTCCGAAGAAAAGGAGTGTTATCGACTCGAGTATTTTTGTAGTCAGTAGTAGTAATAGTAGCTAAAGAGGTCTTACACTTAAATATTTTTTTTAAACTTTAGATCAGTTATAAAAAAAACCCTTTTTATTCAGTGCGTTGACATGTACTGCCTCTATTTTCTGAGGCGGGGCGATTTCAATAAGAATTACGACTACAATTCACTAGCGAGGGGGGGGGGGGCGACTATAATTCACTGAGGGGGGGGGGGGGGCGAATTCACTAGTGATCTCGCCCCGGGGAGGGCGCATTCACTAGCGATTTCGCCCCGGAGGGGGGGGCGAAATCGCTGTGACACCGGTATAGCTGCTCTCAATTTGAGACTGGTATTTCTCCGATACCTGTTTAACTCAACAGGTTTATTTCTCATTCAGGAGTCGCCATTCAACAGAACACCGGTCGTTTGATCGATCTTTTGATCCCTTGTTATTATTTTTTATAGGGTGAATTAAGTAATGATCGAGTGGCCGGAATAATAACAAGTTCGCGGTTAATTCTGACATTTTGAAAGGGATGCAAACATATATGGCGCGAAATACAGTTTTTGTATTGGAATCCCCTGCCAAATAATTTCCGTAAAATCGAATTTCTGAAATATTCACTGTCTGCAAACTTAAGATACCAGGTAAAAGATTAACTGATCAAAATTTGATGGATGTAGTTGTGCTGGGAAGCGTGCAATCGTGTTTTCCATGCATTTGTCTGCAACAACGAGCCTGTGATAGCTTCCTATAGCAAACCTCCGCGGCATTACGAGGCTAGCGGTTCATGACGTTGCTGTTCATGTGGGACAGAGTTTATGACATGTATGCCTACCGTAATTTGGTGATCGGCCGACTTCGATATACGTTTTTACCTTAAACGTGTTTCAAACCGAATCATTCTGATGGACAAAATGTACTTGATGCAACCAAAATGAGGCTTTTCAAAAGTTGCTATCATTCTTGCTTTGTGAAGAGCAAATCACATAATTTCAACAAAAACGATACGAGCGGACATGCGTATATAATAATAATAATAATAATAATAATAACGTATTAGGAGCATCCTACAGAGTCTCGATGCTCTTACATATTATACCTAATAGAAATAAAAATTACATGAATATATATAAAAAGTATCAAGTAACCAGCTAAAAACATCTAAAAAGAAAGGTCTTCAAACTTGATTTAAACCTAATTAATTAATCAATACTTCGAGTTCCACAGTTTAGCTGCAGCGACATAGAATGATCTGTCGCCATAGGTTACAGTATTGCAACGAGGAACTGACAGTAAATTATGTGAACTCGATCTGAGTGAACGAGAAGGTCTGTAAGGTCTGAGCAATTCGCTTATATATTTGGGAGCTTGGCCATGGAGAGCCTTAAAAGTAATTAAAATTATTTTAAAAGTGATTCTATCTCTAACTGGCAGCCAGTGAAGTTTATGTATTCTGCACACGCTGTAGTTTATCAAGTTCATACGGTGGCCCACAAGGGACATGCTGCAAACAAAAATAAATTGCAGCAAACGAAAATAAATTGCAGCAAACAAAAATAAATTGCAGCAAACAAAAATAAATTGCAGCAAACAAAAATAAATTGCAGCAAACAAAAATAGATTGCAGCAAACAAAAATAAATTGCAGCAAACAAAAATAAATTGCAGCAAACAAACGAATTGCTGCAAACAAAAAGGAATTGCTGCCAACAAAAATAAATTGCTGCAAACAAGAATAAATTGCTGCAAACAAATAACTTTCTGCAAAGAAACATAATTTGCTGCAAACAAATAACTTGCTGCAAACAAATAACTTGCTGCAAACAAAAACCTTGAAACGCTGCGCGCGCAGTATTAGGAGGGGGACTGGGACCCACATGCTGCAGTTTCCCGGGTCAAGATGGCGGTCAGTTGGCGGTCATGTTCTGTCCTTCGTGTTCCGTGGAGAGCGCTTCGGCGCTGGCAAATTATTGCCACAACTGCGGTGCCTCATTACCAAGAACCCCTTTATCGCTGGCTGAGACCTTGACCAGTGCTGACAGTTGATAGTCGATACATTCAGCCAAATGGCACATGTTGTTTTTAGCGAAGAAAAATCAAACAAACGACTGTCAGAGAATCAGATCATGTCCTATTGGGGTGATTTTTTGCAGGACATAGAAGAAATTCAAACAAAATTGACCTTTAGTGACATTTTGTTTTTCACTTGTGGTTGTAAAGAATTGCCTCCTCTAGGTAATTGTCAGTTGTCTATAGAATTCCTTCATGATCCTGAGAATGATGGAGAGTTATCCAACTTTCCAAAAGCAAATACATGTGCCTCAGTTTTGAAGTTACCAGTTAGCCACAAATCATATGATTCATTCAGGAAGGCAATGAAATTTGCAATTGCCAATAGCAAAGGCTTTTGGCTATGCTTAAACAGGGTTCATGATTTTTGCCGTTTGTGAACAAATGATGGATTTAATGTAAGTGATTTATTTGCATATCACGAGTTCTTCTGCACTGGCTCTATTTGGATGCTGCCTCAAGACCTACCCAAATGCAATTTTCTTCAAAATCAAACCATTGGTAGTTCAATGAAAATTGAATAAAATATTCAAAAGTAATGTGACAACAATAAACATCTTGGTTGTTTTTCTTATGATATTAACCAATGAGAAAGAAGAAGAAAAATGTAACCTTTAAATTTTCCTTGCCATTCCTAGCTGCACCACAAATTAATTGCATAAAAACTTAACTGCAATATATACACTGTACATGCAAATTTATTGAAAATTTAATTGGGGAATACAGTATGATTATTATAGCCTTCCAATTCAAGTGTGGCTGTTCCTCCAAAATGTTAATATACATACTAGTAATATTGGTCTGCTAAAAAAACAATGCAGTTACATTAATTTGTATATATAAACAGTTACAGTTTTAATGTTGAAGTTTCTAAGAGATAAACATAATGATCTTTGTATTTTATTAGAGATTTATTTGAAAGAAAGTTTTATTGAAGAGGCAGTGTCATAATAATATATTGAGAAAGTTAGTTTTTTAAATTGTTTATTGTCAAAATTTTACGAGACATTGATGATTCATATCTAGTATTCAGCAAAAAAACAGTTAGTTAATAAAATACATGTAATTCAAAAAGGGTAAGGTATACATGTACTACTGTATGGTAACTGCCTTTATATTGTAGTAGAAGTTAAATAAACAAGATCTATTTTTTGTTATTGTGACTTTTGTATTAAACATATATTTATCTTGTACTTGTTTTCAGGCTGTTTACATAACATTACTCGCTTGTCCATAGCAAATCACATCATGTGCAGTCATAACACAATTGGCATCGATGGAGAGGTGATTTTACCACCGTAATGATTGCCATAGTAATAATAATAATAATGTCTTTATTCACCTAATAAAGTATATATGAGATGTTACAATATTTAAGAATAAAAATCTGAAAAATTTAACGCTACTTAAAAATTAGCCTATTAATAAAGCTATTTTTGAAACGCTCGGTGTTTACTTTCGGCATGAAACAACTTTTTGACCCAAGACGAATTACCCTGGATGCCAGAGGCTCGAAGCGAGATGTCTTAATCGAGCGAAGCGAGACCTCTTTAAGTTGACGTCGAGCGTAGCGAGCTCTCAGCCCGAGCCGCATCGTTGATGTAAGAAAGGAGAAGCTAGGAGAGGCGGTTTCCAACCTCTGATCCAGGGTAAAGACGAATAGACAAATCCTTAAACCTAGGTAGAAGTGTAAAAAGTGGGTGTGTCGAGTTATTGCTGATCTTATGAAAGTTTTCTATCGGCTTTCTCTAACAGTTGGTGAATAAGATACAAGTTAGACTTTAACCGCCTCTTGTAGCATCTCTTGAGAAAACATTGCACAGTTGATAAGTCCGCTTCACTCGCTCCATATACTGGTAGACAATACACATTATTTTCGGTAGCACGATGGATTTATAAAGATGATCTACCTCTGCCTGTGTATATCCTTTCTTAGGGTCCTTATAACATACAAACATTTGTTGGCTTCTTCTTAGTATTACACTTTGTTTAATTTCTTGGGTTGTGAAATCACTACTATACAAATTAATGTACTGTATTGTGCCATGATATAATGTAGTTCAGTTCTGAAATATAAAAAAAACACCACTTGGTCAATTTAAGAGTCAAATAACTGAATCAGTGCCAACAGAAATTAGGGCCCCTTGAAAAATATGCTCTCCGTCTGAGTCGTCTTGCCTTTCTCCCCTCGACTCCATCAGGGTCAATCTCTTTCATTATGGTGGCAATATGACTGCGTGGAATGTGCATGTGATGCCTCAGTCGAAGAGCATGCCAAACGTATCTGTAGCCAGCCAGTGCTCCTGCCCCATCCATTTCTCTTCTAACAACTTCTCGAACAATTTGTTCGTCATACTGTACTCCTTTGCGTTTTAGTCCTAACGCTTGTAGCTTCCTTTTAAGTGTTCTGACATGCATGCTTATGCCGTGTTTCTCTCTTAGCAAGCTTACAATGGCATCGTAGGGATAGCCGCGATGGAAGTACAAACTAATCAGAACGTCAGAACTTTCTTCGGAATCTTTTGCGAATTTAGTCCCGCAGTTGTGGCAATAATTTGCCAGCGCCGAAGCGCTCTCCACGGAACACGAAGGACAGAACATGACCGCCAACTGACCGCCATCTTGACCCGGGAAACTGCAGCATGTGGGTCCCAGTCCCCCTCCTAATACTGCGCGCGCAGCGTTTCAAGGTTTTTGTTTGCAGCAAGTTATTTGTTTGCAGCAAGTTATGTTTGCAGCAAGTTATTTGTTTGCAGCAAGTTATTTGTTTGCAGCAAGTTATTTGTTTGCAGCGAATTATGTTTCTTTGCAGAAAGTTATTTGTTTGCAGCAATTTATTCTTGTTTGCAGCAATTTATTTTTGTTGGCAGCAATTCCTTTTTGTTTGCAGCAATTCGTTTGTTTGCTGCAATTTATTTTTGTTTGCTGCAATTTATTTTTGTTTGCTGCAATCTATTTTTGTTTGCTGCAATTTATTTTTGTTTGCTGCAATTTATTTTTGTTTGCTGCATGTCCCTTGTGGGCCACCGTAAGTTCACATGCCGGTAAACCATACAAAATGCTATTACATGAGTCAAGTTTAGATGTAATGAAGGCATGAACTAATCTTTCACAATCATCCTGGGCCAAGTGCTTTCGAATCCTTCCAATATTCCTAATAGCCAAATACGCAGACTTGCAAATATTGTTTACGTGCTTCGTCAGTTGGAGATGGGAATCAACAGTAACACCGAGGTCGCGTGCAGCCAGCTTTGGAGCAATGACACTGACATCATCAATAGTGATTCCCGAGATCAGATCACATCGTTTGGCATAACGAGACGTGAGATGGACAACATCAGTTTTGTTAGGGTTGCACGCAAGGCCATTGGAAGTGCACCAAATTAGAATATCTTTGACACATAGTTCGAGCCTGGACAACACAACTGAACGATCAGAACAGGGATTGATAGACACATAAAGTTGTGTGTCGTCTGCATACATCATGCAATTCAGGCCATGGGCAGAGATCACATCTTCTAGTGGTGCAAAGAAAAGTGAGAACAAAAGAGGTCCAAGAAGTGAAGTGAAGTGAAAATTTCGTACGTGTAACGTATAGAAAGGCCTATATTTTATGCGTGCATAAATGCCCAACTCGTAATTTTACTAGGAGCCTTCAGTCCCGGGCCTTCAGTCCAACTATCGTTCTGTTTTCTCGTACGACTCAGGAAGAAGACGCTTTGCCGTTTTATGCCATTTTCTGTGGGTTTTTACTCTACGCTCAAATAGCATACCAGTCCACACGCACAGCCCGGAAGACCCGCCTAAAACTTTCTTTGAGCGATTTTGATCTTTTTTTTTTGCGCTCTCTCAAAGTGAAATCAGCTGAGTGAAATCAAAGCAAACCAATATCTATACAAATATACACTGAAGCTGAACTTCTGAAGCAGCTGAAAGCGACAAATTAAAGGAAGCCTTGAAGTTGAACATAGATGAAGCTAAAGAGTAAATCGTCAGTAGATGGTCAGTATCGCTGCCATTCCGCCATAGATGTCAAGGTGTATCAGACACTGAAATAAAAGTACAGCGGAACCCCGTTATCACCAAGTGCAAGAGATCGGAAAAATAGGTGTCATTTTATATTGAGGATTCGCTAGAAACGACTCCCAGTTGTAACGCCTTTCCAGCAAAAACGTTATATTGTGGTTTTCTACTAACAATTCAACAAGATTGTTAAATATTTAAAAAATACATTTCTTATTTGTTATACCAGGCTGATTATGGCAGATTACAGCTGATGCGGGCGTCGGTGTTTTTACTCCTCGCACACGTCTCACTACATTTTCTGTTTTGGACACAACACTTGACTCACAACTGACACAAGTTGAACTTTTATTAGTGACTCGGGAACCAAGGTCCCGTTTACACGACAAGCGAGTTGAGTTGCATCCCGGGATGAAATGTATTTCGTTTACATGGATCAGTGACGGGACTCGAAACCAGCCGGGGCCGTGGATTCCGGGAAGAAACTATCCCGGGCTGTAGGTTCCTTTCAATTTTTTGTCTCAGGCCGGCGATGAAAAGAGAACATTGTGTTTACATGAAATTCTCATCCCGGAAAGAAATTTCATACTTGTGCTGAAGCCAGGGATGAAATCGTCCCACGGGATGAACTCATTTCGTCCGGAATAATGTAAACAACAAGAGAATTGACCAGATACCGAGATGAAACTCATCCAGGGTGAATAGACTCATGTAAACATGGCCTAATTATAGGCATGAGAACAAGTGTGCTGAAATATACATGTATAGCGGCTCTGTGCCGTGGTTTACATTTGTCAATAATAGCATACTATTCGCGACACTCCCTTTCACGCTCATCAAATAATAATGGGAAAAGGCGACCGTGTTCAAACGGAGTGGAAGTGGCAAGAATATAGGGAAGGAAATATGAACATGCACAGCCGCAGAATGAGAGAGAGAGAGAGCGTGAAGGGGAAGGCCGCTATGAGGCATGTTTACCACTGCGGGAGGCTGAATCGCATCTGACATGAACTGCGCCTGTTCGCTAGTGGAGTAGTGGTGCTCTTATTTATACTCGCATTGAAAGAGACTGGCGCGAATAGGTAACTGAAAGTTGACCCATCCCACAGGAATTAAAGAATAAAAGATGTCATGTGCAAATGAAACAATAGATTTTAAGAACGAGCCTCAAATTATGTTGTTATAACTGGGTTCGTTATTTCCGGGATCTAATCCATATAAACTACTGTATTTTTGATGGCCTAAAAAACATGTTCTATTAAAAAAAATATGTTCATTATCGGCGACTTCGTTATACTTAACAAAGGCCTTTAGCCTTGGCGACAAGTCCAACAAATAGCACAAGATAAATCTACGAGTTATATTACTATATTTAAAACAAATTGGGACATTCGCTATACACTCGATCGTGTAATATTTCTATCTGCAGTTCATGCACTTTGGCTGCCTTGCGTCGCCGTCAAGTCACCGTTCGCCTCGTTTTAATGCAGTTTCAGCACTTTACATGACAATGGTGGAACGAACTGTCAGGGGGCAACACATTCTCCCCGTTAAATTAACAACTATCCTTAAATGGAAAACACGCTTGAAATAATGATAATCGTTAATTCTAATGACATTCTTAAAACCAGTCAAGGATAAAGATAAACGTTTGTTACATTCCGAACGGCGGTAGACCGGCTTAGTGTAGTAGTGATGACGTCTGCACTACACTGTAGTACACGCTCAAAAAATATTTTCCTCTCTTTGCCTTCTCTTCTTGTTTACCTGTGAACCCTAGCTCTAGGTGAGTGAGAACCTGTCGTTTACCCGTGAACTCGTCCGATGGTTAGGGTTTGGTTTGTGGTTCGGGTTAGGATTTGTCGTAGAATTAACGATTATCATTATTTCAAGCGTGTTTTCCATTTAAGGATAATCGTCAGTAGTATGAGAGGGATGGAATTATCCCTTTTTTTGGTGCGCTATGTTAATTTTTGGTGCGCTCTCATTAATTCAATGACGTCACGGTTCTATTGTCTTAGACTCATGAATAAAATGCGGTGGTTTCTCATTATCTATTGTCTTGGACTCATGAATAAAGTGGTGCGCTCATGAATACAGTGTGGCGCTCTCATGAATAAAATGTGGCGCTCTCATGAATAAAATGCGGCGCGTTCATGAATATCTATTGTTCCTTTGGATGAGGTTATCGATCTATTCGGGCATGTTTGGGCAAAGCCTATTGTTTGGAGCAGCTATAAAGCTAGAACCGATCGGCCCTGAAACCATTCGAAGTTGAATGAAAAAAGTAATAAATATCTCGCAATATCTAAACCCTTTGTAGCGTAAATAGTAAGAACAAACTACTCGTGATAGACTCTAAACTGTCTTTATTATTTTCCTTTACAGTTAATAACTCATAAGATAATTGTATACAAAATCCACTGTGAGAAATTTTGCTATTGTCCTTAGGGATTAACGATAACTGAAGAGCCTATTGTTTGGAGGAAAACTCTTGTGATGCAAATTATTCTCTAAAACTGAACTATAATTACCATACGAATATAAACAAACCACTAGATAATTAAACAAAGTTTATTCAATCTCAAAAACACCAATTTTAAAAACAGTTCATTTTCCTTATCCTCGCGGAGTTGATAACTTTCTTATTTCTCAGTTCTTGGGTTGCTATAATGTACCGGTGTTACAAGATTACGCTGATTTATGTTTCATTGATTTTTTTCTCAGTTCTTGGGTTTTCTTGTTGACAAATGCTACAGACAGTTGTGTTTTTACCGAGGAGAGGAAAATTAATGACCAAGGTAGTCTAGTCTAAAAACTATACTTCAACTAGAAATCGACTTAATAAAACTTATTTCTAAAAGGTACAAATGTATTATTCATCGCGGAATCACTCTGTTCCGGAATAGGTTGTTTTTGGAATTGTTTATTCAACAAGAATTTTCGGTAGTGAATTGCAGCCTCGGTCGCTTCTTGCCATCCATAATCTTCCGTGTTCATCAAGTTTTGTTTTGTTTCCAAGATTTTCCCTCTTTTTTCCGTTTTGAAATTTAAAAAAAGGTATAAAAAAGAAAAAAAGCGGGATAAAAGGAGACAAAAGGGACGAAAGGGATAAACGGAGATAACTCTAGCCGTTTTGAAATAAAAAAGGAAGCGTAAAAACGAAAAAAAAGCGGGACAAAAGGAGACAAAAGGGACGAGAGGGCCTACCGACAAGAGACGTGTTGACATTCGGCTAGAGTTATCTCCGTTCATCCCTTTTGTCTCCTTTTGTCCCGCTTTTTTTCTTTTTTACGCTTCTTTTTTTATTTCGAAACGACGAAAAAGCGGGACAAAAGGCGACAAAAGGGACGAGAGGGCCTACTGACAAGAGATGTGTTCACATTCGGATACAGGTATCTCCGTTTATCCCTTTCATCCCGTTTGTCGCCTCTTGTCCCGCTTTTTTTTCTTTTTTATGCTTCTTTTTTTATTTCAAAACGAAAAAAAGCGGGACAAAAGGAGACAAAAGGGACGAAAGGAGATAAAAGGGACGATCAAGTAGATGTGTGCTATTTGATACTAACTTTCAACGAGTGAACATGGAAAATCAGACTTTGAAAAACTGTCCTGTACCTAATTGTGGATCAAAGTATCTTGTTAAATTATCCAACCACTTGGCACAAGTCCATAGGTTATCAACTCAAGAACGTAAACCATATTTACAAGAAGCGAAACTTCAAAAAAGAAAGTTTTTGTCGAGGAATGTAAATCCAGTTGTTGATAATGGAAAATATGTTGGTTAGGAATCCTACTTACAATGTTGATCTAACTGAGAGACCTTAGCTAAATCAGCTAATCGACATTTGTTAAACGTAGTGACCACACCAATTTGTTTTCTATAAAGTTCGAAACTTTTAAGGGTCTAACATTATACTCCCGATCCTTGAAGAGTAAAGATATAAACGATGGCTGCTAATCGTTCCAACTCAGATGATGAAATGACTGAAGATTCTTATCAAAGCTCTGATTCTCAGGAGAGCACGGACTCCACTGATGATAGTTATGACGGAGAAGAGGATGTTTGGGAAAGAATTCGTAACGAAACTAAAGAACGGCACCAGGAAGATTGGGAAGCGTTGGTTCAAAAGTATGAACACGATGGGGATAGTCATGAAGTTGCTGAAATCAAAGCCAGTAACGCTTTGGTTCCTACCTATAGAAAAGACCTAAGAGAAGTGTTGTTCGAAGATATGAAATGGATTCACAGCTTAAGAAAAGATCCTGATTTCCAAAAAATCTTCGAAACGAAACAAAACTTGATGAACACGGAAGATTATGGATGGCAAGAAGCGACCGAGGCTACAATTCACTACCGAAAATTCTTGTTGAATAAACAATTCCAAAAACAACCTATTCCGGAACAGAGTGATTCCGCGATGAATAATACATTTGTACCTTTTAGAAATAAGTTTTATTAAGTCGATTTCTAGTTGAAGTATAGTTTTTAGACTAGACTACCTTGGTCATTAATTTTCCTCTCCTCGGTAAAAACACAAGTCTGTAGCATTTGTCAACAAGAAAACCCTAGAACTGAGAAAAAAATCAATGAAACATAAATCAGCGTACATTATATCAACCCAAGAACTGAGAAATAAGAAAGTTATCAACTCCGCGAGGATAAGGAAAATGAAGTTTTTAAAATTGGTGTTTTTGAGATTGAATAAACTTTGTTTAATTATCTAGTGGTTTGTTTATATTCGTATGGTAATTATAGTTCAGTTTTAGAGAATAATTTGCATCACAAGAGTTTTCCTCCAAACAATAGGCTCTTCAGTTATCGTTAATCCCTAAGGACAATAGCAACATTTATCACAGTGGATTTTGTATACAATTATCTTATGAGTTATTAACTGTAAAGGAAAATAATAAAGACAGTTTAGAGTCTATCACGAGTAGTTTGTTCTTACTATTTACGCTACAAAGGGGTTTAGATATTGCGAGATATTTATTACTTTTTTCATTCAACTTCGAATGGTTTCAGGGCCGATCGGTTCTAGCTTTATAGCTGCTCCAAACAATAGGCTTTGCCCAAACATGCCCGAATAGATCGATGACCTCATCCAAAGGAACAATAGATATTCATGAGCGCGCCGCATTTTATTCATGAGAGCGCCACATTTTATTCATGAGAGCGCCACACTTTATTCATGAGCGCACCACTTTATTCAGGAGTCCAAGACAATAGATAATGAGAAACCACCGCACTTTATTCATGAGTCTAAGACAATAGAACCGTGACGTAATTGAATTAATGAGAGCGCACCAAAAATTAACATAGCGCACCCAAAAAAGGGCTAATTCCATCCCTCTCATACTACTATCGTCGATGCCGAGAAATTCGTAGATGTCTTTTACTCGGAAAAAATTCCCTCTATATTATAAACAAGTAATTGCATGGGACCTCGAAAATATATATAAGGATTAATCACTTGTGTTTTAAAACTTTTCACCAAATTGCCCTCGTGCAATGGGCGTTTTGCAGGAATGTTTGTAAATACTATTTTCCACCGCCAGTCGATCTTTTTAAAACAGCGTTTTTAAAGATAGCTTGCCATCCAACAACAACAACAATATATTTATTTGTACCAATCAATTTACATTTTATTAAATATAATAATAAGAAAATAAGCAGAAAGTGTGTGGTACCAGCATCCATGGCAACGCCATGGGGATTACGAGCACAATTCATTCGTTAACGAAGTATTATATCAGCACGCGACTGTTTTATATCAGCACGTGACTGTATTATATCAGCACGTGACTGTATTATATCAGCACGTGACTGTATTATATCAGCACGTGACTGTATTATATCAGCACGTGACTGTATTATATCAGCACGTGACTGTTTCCTGCAAAAGGCCTATCGGATGTAAGTTTGAAAACACACGTGATTAATCCTTAATTTTCTCGGCGCCAGGCGATTACATATACTAAGACGAACGTGTACAAATGCACCAACAAACTCTAAAAAGCTTTGAGAATAAAAACAAATATCCCGGCACAACTTCTCTAAACGGCTATATATATTATATTATTATATGTATGAAATATTTAACTATAATTAATAAAGTTCTATCTTTTAGTTTATAAGATTTATGCATATCTGCTTTGATTTTAACCATCCCATATGTTCATAACAGTGAAACTCGCTGAAAATAACTGTGAACACCCCGGAATGTGACTATAAAAGCATCTCACCCTCATACAGAAGGTTAAGAAGAAGGGTCAGTTTAAGACCAAAAGTGAACACTGAAAATTTTAAGAATAGCTATGTATTTTTTTTTTCAAAATCATAAGTTAGCAGTTCAGTCTTAATGCATATATATTATATTTACTATTAGTATATACCACACCAGTGAATATGAGCACGCACCAACATTTTGTGGTGAATATAACGGCTGATAGTTGACGAGGAGCGTAGCTCTGAGTCTACCACTTTTAATATAAGCCGCAGCATTTTGCCACAAAATGTTGCAAATTGCGAGAAAAGCATTCCCATTTATGGGTGCGGCTTATAGCCGAGCACTTTCCGAAAACTTTTCAAAATGTGCTCCAAAACTCACGTAAACGAGTTGTCGGCCATATTGGAGCCTTCAAATCTTATCGTCAGCAGTCTACATTCAAGATGGCGGCCAAAATCCGACGGAGAAGGACTCCATGTGTTTAGCTTCGAATTTTCAGTATTTTTGGCGGGATTATGAACTGTAAGAAATGTCTAATAACTGGAACGTAAGACATCCTCAAGCTATTATACATAATCTGAGGGGATTTGAGATCCAGAAACTTCTGAAAAGTGAGGAAAGGTTGCTCAAAACTTGACTTGGTTTTGGAGAGAAATCGCTAAAATCATGATGCGGCTTATAAGTGAGACTTTTCCAAAATATTTTCAGACTTCAAATTTAAGTTAGTGAGGTTGTCAAAGTTAGGGGTGCAGCTTAAAAGTGATCAACTACGGTTATGCTAAATAGCTTCTAGCGAATTCCCCCACCTGAGCCTCCATCGGGGAGCCGGGGTGGCGCAGTAGTTAAGCCCTTCGCCTCTCACCTCTGTGGCCCAGGTTCGATTCCCGGACGCAGCGCCATATGCGAGTCGAGTTTGTTGGTATCTTGCCCTTGCTCCGAGGGTTTTTCTCCGGGTTCTCCGGTTTTCCTCCCTCAAAAAAATCAACACGCCAAATTCCAATGCCATTTGTGGTTTAGTCGGGTCCAGTGGCTTTGATGGTTTGATCAGCCTTTATGGATGTTTCAGGTCCCGTTAGAACTTCAGTGTTGAGGACTAGTTCCAGCTCGTCCGTGAGAATACGAAACTTGCATATTCTTAGATTATAACATAGAAGGTTACCGAATGGAATCGAATGCCGAGACAATGATCCAATCAGAATACGATATTATGCACATATTGGATTCATCAGATGTGGCAAAATGTCTGTGTCGAGACTTCAATATTGGGCGAGACCGAAGGTCGATATTTTTCATATTGGGCGAGGAAGAATCCCATTTGTATAAGTGTTTTATTATACCGAACAAATAATCCTCCAATCAATAAACACCATAGCGTGAACAGCTCGTGTGAACTGTCCAATAGGTAACTGTCCTACATTACAAAATATTGGGCTGGCACGTGACACTAATTCACACATTTGATTGGTGGATTATCTGTAAGGTATAATAAACATAGTTACTATTAACACAATAGTGTGAACAGCTCGTGTGAACTGTACAATAGGTAGCTGTCCTACATGACAAAATATTGGGCTGGCACGTGACACTAATACACACATTTGATTGGTGGATTATCTGTAAGGTATAATAAACATAGTTACTATTAACACAATAGCGTGAACAGCTCGTGTGAACTGTACAATATGTAGCTGTCCTACATGGCAAAATATTGGGCTGGCACGTGACACTAATACACACATTTGATTGGTGGATTATCTGTAAGGTATAATAAACATAGTTACCATGCTACAGTAATGTCGTATTTCTTTCTCATTCATACGAAATCTGCTCTATGCATACGAGACAATTACATGTAGTTTGAGTGATGAGTATGTGAAAATACAGAAGAACATCGAATGAAATGTTTGACAGACCCTAAAGGCTATACCATTCTATAGTATGTTTTCACGTGACGTCATCACAATTCTAAAATCTAGAAAGATCTAGAAAGCTGTTCTTTTTAAACGATTTAGAGGTCCGTATACGAAGTTTCACGTCGATACGGTGGTTCGCTTTTGAGTTACACATTTTCGAATTTTGTGACAGCCCACACCTTTGGACATGACTCTTGCAACACTAATCCTTTAATTGTCATTGATTGAGAAGCAGCATGCAACCCTGAAGTCCCCCCACGCCTCCCTTCCACCCCCCATTCAAACCAGTACGAAAGTTTATCCAACATCGAAACGAGGGGGTGTGGGCGACGTGTTCCAACTATTCGTGTCCGAAGCTACAGCTCGGCATGTTTCCTAAATGTCACGAAAATCCATATATTTAGGCTAGTTTAGACTTGATAAACTTTCAAAAGTGATTTCTAAATTGTTATGAAAAATCAGCTTTATTTGTACTATACTTTGTCGGCCGCGATCTTGGTTTACCAAAGCTGTACACCAAGATGGCGGCCACATACTAATGAACTAACTTTTTCAAATATTGTTTGCCCAACAGCTGTTGCAAAGTACTCTATTGCTCCATAATTTGGTACTCTATTGCTCCATAATTTATGTATTATTGCCTGCTCTATACACAAGATCTAAAATGATTGTATTTGCTTAAGACAATATTTTGCGTGACGTCAGTGAAAGCATGCACACTATAGTATTATCTCATTTGGTCTCATGGGCCCTATTTCAGTGGACCATCCGACATTCCATGATCATGACGCTTACGGCTCTCTGACATGAAGGCAATATCAACAAGACTGACCACTGAGCATCACGAGCTTCTTCTGGTAATTTCACATGATGCCATCGTTGGCTACAATCCAAACTTCCACGTTTGCGTTGCGGCTTCTTTATCACAAGTCTTCACTGCTATAATGCCGTCAGAATGTACATCGAGGCAGTTATTTGTACCAACAACCTTGAATTGCTTTCCTGATCTCTCCCATTTCTGATTGATACGTTAAAAGGTTATTGTTAGAGGACACAAACGGCTACAGCGTACTGTATCTCACAGTCTACGAGAAATTATATGGACCGCATTCATAATTTGCCCTTCTCTATAATTTGCTAATGCTAACTAATGCTACCACACGAAATGAGATAACATTAAAATAAATAACTGTATTCAGTTTTAGAACAACGTGTAGAATTGCTGTTGAGTTAATAGGCATTTCAACTGCAGGAAAAACATGAAAACTCGGCTACCAACAGTAGTAGGAGAGAGATTCCACCTAAAAAAAAGGGCTAATTCCATCCCTCTCCTACTACTAGCAACAAAGACCTCTGTTGTTTATCTCGTACAAATCTCTCTAATTTTATATGACCATAAAGGCATTGCTTTTTAACCTACAACACTCAAATTTCACGAGTTCACACTAATATCGACTACTCTTTCACATGGTAATGTTCATGTTTTCTGTACATGTGGATAAACTATTGAAACAGGAATACGCATTTACGAATAAGCCGGCTCTAAACAAACATGTACCTGAAATGTATCACCAGCACTGCAGCTCTTTAATTCCATTATCGTCTTTCCTTCCTTTCTAGGGGCGGTAAGGCAGTCCTTACGTAAAGGATTTTTCAATTGTTTGTCCTTGGTTAGTTCCCATTCCTTGACGAAGAAAAAGGGACGATTAAACAAATGATATGCGAAAAAATGAAAGTCGCACACAACAGGTATGGCAAAGCCGCTGGCGGCACAAAGGCCACGAGAACAGTAGAATGTTAACACCATGTATCTTATATCGCAAAAAACCCGACGAATTTCACTAGCCTCGTTCCCTCGTCCCTCTGCGTCTCCTTGCCTCTGTGTTTTGTTTGTTGTATATTTTACTTTATTCTATTTTGTATCTTCTATTATGGCCGAATTAAATAAATAAATGTATTAATTAATTAACGTTCAGGATCTCTTGTAACGCGCGGCTGGAGATTGTGACGTCACAATTTCCGTTTAGCCCCACGCCAAGAGAAGCTTATTACTTGGGAGTCAAAACAGCCGCTTTGCATGATGGGACGACTGAGTAGAAGCCTGGGAACGAGGCTAGTATTTAACAAAATCTGATGAAAAGTAGTTCTGTGCTGAATTTGATTTTCAAATTTTGAATCCCAAAGGGCGAAAAACGGGGAGGAGCTTCCCTGTTATAATGCGGGTCCTTGCTTTGTGAAACAATCTCGGTTTCGAACTGCAAATGGAAATAGACCTTCACCGTTATAAACCATTAAAAGAAGCTCAAGAAGTGCACAAATCGTTGTACCTTTTCAGCTTTTTATTCAATGCTGCATGATATGATATTCATGACGTCATTGCACGTCATTCACTCTTTTCACTTGGTGGCCATCTTAATCGGATTCAAAGCGAAGCAACCCTTTGTTTTCGCCAGGTTAGCCTCGTTTTGACTACGAGGCTAACCTGGCAAAAACAAAGGATTGCCTCGCTTTGAATCCAAGATGGCTACCAGGTGAAAAGAGTGAATTAAGCAGCGATGGACTTCAAACAGAATACGTGAGATATACATTCCAACAATAAATGAGCCTGCCTCTTATTTCTCGAGATTTGCAGCCGATTTCATAAAGAAGCTTCTCAGGCAATCATCTGCAAAAATGTTGAGACAGTCGACAAAAATTACTAATAACCGAGAAGAAAAATGCGGACATAATAAGGTTAAAGCAGTTGAAGCTTTCCTTTCCCCTTTCAATGTTGGTCATGAATGAATTCCAGATTCATAGCGCACATAAAACAACATGGAAGGGGGCAGATGTGGTTAATTAATTTAAAGAACGCCCTTTAAAAGCGAGCAGTAGCTCAAATTATTTTGCAGTCTTACCAGACTGTCACGAGTTACCAACGTTAAATAATGCATAGGCGGTACGTACCTACCCATGCTTACGGTATATTCACACGGTACGTACCTACCCATGCGTATATTCATACGGTACGTACCTACCCATGCATACGGTATATTCATACGGTACGTACCTACCCATGCTTACGGTATATTCACACGGTACTACCTACCCATGCTTACGGTATATTCACACCGTACGTACCTACATGTATGTATATAGTGCGAAATAAAACTTGAAACTTGAAACTACATGTACCCATGCTTACGGTATATTCATATGGTATGTATACCCATGCTTATGGTATATTCACACTGTCGGTATACGTACCTACCCATGCTTACCGTATATTCACACGGTACGTACCTCGTATACCGTAAGCATGGGTAGGTATGTACTGTGTGAATATTCCGTAAGCATGGGTAGGTATGTACCGTGTCAATATACGGTAAGCATACGTACCTACCCATGCTTACAGTATACGGTACATACCTACCCATGCTTGCGGTATACGGTACATACCTACCCATGCTTACGGTATACGGTACGTACCTATCCATGCTTACGGTATATTCATACGGTACGTACCTACCCATGCATACGGTATATTCACATGGTACGTACCTACCCATGCTTATGGTACGTACCTGATTACCTCCCTTCTGATGACAGGCAAATAACTCTGGAAAGCCCCCTTCAGTCCTCTCCATGGTATCAATACACTGTTTGCCCTGACTGATATCACTGTATAATACACACAGCAAAGGGAAACTTGGTACTTCTGTTATTATGTTAAAAACAATGCAATAACAACAACACATTCTATTTCTTTATTACTAAAAGTGTGAAAAAAGGTACTAACTAAATATTACTCCATAGCAATAGTAAGCTAAATATAAGCTACATTTGTAAATATAAGAGTTCAGTGAGCTGTAAATCAGCACTTGTATTCTAGCAAAATTGATCAGTCTAGTGACCTGATGCATGTACGACTGATCGGGAAGTCAGAAAATATTGTAAAATTTATGTAAAATTTGAACTACATGTACATGTAGTAATTTACAGTTTCTAAAATGTCTGCAAATTAAAAGTCTGTGAATGAACAAATTTAGAGACATTTTTACGAACATTTTACCTACAAATATTTTACAGAGTAGTAGTTTTAGAGACATTTTCTACTCTGTCAAATTTTCGTAAACAATGTCTGTAAATTCGTACATGGGCCTTCATACATTCACAGACATTTGCAACCATTTTACAGATTTTTTAAGTGTAGTTTTTCAGTCTTTAAATGGTTCGATTTTTTCAGTGATCTAGAGTATCAAATGACTGAAATGAAAATAAGAAAAAAATGGTCAAGGAGTAACTAACCCAGTTGTTGCTGTTTTGTTTGACTGGCTTTTAGGACTAAAGTGCTTGTATGGCTTATTCCGTGGTTTGTTGATCTGTTGCAAAACCTTTGCCATCTGCTCGTGCTTCTCCTTAAGTCTGTCCTGCAAGGTGGCAATCTTGCTGTTCATTTTGTAGAGGGAGCTGTCCAGTTTATCAGAGATGTCTTGAATTGATTTGTCTATTGATTCTTTATGGCTGCTGATCTTAGAACTTTAGAAAATAAAAATTATAAGAACAAATGTCATGTAATGTTTTCAAACTCATTAATACTTAATGAGGTCAGCAGCCAATACAGGTGATTTCATCACATGAACTTTTTTCACATGCATGAATCTTGATCATCACTATAGTGATCTTGATCTGTCATTTGATCTGTCATTTGAAGAAAACAATTGAAGGATGACAAATTGTTAAAGACAATCACCTATATTGTGGGGTGTTTGAATATGCAATGATAATTGCATGACCAAGGATATAACACTTGATAATATAACTAGCCCTGAGGGAAATGGTGAGTTTTGTTTCCCCACGATCCTTGATGTTTCCAGAGACCCTTGATGTTCCTGAGGCCCTCGATGTTCCCCAAGACTGTCAATGTTCATTAATGATAGAGGGGAAAAAAAAGTCACTGCTTCCCTTGGGGCCATGCAGTCATTTTGTGGTTTGATTGTTATAATTTAGCAAAAATTATTATAAAATTACTTTCCCTGAGTTTTGGTACACCAATATAATTATTATATTTTTTCTACAATTAGCTCAAGCCAGTGACGTGTCACTGCAACACATCACACCATCTTTTGTCACGATGTGATTACAATTGGCAGGATACATTTGAACTGTATCTCACGTTCAACCAATGAGTGTGTGCATTGTATCTGCCATGGAAACGTACATGTATGCATGCTATGTAACAATAAGCAATTGTTGGACGAGGTTGGGAGCAGTCTTATGGCGGCAGTCTTATGGGGGCAATCTCATGGGGGAAGTCTCATATATGGGGTCATGGGGGCAGTCTTATGGGGGCAGTCCCACAGGGGTAGTCTTATGGGGAGGGGTAGTTCAATGGGTGAAGGCGCAATCAGGCCTCCCCTTCCTCCCTATGTCACCCTCTGGTGACAATTTACCCCTGGCTTGGCTTTTTTTATGCATACATGTAATATGTCTTCTGAGACTGAATCAGTATGTGATCAACATGTTGAATTGAATTTAGTACTTGGATCAATGACAATAACAAAATTCAACAAAATTTATAACATTGTTTTCTGTCGCCAAAGAATCAAATTTTACAGTATTGATCTCATATTCTTTATGATAATTGGTACTTACAAAATTTTAATGATGTAATCTATGTGATATAAAACATATTCTGAAAATTGCCTTAACGGTTGTTTATGACTGAGTGGATCTCAGGGCCGGGATGAAGGGCAGCCACTTGCAACTCAGCTAGTCAATCAATAATACTGACAGAAATATATAAATACCCAATACTTATTAAAGACCATCCCAATCAAATAATGTTTCCCATCGCCCTATTCAGTTGATGACACCATTGTTTATCTTCCCCACCAATACAGATCTAAACCAGTTTTTAAAGCAAATATTAAAATTATAATAGTTATCCATTGTAATTTGATGTGAATTTCCCATAAAAATGCAGTCAAAAGGCTGTTATTAAAAATAAGTTCAGGATTTTTCATGCAGACAGATTCTTCCTCCTATTTGAAATGAACGAAGTATGTTTCACATAAATTCATGGTCCATTTATAATACGTACTTGTGCTTTTTATCCTTTTCATGGCTTTTAATATCCTGCAGCAAATCTGAACTAATGTATTAATGACCATTCAAATGCAATGAAAACAATCAGTCTGTATTACTTTAATTTCATCAGAAGGGAAAAACACTGAGGAAACCATTTCAATATCAAAGACAGTTTATGTGTAATAAACCGTGCTATAGAGCAGATTTTGTATGAGTAGGCAAGTTATGCAGTATGATCACTTATGGAACAGTTACTATATTATATGACATGACATTTGACGTGGCTTTCCATTGTTTTTGGCTTAAATATCTGATCCAATCAAATTACAGAGTTACAATACAGTGTCTCAGTTACAGTAGTTATATGGTAAATAAAGCAATGGAGTCATGCTGTATTTTTGCCCTACTCATACAAAGTCTGCTATATGATATGATTAATTACTGCCTAACTTTGTTACTCTTACTCCACTCTATCACCATACTTGTGAACATGCAAAGTGAGAATAGATGTGCATGCATGTACAGTACACTGTACATGTACACACAGTAATACACTGACCTGATCTTTTCAAATATCTGTTGAATTTTTAAAGAGCCTTCTGTCTAAAAGGAAGCAGTCAATCAATTACAATTGTGTTGATAAATAAATGAATGAATGAGTATTAAATAGCAACCCGACAAACCTAAAACGATGGCAGCTTCTACTTTTACCCAAATCCTTTGCACACGGAAAACTTTAAATCATAAAATAAAATCATGGTAGAGTTTTGAAATCTTAGAAACAAGCCTGGGAGTACAAGTGATGTTGCCAAATTACACTGTCATTGAAGAGGTTACAGATGATTGAATATGTATTATTTTTACTGACGTGTTAGGTTTGCAAGGAATTGTGGTCAAAAGTACAGCTGCCATCTGTATCTGTTCGGTGGTTTAATTAAACCATTGCTATTAAAGACTCTGAATTCTATATGGTACAAATTAACAAACATTGTATACTTATTCTGCAGCTTAATTTAGTAGCATAATTGGATTTGATAAATACCAACTGAAGCAAGCTGGGTCCCAAGGACAAAAACAAGGAAATCAACCCGGGGGGACTCCAATATAAAAGGGGTAGGGATGCTCGTCGGACATTTTCGATTTGACCCCTAAGAGCTACTAAAATGGGCGTGGCTCAGGCTTATTTTGACCCCTAAAAGATAATAAAAATGTAAATTGATAACAGCTTTTTTGTTCAATTGACACCCGACCCGGAAAAGGTACCGCTTTACATAGAAATGTCTGTGTTTGATGGTGGATACCCTAAGTGGTACCAAACTCCTGATTTTGACCCCTAAAAGGTACGACGAGCACCCATGTACCCCTCACATTAGGGAGTCCCCCCCCCCCCCCCCCCCCGGGAAATCAACATACAGGCTGGGATATTATTAAAGATAAAACAATCCCACACAAATAAACTACTAGGCGTATATTTAGTTGATCACTATATAACCCAGGGTTAAACTGTACAGATTACAATTACAGATTTAGCGCTAATTTAGGGTTAAAGTTAACCTTGCTTTGAACAACCCGGCCCAGATAAGGCCATCCCAATAAAATGTATCGTTTATCATCACCCGACCGACCTATTTTTTTTAAAGCAAAATAAAACAAAGGTAAGCTTATATAATAATAATAATAATAAAGTATTTATTTCATGAGGGCAGCACAAAATAGTTAAAAACTAACAAACCTGTGGCCCTCTATAGCTAATAAAATTATATAAATATACTTATTATAATAAAATATTAATAATATAAATACATGGATCATAGTTGAAAAACGTTTAAAATATATAATTACGATAAGCAAAACAATTGTTTAAAATTCAAATTGAATTGTCACACTTAAACTAAAAAAATATTTAAAAACTGCTGTTCCTTAAATAACACGTTCCAATAATGGCTTCTAAATGTAGCATAAGAGTTAGTATTTCTAATTTGTAAAGATAAACTGTTCCATAATTGTTATATATCAAAGATCCTAAGAAACTCTGGACTTACAGTACGTCGTTTCTTACCTATTTTACACATCTTACAATCTTATGAGATATGTAAACGTTAAATAGGCTTACGCTTGTAATTATATATAATTTCAGTTTTATACAATAAATTGTACATACAACTATTAATACAAGTCAAGGTCTATTGAATCTTGTACTTACCGGAAAATCTTCATAATGATTTCCAAAATAATTTCGTTTCACATAGACTGCCCCGGGAATTATGAAGATAACAATCCAGGAAACAATAAGGCCGATTGCATATAAATTCTTCATTCCGGTCGAGATGATTTTTGCAAGACAGTTAAACGTGTAGACAGAGTTAACAAATATTACCACTGGCTCTGGCCGGCTCTTCTCTGCTATAACCCGGGTATACACGTGTATTATTATATCATCTCACAGATCACAATGCATGCTGTCATAATTTATCGTGAATATTGTGCTCTGAACTTCAGAGAATAGATGATAATTTTAAAATTTGACACGTTTAAACAATTACCCAACGCACAGGTCCAGTAGAATGATTAAGGAAACTACGGAGCTGAGAATCACCATGATAACGTGGGAGCCATCTTGTGCAATGCTGAAATGTCGCAGGCACTTCCGGTTCAGGACGGAGGGGGTTGGGAACTTGTCTTTCAAAACTGGACTGCTACGCCGATCCCGAGGATATGTACCATCCGGCCATATAACACATATCCACCACAGACAGCACACCACAGGGTTTTTTTTCGGAGAGAAGGGGCTCCGAAAAATAAACACACGGCTGAAATCAGCTTAAAACCACCCAACAAGGAGAGAAACACGACAGAAGACATCACAGTGGCAAGGTAAGTCATTATATTCAAATATTTTACAGTATTTCTGGCTAGTAAGGCGGAGTTCGCTACGCTCCCATACAAACCCTTATATTTTCGTAACTTGAGCTTGGGCTGCCTGTGTATCCACTAGCGGATTTGGACCACCGGTCCATAGCCGCTAGCGGTTTCGTAGACTCCTCTCGCGGATGAAAGACTATAAACGGAAGGAACAAGAACACAAGCAGCCGAAGCCGAGAATATATCAGAAAGTTGGGTGTTACAAAAACTAAGACCCGTTTCAAGCATGCCCCATATCCGCGGTGGGTCCAATTTCGGGGTGCTTCTTGGTGTAGAAGATTCATTGTTTGATTCATTGTTTCTGGGGTTAGGGTTCTTTGTATTTCAGGGTATTGTTTTGCTTTAGAAGACAATAGTTTTCTTTGTTTTACGTCATGTGGTGATCTGTAACACCAATAAACCCTAACATTAAACACAGAATAGCACTAACAAAACTTCGTATCAGTAATATCATTGTCTTCAAATTGAAACGGGTAGACATCAAAGGCCCTACCAAAAACCAGAAGAAATAATTTGTCCAAAATGTTTTAAAGAAACTGAAGACAAAAAACATTTCTTAATAAGATGCCAGTTCTATGCCACAAGACGCAATTCTTTTTTTAAAGACCTAGAAAAAGCCAGAAAAAGAAACTTAAAACGCTTGAGTGATGACGAGGTATTCTTAATAATGATCAATCCCCCAAATATGGTGCAGAAAATGATGGCAAAACTTGATATTTATGAAACTCTCGAAGTTAGGAACAAATAATTGAACCCTTATAATTGTTGTACGTATCATATAGCTATTTTAACTTAACTTAATTAAGGTAATATAAATATTATTGTTCAGTTTGGATATTTACCGACTATTCGATCCCAGAAAGGTCTTTCGTTTATAGAATTGCAAACCATTCCTATATATATCAAGATAACTATTTTCCAAGAAAGAATCATTCATGATTACAACCCACACGCTGTGGAATCGCCTTCCAATCGCTTTGAGGAATTGTGATAATCTTTTAACTTTTAAATCTAAGTTAAAAACGTATTTGTTTAATTTAGCTTATTATTAGTTATATTGAATCGAATAACTTAGGTTCTTTTCACATTCAAGTATACGTACTCGACAGACTTTGCTAACATGCATTGCCGACCAGAATTAAGTGGCCGAAATTTGGGTTGAATGAGTATGTCGAATGAGTATGTCGAATGAATGTCTAAAAAACTTGAAACACCGCCAATGCACGTAACACTGAAATAATAATTTAATAATAATAAATATATAATAAGCTTATATGGCACTACAGTACAGTCAGATCTAAGCGCTTTATAATACTGATATAGCTATTTACAAACTACAAAATATATCTATAGAAAAATAATGATATAACTCTCCTAAAAGTTGATATGTTATTGGCGGTGTTTCAAGTTTTTTAGACATTCATTCGACATACTCATTCGACATACTCATTCAACCCAAATTTCGGCCACTTAATTCTGGTCGGCAATGCATGTTAGCAAAGTCTGTCGAGTACGTATACTTGAATGTGAAAAGAACCTAAGTTATTCGATTCAGTACCTCAAAACTAGCCTCCTCCACAGGCAACTAACCTAAAAAAATCGAAAACTTTGTTTTGGCTTCCTGTGGATGAGGAGAGAGAAGAAAAAGAAAAACTCGCGAACTCAACCTCAGTCTACGCCTGTGGGAAATCGTTTGCCGCGGAGTACCACGATACACTTAGCCTGCATGGTTACAAAGCATGTATGATTATTTCGAATGACTACGTCGAATGAATGCTCTGTACACGTGACACTGAAATCGGTTGTAATTAGTTTACGAATCCAATCGAAAATTTCCTATTGAGAATCACTTGAAAATCAAACATATTTTGGAACTACGAAGTCCCCAAATATTGACAGGGGTGGCAAGATCATCAGTGTGGAGTTTCAGTCAGTCCTAAAATGTTTGATTTTCTAGTAATTCTCAATAGGAAATATTCGATTGGAGTCGTAAACTACACTTGATCTCTTAAATGGTTGGTATTTTTGTATTGTATTTGTTATAGCAGGCTGAGTATTACAGCTTAAAGCTGGTGGGGGCCTGTTTTTACTCCTCACACACTCCCACTACATTAACTGTTTTGGACACACTACACTCGACTCACGGTTGATTTTTACGGAGGGAAGAAAATCTGGTAGATCACACCAAATCACTTTGGCATTCACATCACAAAAGATTTTTAAATAAATGGAACAGTCACAACCAAAGCAAATCGTTCTCTTTGCGGGCGCGCAAAGCGCAAAGGCCGATACGGAAGTACGGGCCTCGTGAGGCGTGGAGAACAACGTACGGGAGTTACAAAGTCGGGAAAAAAGACCGGACGCATGTTTAATTTTACTTGGCTTCATCATTAGCCTTTGTACACCGCCACTCACCCCTCGGGAAAAATCCCCGTGTTTTCCGAGGACCTGAGGAAATCAGACGCCTCTCTACAGCCGGGTATCCCAGCTCACAATGATAGATAGACAGATAGACATCCCATTCAGTGGCTATGGAAATTCGATGAAACAACTTTGCACAGGCCTTGCTATACTACGCCGATGGCTGGGCTTACAAAGGCTGCTAATCTCTAAGCGTTGATCATAGTGAATACCTGGCGCTCAATGGCGGCGGACAGATAAGCCGGCAAACAATAATTGGCAACTGTACTCAAGTACAGGCCTGACCGACGCAGGTACAAATACGATAATATCTGAGCTCGAGGCTGGTAACTTTATGTGTTTAAGTTAGTTGTACGATAAAATACATACGTTTGTTATCTTTCTTGATAATATAATGTTGGAAACGTGTTCATTCCATTTCAGCTAGCAGGTCATTGCTGATTGTTAATGTTCATGAGATTATAGACTTATAGTGAAGGTTTAGAAATTATAGTGAACGTAAAGTAAAGTCACCTTTATTTATAGAGGGTTTAAACACGTTAACCGGCTAGCCCTCTCTTTACTTTAGTCCTACGGATTTACGTCCTTATCCGAGAAGACCTAACCGTTTACTGTTCGATTATGTAAAGGAAGCACCTTCTACTCCGCAGTTATTGTAAGACCCTGAGTGTTGGTTCGGCCGGGGTTTGAACCACGACCTCCCTCTCAACAGACCGGAGCTTAACCACTGAGCTAACCGGGAGGCGGTCACGTACAGGATTTCTCGTAGTCAAGAGATGAAATAGAATCGATCTTGAAACTTTACTCACTTGACTGTTCTTTGTATTACCCTTTATCTCTGCTTGAATTAGAGCGGTTTTAGAAAAAAAAAAAAAATCCTCACCGAGTATAGAAAAACACACTTCAAATTTCCTTCAGAGATTAGCCATATGGTCTCTTGCCATTTCGGAGTTGAGGAAGGGACTGGGACCGAGTGCCAAAAATTAAGGATCTCCATCACAAGGCAACGTGTTCTTGAGGTTTAGAATTATGATTATCGTAAATTGTAAGGTCAATCGCTTTAAAGTTACGATAATCATAATTCTACTAACATCCTAACCTGAACTACAAAACTAACCCCAACCATCGGACGAGTTCACGAGTAAACGATGGGTTCTCACTCACCTATAGTTCACAAGTAAACAAGAAGAGAAGGTAAACGAGATCATTTTCATTTTCAAGGGGTCCTACTGGGTCCAACTCGTAACCCTTTGCGTGTAGTCATCACGAACACTACACTAAGCCCGCCTACCGTACCGGCGCCGTACGCTGTCGGAATCATTTTGACACTAAATGTTTATCTTTAATTATCAAACTCATGAATAATTCATGAAGCAAAAACAAAGGAAATCACCGACCCATAAGTGTTCTTTAAATCTGTTACAGATTTCGTCCTGATTTACATAAACTTTGGCTTCGATTTTCTCGGCCAAAATAAGTCGTATCGCCAAAATAACTGAAAACATGACTCTCTACATCTAGACGTTTGATAAGTAAGATAAAGAATTCGCGTCCGATCTTTATCAGATTTACAAACTCTCGCTTTCAGCTCGAGTCTGTAAATCGGATAAAGATCGGCCGCTTATTCTTTATCTATTACTTCAAAAACTCATGAATAATTAATGAGCATTTTGTCCAATCAGATGAAGCAAATCAGTCACGTGCATGCTCCTTTATACCTGATAAAATCTCATCATTCTAAAAGACCCGCGGAGGGATTCGAATTCTGTCCCAGGGGCAAACAGGGTTAATGATTGAGACAATGGAATTTCTATTGATGTTTCAGCTTTCTCATTGAATTGCTAATTAGGATGAACGTTTTATATAAAGGTTTCATCCTAATTAAGAATTCACTGATAAAGACCTAAAGATAGCAAAAAGTACACGGAACATAAGGTACCTAGATAATAAACTTTGCACTAAATTTACTAATATCAGCAAACTACCGAGATACACAGATAATATCAGTTAAAATGAAGTTATCCAACTACCATTACTTGTTTGCCGAGCCACTGTTTAGTTCCAATTATTAAACCAAACTCAAAGCCGTAAAATAATAAAAATGTGCATTAAACTTACATATTTTGTGCCGGAGTCAAAAATTTAGAGTCTGCCGTCATGTCAGTCACATCGCTTTCCAAGTCTTGAACTTTATCGAGGTAAACCACAACACCAAATCCTTCAAGTGCAGGTTAACGTTCTTCTTGCATTGCGAAACGCCGCTTCAAACAACACTAGTATGGTAATTTCTTCATGTCATTCCCTTGAGATGTTCGTAATTGCAGGCGGTGATTACTCGAATATTTTGCATGGCGTTGTGAATACAAAGGTTCAATGGTTCATTAAGTACCCTTTCCCTTGAGATGTGCGTCTTTCTTTCATTGCATTCTTAAAGCGTTTTTGAAGCCGTTTAAAACACTCACAGCACGTGTTTTATCAAGTCCAAAAATTGATAAAACACTGCTATTTGTGTTTTAAACAGTACTTATTGTTCTCTTTTGAATAGAACGGTCAACTTTTGGTTCAAACTTTAGCTTTATTCGGCCTTTCTAAGACATAAAGTCTTACCTGCCGTGTTGACTCATTGCCGCCATTTTTCTTCAAGCAAGCAAGCACTTTTTACACGCGCGCCCGCGGTACTTATCGGACGCGGTTGGAAAGGCGGGAAATCAACATGTCATTCAAAAGCGATCTGAAACAATTATCCTTGACTGGTCATGAGAATTACGATAGCGATTTAACAATTTAGGATAATCATAATTTTAATCTCGAGATCATGGAGTTGCACAAGGACAACGCTGCGTAAGTAGGGCGCATGCGCGAGTTGATGCGTAAATTTTAGATCTTAGAGATTTACTTCCTATTTAGTTTACACTAATACTGGAAGGTGCATAAAAGGATACAACAGTGAAAAAATACAGCCTTATTTATGACAACAACAACGTGCAGATGCAACAACGGAGGTGATAAATATACAAATACTGAACACGCAAATAAATAATCAGATAAATAATGAATGCTGTAGTATAGTCAGCTTATAAGCGCCTTTGGCCAGATTCATGCGCCGAACGCAATTGAAACAAAAGATAATTAGGCGGCCTCTTTTGATCTAATTAGGTTCGGCGCATGAAAAGTTCGACCTCTGAATCGGGCCTAAGATATGGACGGAGGCGTCTTCATTCTTGGTCGCAGGTCTAATAGCAATATTAAATAGTGGTAACCGGATGGAGCATTGATCACGTGCTCGGGTAATTTGTTCCATAGGCGGATTGTACGTATGTAAAATGAATAGCTAAAAGCAAGAACATTGCACTGTAGCTGACAATAATACAAGTTATTATGTCTAGGGTTTGGGAAAATTTTGGGAGGAAAGCCAATATATCCCCACCAGGCCATTACTGACGGATCTTATAAAACATTGTGTCCTGTTAGGCAAGTCTTCTCTCCTCAAGAGTGTCCCAACCCAGTGTGTTAACAAGTTCGGACGTACATAGTTGCTGCAAACAAAGCGAGCAGCATTCTTCTGATATCCACGTCAGAGTCAGTGTAAGGGTTCCAAGCCTCAGAAGCATATTCAAGTTTGGGTCTAACTAAAGTTTCGTAAGCTCGCTTCTTAACAGATTTAGTACAGGGTTTCAGGGTTCTGCGAACAATACCTAGATGCGATTTTGGAGCAGTGGGTGTTCCAGCGAAGATCACTGATGGGTCTGTGTGACTATGAGGTAGTCGTGAGATGGTGACGGATATCGATAGAGCCTTACCATTTATGTGATAGGTAAACTTGCTATATTCACGCTTATTAGTTATGTTCAACAGGTGACACTTGACAATATTAAATTCCATCGACTAATCCATACACCATTTTAATAGCGTGATTTAAAGAGGTCGTCCTGCAAGATCTCGTGCCGATCTATTTCAGATTTAATCCGCCAATAGAGAATTGTATCGTCAGCAAATAATCTGATGTTGGAGCTAAAGCCATCAGCAATATTGTTAATATACAGCAGAAACAGGGTCGGACCGAGGACAGACCTAAATGTGGAACATCGGAAGTAACACTAGCGACGTGAGAATGAGATCCGTCCACCGAAACGGTTTGTGAACGTATGATTATGGAGAAAAGGATTAATCCAACCAAGCATGTGCCCATTGATACCATAATGCTAGACCTTAGCAGCTAACTTACGGTGTGACACCTTATCGAAAGCCTCGTGCTAGAGTCCAGTAATTTATAGATTGTGTCAACCTGACTAGGGTTGTTTAGCCCTGTAGCCAAGTCATGAATAACTGATATTAGCTGTGTTGCATGTACACGAGAGATGTTTCTTAAAGCCATGCTTTTGATGTTATTGTTAGCAAGGTGTTTATTTAAATGACTTAAATGACTGAGGACTATGTATTCCATCACCTTAAAGCAGCGACAGGTAAGTGACGGGGCCTATAATTTGCAGGGTTGGTTTTAGAGCCTTTTTTGTAAACCGCTGTGATCATGACAAGGGCTGTAGACCAATCGGATGGGATAACGCCAGTATCATAGCTTTGCTGGAATATTACAGTGAGTACATCACACATTTGATTTTCCCCCGCAAGCTCAGGCAAGATTTTTGCTGGTCTCAGGTCGGGACCCCCGGATTTATTAACCTTTCGTTCCGATAACAATTTCTTTACACCTGATACACTGAACGTGATGTCTAGGATGTCAGGATAAGGTGACGGACCTTTATCAGGGATTCACTGAGCTATCATTAGGAGTAAACACTGATTTAAAGTGGTTATTGAGGGCTTCTGCTTTGTCTTTGCATTGTCAGAGATGGGAAGGTTTCCATTATTCTAAAAGTAGGCATTTCAATGTTTTCGGTTCGGAATAACTTCACATGGCTCCAGAAACAGAGAAACGCTTAGAATCTAATACTGATAATGTTGCGCTGCTTTCTGTATGTCGATCAGTTACTTGTGTCCCTACTATGTTTGGCTTTCTTGAGCAGTCTATCCCGTTTGCGCATTTGCCTCTTTAATGGCCTGGACATCCAGGGTAGGTGGGATTTAGCCTTAGTAGTTTTGTGAGGCACGTATGCATTTATTGCATCTAGAATTTTATGTTTAAAAAACATCCAATTATCATTCACTGATCTGGAGCTTGGAACTGAGTTGGAGAATTCTGAGTTAATATTTTTGGCAGCTTTACGTAGACCATCTAGGTCCATGCGCTTATACAGGTATAGTTTATGAGGTGGTTTGGGTGTACGTTTGGTCTTGATGTTTATGTCAAATAGCCAATGTATGCATGTTCACTCATCGGACTCATGCCGGGAACAACTTGGACATTAGATGCAAGGGTAGGTTTTGTCATCAATGAAGCCAAGCAAGGTAGTCGCGCGTATCCTTAGAGGTGAGGTGATTAGTTGAAACTTCCAATCAATATCTCCAAAAGTAAAATCGATACAGTCTCGTCGATTTCAGTCTCGTGCCCAAGCTCTTGGAGATGAGCTCTGGGTACAGTTTCAGTTTATTAAGTATCTAAATAGGCAAGCCTAATTCCGAGACTGAAATCGACGGGAATTTTACCGAAAACATTATTTTGTTGGCGGTCCGAATCTCCGTCGCGTTTGAAGGCAATTTATAAGGTTAAGCAAACCTTTGGCAAGAAAACTTTCAGGATCAGCGCTGCTTCTCTATGGAACAAACTACCAACTGACCTAAAACAAGCAGCCTCAAGAGATTCATTCTCATTCGAGTTGAACTCATATTAGCCTCACTGTTTCCAATGATTGGTGTTGTAATTGGAAACTGTCTTTATTAGTGCTTTAGTTATTACTGTTATTAATTATCTATTTATTTATTTATTTATTTACTTTATGTCGAGGGCACGTGTATATTATCTGTATGATATTAAGTGTCTCCATCGATAAATAAACAATATTATTATTATTTATCCCAGTAGGCAAAACAAACTACATCATCTTTAACAGACCCCCAGCAGAGATTTTAAAGATTTTCAATTCTCTATCGATATATTTACATGTAAGTTGTCCAAACTATAAAAATACCTCATGTTTAACTTCTTGATAAGATTGAAGTCTCCTTTAGTATCACGTGACATTCCTCGGTTGATGACGTCATAAAACGAGTTTCTTGAAATGGGGGAAGTTTACACAGGAACATTTAGATTTAGTTTGCTATCACACGTACTGCTTAAAATGACGATTGCATTGTAGTTCCGCCTTCTAATGTGGTATCCGTCATTTCTATTATAACATATTTTAACATTTACGATGTCACGTCACCTGTTTCCCTTAATTAATTGCTTCCGTTATGATCTGGACATGATTAAAAGGCGGAGTGTTCAAGCCCTTATTATGAGTCATAGAACAATGAAGAAAGAAGATTCGTTTAAGTTTACTTTCCGTACCCCGTTTATGTCTAAAGGTTTCAACCGTTGATGGTCGTTTTCAAGTCACGTGACACAACTTTGAAATGTACACGCAGTTCATATTGTAACAAATAACAATAACAAACAACCTACCGAGTTTCATAAAGATTGAATGGAAGCTTCCCCTTTAAATAAAAATATGCCAAATTAACAGGCGAGTCAGGCCTTAATATGCTTGAGATTCCAAAACATATGCATGTCGTTTCTCAGTTTCTGGAGGAAATGTTCTGAGTATTTGAATCTTATCCTTCCAGCAAAACTCTTATTATTCGCAGTAAACATGAAGGTTCTCCCTAAATTTTGAAATTTCCGCAATTCAGTTGTATACGCTGCAGTCGTCCCTAGTCTACCCGCGTCACGTTAGTAAATGGGGTCTGGGTACGAGATTGTTATCGAGCGCTGCCCATCACAAGAAATATCACACTAAAATTAGTAGGTTTACCGAATTTGAAAAAGTATGGATAAATACGAACTGAATGGCAAGAGTGTCCCCCAAAACCATACAATTTTCTCTCTTATTTTTGCGATTTTGAAAGCTTGCAATCCATATGATTGTGGCGGGGATGCTCGTCTTTTAGGGGTTCGTAAAATCACAGGTTTGGTATCGCTTAGGGTGTTAAAGCGAGAAAGCTTTCATTTGTAGCAAGATATCATTTCTTGATTTCTAGTCAACACAGTATCTTTTTAATAGGGGTGCATGTTTCAACTGAGCGAATTTTAAAAAGCTGAGAAAAAATCTGTCAGTACCAGCACTATATTATGGGTAGACTAGACGTAGATGCAGCTTTGCGACTGACATCGGCAAACTTCGGAGACGCTGTCGGCTTGTGTTCGAGGTCTGATTGGCTGTGCAATTTTGAATGGTATCTTTTAGGGGTCAAACTATTAAGCTTGAGCATCGCGCAGATTGGTATCTTTTAGGGATTGAATTCAGGTAAACTTACTACTTTTAGCGTGATCTTTCATGTGATGGAGTTCATTTCTTAGTCAGATTAATTTTTGACACTCGGACCCAGTCCCTTCCTCATCTCCGAAATGGCTAATAAAGGGCAACACAAAAAACAAGTGAATGAATTTTTATTTTTATGATGCGAGAAATCCTTTAATTTCCTGTGTAATTTCTAAACCACTCATAATGAATTGGGATACATGTGGCTCCACCGCGTCAGAACGTTATGCTCCGCTGACCGAAAGAACGAAGACTCTGGAGTTAAAATACAAGTTTCCGAGGTCTTAAACTTTGTCAGTAAATAATTTTATCAAATTCTATTACAAAGAAAAGTGTAGAAGGATCTGTTGAGATCAGGATCAGCAGAAGGAAGACTGCAAGGCTGATCGGACGGCTGTACCGTGATGTTATTTATTGTACCCAGGAGTCCATTTTTTCCTGATTGTACGCTGTTCTTCAGGAGCCCATTACCAGGAGCGTCCAAATATACTATAGAATGTAATATATAAAGTGGTAAGCTGTAGTGCTAAGTGTGCACGCCCTACGAGGGAAAGAGAAAAAATCTCTGACCCAAGTGGGACATGTAACCTGGAGGTCGTTGGGTTCGAGTCCCACTTGGGTCAGAGATTTTTTCTCTTTCCCTCGTAGGGCGTGCACACTTAGCACTACAGCTTACCACTTTATATATTACATTCTTTACACTTACTAGTGCTACGCTACCCTGGTGCCAGAGGTTCTATGTTTTGGTTCTAGGTTTTGTCTAGGTTAGGTTAAGGCGCGAAGCGACGAGAGGGAGAGAGAAGAGAACCTCTGGTCAAATCCGTTGAGAATCTCACTTCCATGCGTTTAGTTTGAAATCGAGGCAAGTCAAACCGGTTTTACGGCCTACAACCTGTCAAACTGTGACGACTAATATTTTGATTTCACACCCGAACAATTGCACGTGGCGCTGTGAAGCATGAAATGACAACTGTAGTGTGGTTCTTTATATGGCTACTCTGGACAGTGAAAAAAGTGACTCGTGCTAGAATTTGCTGTCGTGCTGTAGACCGTTTCTTCACGAGGACGACTTGAAATATCGGCGACTTGCCGGCAACCTGTCGGAAGCACAGCGAAGACGTCTTTACGTTTTATAAACTCGTACAGTGGGGGGGGGGGGGGGGGGGGGGGGGCACTCCCCATAAAAATAGACGGGGGTGCTCGACGTGAGAAATGAAATTCACCCCTAAAAGATAGCAATATGGGCGTGGCTCACAAAAAAATTACCCCTAAAAGACAAATTTGTGCAAACCGAAAGGAAATAAGAGACAAAGCTCTGCCCCATAACCTCGTCTTTAATATTCGGATGGACCAAACTCTATATCGAAGCCGTAAATACCGATTCAACTTGTGGGGTCTCATGCTCGAGGATCCAGCGCTATTTTTTCTCGGCCACAAAAATTGTGGGTCTCGGAGACCCCTAAAAGATAGCAGACCTTTGGAAGACCCCTAAGAGATAGCACTGCTAACGATTTTAACCCCTAAAAGATAGGTCGAGCACCCCCGTCTATTTTTATGGGGAGTCCCCCCCCCCCGAGACAGTGCCTCTTATTGTTTTGTCTTCAATTTAGTAATCTCCGGAAACTTTGAAGCCAACGTAAACTTCACAGCGTCCCCAAAAATACTCAAAACCTCTTGATTTTCACTTCGTGCATCTCCTTCGCCAGTCACGATTGGAAGTAAAACCACATACAGTTGTCGTAAAACCGGTTTGAAGTGGTAGGCCAATGACAATTGCTGTTGTATCAAGCACTCACGGTCGCGCTTGGTAATGAGTAGATAAGCCAATCGGAGACGAGGTTCAAAATCTGAACCTAGCTTCTGCATGCATGGAAGTGAGATTCTCAACGGATTTGACCAGAGGTTCTCTTCTCTCTCCCTCTCGTCGCTTCGCTCCTCGATGACGGCGCTTCGCGTCTTAACCTAACCTAGAAAACAAACTAGAACCTCTGGCAACCAGGGTAGTGCTACGCGGCAAACATGATTCAATATCATAACTACATAGAAATATACTATACCCGTGAGTCAGCGAATGACCGGTTTGAGCTATTTTTAGAACATGTTTCCCGGGTAACTGCCTTCTGACTCTGCTGCGATCGTGCTTATCCTTGCCGTAATTATCGAGATTAAGAATGATCTATTGTTCTTTGAGGTGATTTTACTAACGCTGCATTGTTCTGACTATGGTTTGATTGGATTCCCAAAGTGTGGGCACGTGAACTCCCGTGAGATATGTTCTAAATATAGCTCAATCCGGTCAAACGCTGACTCACAGACCTAGTATAGGAGATGGACGCTCCTGGTAATGAGCTCCTGCCGATATATATTTCGGTTCGGCAGAACCTTCTTCAGGGGTTCTTCAGGGGTTATATGAACTCACAGTGAACAGGAGTCAGTGAATTACAAAGTAAGAACACTTGAACCTGTTCAAGTCTTAGGCTTAATAGCTTTTAGTAGTTTTCTTGTTTTTTAGTACACCGCGGCAAAACGTCACACGCATGCGCTTTTGATGAGCCGGTCGCGCGCGTCTCCCTAGTTTCCCGCCGCAACTAAAAGAAAACAGAGGCAAGCACCCCTGTTTCTTGTTTTAAGTACGTATGCGTATATAAGTGAAATATTTCGCGAAAATCAAGAAACTACTTAAAAACTAAGCGTTAGACTAGCTTTAACAGGTTGAAGTTTATTTCATTTGTAATTCACTGTGAGTTTACTAAGTTATAAAATTATTTACTAAAAAAGTTTAAGACCTCGGATTTCAGAGTTTTGCGGTAGGTACGTTTTGAGGTAGGTACTTCGTGTAACATACACATATAAGGGGAGGTCACTAAACAACAGATAAATATAATGCTTCTTTAATGGTCCTGTGGACTAAACAAATCCTACCCCTACATCTAAAAAAAACCTAACCGTCAACAACGGGTTCAATACTATATGTGTACGTTACACGAAGTACCTAGGTGTGGTCAACCTCGTTCCCAGGGGTCTTTACGTGCCTAATCCAAGATGGCGTCGAAAGTACTTTTCGTGCGGTTAAATACAGGAATGCTACGACCACTCAGAACATAAACTAAAAAAACTAACCGGTCAGTAAACAAGTTTCCAGGTAAACGACGAGGTTTTAGGGCTAATTTGGGGCTAAGGTTCACAAGGAAAGGAGTTCTCAAGAAAATGGGGAATAAAAAATTCAGAGCTTTTCTGGAACTCCTATACGCTAAACAACCATCGTCGCTCACTCGCTCAAGCTCCGTCAAATTCATGTATTAAAATTAGTTCCCAGACGTCTAGCGGCGACTGCTAATTGTGAAATCCTATATATTGTGAAATGCATCAAATGCTATATATTGTAACCTCCTATTTCAGAGGTCGGAGAATTCCTGTAATTTTTTGACATCTTGGATTAGGCGCGTAAAGACCCCTGGGAACGAGTTGCAATTAGGCCCGCCGGTCTCCCCCCGAGAATGGGCTACCTGTGCAAACCATATCGAGGCTCACTCTCTCCCTAGTCTTTCTTTGCTTTGCGCGCCATACATAATTCAAGATGGCGCTCGCTAGTTCGAGGAATAACATGAATTTACCGTATATCGTTGAGGTAGCATTGTAGAATATGGCGGGCCCTTTGGAAGAGGAAGATTACTGGGTCAGGATATTTGATGTTTCAGAGCCGAGGAGGTCTTTTGCAGGTCACACACTGTACAGAGTGTCGTCGAAGGTAAGAAGGCATTAAAAAAATAAAATAAAATAATTCTGCTTAGTCAAGACAAGTAGCGGCTTCCTGTAACTGTAACTGTAAGCTTACATTGAGAGAAGAGATGAGAATAATGACTGCAGGATGCTTGTATTTCAGAACAATTTCGCTTTGTAATGGCAAATCTGTGAGAATATTATGCGGTTCTGCTTGTATCATTTTGCTTGTATTTAGTTGTAAATTGCTTAATTGTTTTTTATCGTTTTAAGCTTAACTACGCATGAGCTTATAACACTAATGAGTAATGTAATGGTTAAGTACAAAACAAAGTAAGGGAAGTGATGTGCAGTATATTCGTCTTGGATGAGATTATTACGTTTTTCAAAAATTCCATACAATTTGATATCAAGATTTAGAAAACTTTAACTGACCAAAGACCTGCGGCTGGGTATATAACTATAAGCTAAATGAAGTTAATTCATAAATTAAGATAATCGGCCTTGATGCTGATAAATTGAGTTACAGTGAGTTGTTTATTCTTGGTGTGCATGTGATTTCATGAAAAATATAAATTCTAAACTATATATACATCCAATAAAGCCATTTCTTTAATATTTTGTTGATGGTCACCCTGATTTATAAAGTTCTCCAACGAAATGTTAGGTCTGTTGACAAGGGCGTATCTAGCCTATAGGCCCGTAGGCCTGGGCCTACACATTTTACAGCCTACTTGTCTTATTACAAGTGAATGTTGGGCTTGAGGAGCTGTCGAAATACACAAAACATGACCTGAAAGTGCAGCAGAAGGCATTTGCGAAAGTCTAAATCTAAAAATTTCCCCGGGAAGCATGCTCCCGGACCCCTAAAGAAGCAACCCTTACGGAGCGGTTGTTTGGGCCTACAAATTTTAAAAACCTGGCTACGCCACTGGTTGATCATGAATTGTGTCTATATATACAAACCTTCACAATCACATGTTTCAGACTAGTCATGAAAAATTATTAAAGAGGCAGCTGTGTTTCATTGTTTTTTCTATGTTCTATACCAACAAAATATCTTGTTGGTCTGATGTAGTACTTGTTTGTTCTTTTCCTTTATCTTTAAGGTATTTCCAAAAGATTTCCCTGAAGCAGTGACAGAGGTAATTTGACTAGTTGTGTTTATTGATCAATTTAACCTTTAAATCCATTTACATTTACATGTATGTCTGTGTGTTAAATGCATTACGAATTAGTGCAAATGCATGCAAAATTAGTCCAGAAAAAAATATTGTGCAGTACTTTTGTGTGCACTTGTATATAATGCTGGATAATTGAATTATGCATGTACATGTATACCTTTTAGTTAACAGTTTAACCTCTTTCTTTTTAATTAAAGAATTAATTAATGTATTTTGTACTATGTGGAAACATTAAATTGTCATTAATTGACTATGTTCAGCCTACAGTGGACATGTAAATTATGTACGTACATTAATTGTACAAGTATGTACATACCAACCCTATTGAATTGATAGTATAATTAATTAAATTAGTTAACACTAAATGCAATTTGGGCAAGGTTAAATAGTCTAGCATTTTGTAGGTACCCTGTGGAAGTTTTAGTGTGGTCCTGGGTCAGGGTTTCCTTCAGCTCGCCCTTCTTTGTGTTTTCTCACCTTGTTGGTTTGTCAGTTGCTTTTAGCTGTGGCTCAGTGTGGCTGTTTCCCCTCCCTCCCCTCCCTATACATTTCTGTCCATGGATGCACACATTGTCCATGTTCAAACCCATGGCCAGACCAACTCTCAGAGACTGTCTTAAAATATCTGAGTAGAAGGTATTACCTTTGTTATTTTAACAATCCCATTCTCAAGCTACACATGGTCAATTACCTTCACATCTTCTTGGATAAGTGTGTAAAATCGTAGGTATCAGGCCATAACCAGGAGCGCCATATATCATATATAGCTGTCACAGTGTTTTAACAAGTTGGGCTATTTTTATTTTCCCACCAATTAGTGGGTTGTACCAGTGGTGGAACAAAAGATACCTAATTAGCTACTTTTGTTATACCAATAACATACATGTAGCTACTGCGCTTTTGTGAGTTTATTCCCTTAGGAATGATTGCAACCCAAGAATAGTGGGAAACCATTCTAAAAATAACCTAACCTGTGAAAATGCTGTGACATAATGGTCTCCTGACTTGTCACAAGTAACATCTACTGGTTAACCTTACATAAGGTTGTTTTATCGTAAGTTTAGCTTTTTTTACTCTGGTGTGTGTGAACCCAGTGCTCTGGGCTGATTGGTTGCTAGAATATTTTGCATCAACTTCTCAAGTGCTTCCCCACTTGTAACTCAAGTTATTTCCCACTTGGGGGGAGGGGGTGGACTGCTGGCCAGCAAAATGTCTCAACGCTAACTTTGCCTAAATTCCATTTTGCCATAATTAATTTTCCAACCTGTTGTTCTCATATACATTGTTCTCATATACATACAATATTTGTACATGTATGTAGCTGGTGAAATTTAACAGTGTTTAATTTTTAATCATTTTCATGCCTTAATTTATACATGTATATTTTGTTCTGTAGGTTGTTGTTTGGAAACGCTATAGTGACTTTCAAAAACTTCACAAGGAACTTCTTAAGATTTACACCCTTCAACGAAAAGAGGGGAACTTTCCTGCTTTTCCTAAAGGAAAATACTTTGGTAGGATTTTTTTGTTTTCAATTGCTTGTACAGTAAACTCTCTCATAAGCGGACACCCTCGGGAATTGAAAAAAGTGTCCGTTAGTAGATCGAGCTGTCCTCTTACGAGAATTATTCCCATAAGCGGACACCAAAGAAAAATAGGGTGGATGTCCGCTTACGGGAGAGTTAATTAGCGGGTGTTAATTATGTTTTATTGGGTAGACAAAAATAGCAACTGAAGATATAAAGCGAAACTCTTTATTGATGTCAAATGTTAAAACTCGGAAAAAAAAAATACTGTAGTATAACTCTTCTATATTTAACAAAAAGTTAAACGGGACTTATTGCTGCCGTCCATACAATTAGAGTCAATTATTATACATGGGGTGTCCGCTTACAAGAGAGCGTAAAAAAAAGAAGAATCCAATTTTCATTTTCAAAAGTGTCCGCTTACGAGAGAGTGTCCGCTTATGGGAATGTGTAAATACAGAGTTTGACTGGGAGGTAAAACAGGGATTTGAAAAGGCGTCCATAAGTAGAGCTGTCCGCTTACGAGAGTGTCCGTTAGCGGAGAGTTGACTGTATTTGATATTATAATATTCATTAATAATTCATATTAAAGGTACAAGCCAATCCAAACCCAGCATTCATGTCACATGGATACACTGTAAACCCCATACAAAATTCTAGTTAGCCTACATGTATTAGTATTCTGTATCATTTGGGTTCTGTATCAAATGATACAGAGTACTAACTATAAGCCAACTAGAATCCTGTATGGAATGATACAGGATACTAACATGCTAGCATTAGTATGAGGAGGTCTCATGACCAATCACTGACTTCCCCTATCCCGGGCCGGGTGAAATGACAAAGTACATCTGCTCTCTTATTATGTACACACCATCTCTTCCATGTGGGACCTGTTTTTCTGCACACTACGCTCTGCTCTCTTATTGCATACACCCTGTCTCTTCAATGTGCGATATGTTTTTGTGAGAAACTAATTCACCCCACATCGATAGCAAGGTGGGAGAAATCAAAGTTTAAAATTTTGTGGTGCATATCATAACTACATTACAACATTTGTGGCAATGTTGTATCGGATATATACGATGGCTCGCCAAAGCGGCTCGCCATTGTATATCCGATACAACATCTCCACTCATATAATTGTAAATAGTACTTATTCTATAAATATTATATTTCAGCCAATCAAAGCTCAGCTTTACTATGAAATACACAGCGGTATTTCATGGTTTTTACAGAGTGGTACTTCATGGCTAGATCAAGGCCAATCAAAATACAGGAAATTTCGCGGCCTTTATCAGCCAATAAGAATTCAAGATTTTGAATACATAATTAGTCTGCAGATGCGTCTGCCACTCAAGTTTTTGCAGTCTATTGTTTGTTGTTGTGATAAATCGTCTAATAAATTTGTTATTTATAGGGTATAGAGGATATTACATGGCCGCGCGGAGACACATATTTTATCTCCGAGTGTTGATGAAATATCTTACGAGTGAGCGCAGCTAACGAGTAAGATATTTCATCAACACGAGAAAATAAAATTTGTATCTCCAAGCGGCCATGTAATGTTCTGTTTAATATATAATTATCGATGAAATACCAGTTTCAATCACCTACTAAAAAGGCTAGAAATCCTTGAAAGCAAGTCATATTTTCAAAAGTGATATCTTCACGTGTGAATTAAGATATCATTTATATCTTCACACGTGAAGATATCACTTTTTAGAAAGAGATATACACTGGTATTTCATCGAAAATTATATATTAAAATATGGTTATTTCATGGTTTTAAATGGAATACTGGTGAAAATTTAACTCAAAATTCAGATTATTTTGGTAAGTTATGTAATACAGTTGGTGATTTGTTTTCCATTCTGGAATCCACTAAATCGCGTGCTTTGATTGGCTGGCAATCAAAATTCAATTTCTTTTTTCGAAATCAAGGTTTTTGACGTAATTCTTACATAATTAAACGTACATTAGAATTGAAGACGTTGTATTGAAAGCCAAAAAAATTAGGGAAAACCGTAGAAAATTGCCAGTGATTTGAGTAAAACAAATATCGCACGCTCAAGACTCGCTTCTTGTGTGAGAGCGCGAAAGAGTACAATAAATTGAATTCGCATTTGCATAATTTGAGATCCCGGAAGTGGGGCATTTGCAACTATCGGCCCGGAGGTCGGGCATTAGACATCATAAGCAAAAGACGTTCATAAAGCCATGGAAGGCAACCGGAGGTCAAATTTTCCTTTTTTCAGTGGCGCGATTTGGCGTCGTCGCGTGCGTTGGACGCGTAACGCGAAGTCACAAATGTCAAACTGAACAAGGGTCTTCCCGTCCATGTTGATCGACAAGAAACGTGTTCAAGGTTTATAGTAAGATTTTACCACCGTTCCAATCCGATCTTCTCTCAGTCTGGTGATGTCCTTACTGTGAAAAACATCTGGTGTGTTTCAAAAAGCTCGGTAGGGCATTTTACACTATACCGAAAATAATTCTTGGAAAGATCGTGGTTTCCCAATGACTTGCAGCAAATATTATAAATGGAAGCGCGTTTATTGGAAAAAGCGAGAACTTCATAGAGATATCTTTATTTGGATCCTTACCCAGCCAGTGCGTCTCGGATGTGAACCAAATACTATTTACACAGATACTAAATAAAATATTTTAGGTTATTAATCAAGTCTAACACTATCATATCTGATTTTGACACATTCAAAAATAAATTTGGCAGCTAGATTTTGAATTGGATTAGGTGGATCAATAAAAAGTAGAAATTATTCATCTTCACTGTAACTTTTCACGTTTCTCTTTAAGCCGGATTTGTTCTATTGATTCCAAAAGATGGTCCCGCACAGAATTGCCCTATATCATTACGACGTCAAATGAAAACAATCTATTGTTTAAACGGCAAGGATCGCGGTCGTGGGAGGGGACAAAACAGCAACAACACAGGAAATGCTATCAAATGCATTTTGTAGAACGTAGAATAGCGGTAACAGCCACCAAATAAGGTAAATATTGTGGGATAAACATTGATACAGCTGATATCTGGAAACCAGACAATTCGAAGTTAACTTTTCCTCAGCAGAACAGATTTAGTTCAAAATTCTACTGTTCATGTCGATTCTGTCCCCCTTATAAACAAGCCGTGACGTCATAATGATATAGGTCAATTGTATTTAGCGCATCGGATTAAAAAGTTCCTTTCATCCTCAGCCTTTCTTCCGGTTTTAGGTAGGGCCTTGAATATCGTCTTCTTTCAATTTGTAAACAATGATTACTTATACAAAGTTTAAAGTTATCAGTTACTGTTATCAGTTCAGTGTTTCACGATTTTAATTGTAACTAATTTTCTCTGGAAAAGTCTGTTTTGAACGTTCGATGGGTTCTTAGTTTGTTTGGTGAATAGTCAGTTCCACGACTATCATAAATAATTGTGGATTTCTCCAAGCCAAGTTTGAAATTCCATATCTTTAAGCCTTTGTTTAAATTGACCTAAAACAAATTATTTTCAAAAGGCAGTTATTATGTCCCGCATTAGCCAAATATAGCTAAAACCAACCCTTGTCTAGAATATGTTTTAATTTTCCTGTCCAGCAGATTGCGTAGTTCGAGTTGGCACACTCAAGACATTTTCTTGAAGGAAGTTTGTTTCTGTCTGAAGTGAGGAGTTTTGACCAAAATTTAAATGATCTATAAACTTCATCCAGTCCGTTAAAGGAAATCGCCCTAATTCTGCTCTACATGCATTATTACTTGCCGTCTTACTAACTCCGAGAAGTATTTATTTATAAAATTTAATGTGAACAGATTCGATGGGATCATTCTGTAATTTTTTCTTTACGTCAATGCGCCAGATTTCACTTCCGTTTTACAAAATATGTTTAATAAGCGTATCGAATAGTTTTATGGTTAAGGCTATGTCAGCTCTGAAATAATTACCTTCTCTTTCCTTAATTTAAATAGAACTTTAAGGGCAACTTTTTCAGTTCTTTTCTTGCCAATACGAACGTGCCAAGTGAGTTGAACATTAAACCGAGGTATTTGTTTGAATTGGCATTTTCTAATGTCATGTCATCAGTAGTAAAATTCATAATTATTCATTGATTTACAATTATTATTAAATATAACTAGCTTTATTTTGTCTAGATTTACTTTGATTTTTGTTATTCAGTTGGTTTTTTAGCCCTTTTGATTTAGACATAACCAAATCTTCGGCATACAAGAGACAGCTGATAGGACAATTGTTTATCTCTAGTGGATCGTTATTTGTATGATTAGGTGATTCAGGTAAGTCATGTAGAAGATATAAATTGAAGAGCGTTGGCGACAGCATGCAACCTTATTTTACTCCTTTGAAACATCGGAAGCTTTCTGTTATTGTATCGTTAAACTTAACTGCTGATTGCTCGTTGGAACACATTGGGTGTATGATTTAGAAGACGTTCCATTGATACCCACTTGTCTTCATTCTACCTCGTTACCGTGCTGTTCAAAAAGTGTTGACCTTGGTATGCAATCGAAGGCTTTTTAAAAGTCAACAAAACAAGTAAACAAAATGTTTCTCTTATTTGGTTTGCTTTTAACATACTTGAAATTAGCAGTGGAAAATCGCCATGTGCAGGATGCGATAACGTATGTTCATGAGATAAAGGTTGGTCGATGAAGTTTTCTGGTGGAGTCAGGCTGCTTTCAGGTTTGATTTTATTCAAGTTTGATTTTATTCAAGTTTTTGGGAATCTCGTGTTGTCTCAAATGATATACAGCACGAGGAAGGAGCGCAGAAAGAAAGTATTTTATTTCACTGAATTTTGAGAGTCAGAAAATAAGATGATATAGGGTTAGTATTTATGTAACAGTCTCGAACTGGCTTGACAACCTTTTTGTATGCCTCCTATATCTAGGGAGGGCAATCCCTTTATGTAGGACGACACGAATTTTTACCAAAAATACAATAGAATACAATACAATTCAATACAACAATAGAACGCAACACAATACAATACAATAGAATACAATTTGGTAGCAATTCGTGTCATCCTACATGAAGGGACGGCCCTAGGGGGCGATGACAGTGCTGAATAACAATCTCTCACCCAGACCCTTTTACTGAATAACGTGACGCGCGTAGACTAGGGATGACTGCAGCGTATACAAAAATGGCGGAAATTTCAAAATTTAGCGGGTGCCTTTATGTTTTCTGCGACGAATAAGAGTTTTGCTGGAAAGAAAGATTCAAATACCCAGACCATTTTCTCCAGAAACCGAGAAACAACATTTTTGGGGCAATGTAGTTTAAGTTTTGGCCACTGGGATAAAATTGCCTTCAAACACTTAAGCTTTAGATTGATGGCCAATAGATAGTGTTTTCGGTAAAATATGCATCAGCCCGCGCATCCGCCCTAGTTATTCAGTTCTGTCGGGAGATATTTATTTGTTTACATGCGTGCCTGAGAATCGGAGGTGGCCGAAGTAGGTTAGTCGGTAGTTAAAAAAAAAATCGTGATGTAAATCGGATCGTGATGTAAATAAGTTAGAGCAGGTGCAGAAAAATGCAGCGCGTTTTGTCTAACGTACATGACCCAAGTGCCTTGCCTTGGGACTCCCTTGAGAGTCGAAGACTTGTCCACCAATCCACTAGTGGTTGAAAGATTCGCGAAGGCTTGGTGGGTATAGACCTCCCTCCCAACATTATTCCCAGCCTAAGGCACAAGGATCAATCCTACTGTACGACTAACTATAGAGTGCTCCCGTTTAGCTAGTCATTCTTCGTACGAACTGTCCGGGTGTGGACTCGCCTATACCCGTTGATGTAATTAATGCAGCAACGCTGATTAACGTCTTTTCGTGCAATTTGATTGACTCGCTATCTCGGAATAATGAGCAATAGCCACCTACAAAACTCGGGGATAATTTTGAAACAAAATGGTAGGCGTAAATTCACGTTTCGCGATTGTTTCCGATGCGGAAATTTTAGAAGTTCAACAGAATGCAGTACTCAAAAGCACTAAAAAAGATACACAATATGGCCTTCGCGTGTTTGAAGGTAAAATGTTTGCATAAAATGTACAAAAGCAACTGTCACAACTTATTTCGCCAAAGAAAAAGCTTTGTTTACAAAAGTTACATTTGTCATGCCTTCTAAAAAATAAACTAAAAAACACTATAATTCTCATTTTGTGTTGAGGTTCCCGTGTTGTACATGTATATACTAAAACAATTATTCGCCTCGGGGTCAGTCGATATTGGTGAATATTCCCCTAGACTTCGTCTCTGGGAATATTCACCAATATCGACTTCGCCTTCGGGAATAATTGGTATTAAAAATATACTCAACAAAATACTGATCTGGATTTTGATTAGTCAATAACGAGTGCATCTAAAGGTTATAGAGTGCACAGTTGCATGCTCTCAGCAAACGTTTGCTCAGTATATTATAAACAAAAAATCACATGAACTGCTCGTGCTATACCTAATTTATAGGCACTGAGTGATATTTTGAAAGTTCTCAAATTGCACTCGCCTTAAAGGCTCGTGCAGTTATTAGAACTTTTAAAATATCACTCAGTGCCTATAAATCCCGTATAGCACTCACGTTCATGTAATATGCCCGGTGGTCTTTTCCACTAAGATCTCGATTTGCGAAAAGCTCGTATCTTCGCTCTATGTTAGTGGTCATCCGATACATTTTTTTACCTACTGGCAGAAAATATATTCAGAAATAAAATGTTTAATATACTGATACTTAATGCAGTTGTTTGGTTGATTTTTCACAATTTGGGGTGTTTTAAGACAGTTTATTAGGAGGTGAATTTTAGCGCTGTTGGCGAGTGGTCAAGAAACTCGAGCTCTCTAAAACAATCAACTCAAATATAGTTTGCCCTGAAATCGGCACTTTTCTACGTTGGACGAGGAGGGATTTCCGACTTCGAACTTCGCCGACTTTATAGTTTAGAAGAAAACGATATCAAGCCTTTTTGAGTTTCCAATTACATCAATCAAATTAACTGCAAAAACAAAATAATCCGTTTAAAACTATTCAATAAACAATTATTTTATAATATATCTATGTTCTAAATTGTTTGATGTTTTGGACTTCAAACGAGCCATTGTGGCATATACTGGTTAGCGCATTCGTCTTTCACGCCGAAATACCGGGTTCAAACCCCAGTGAAGGCAGTAATGTTTTGTTCAGAGTGTAAAACCCTGACTCCTCTCAATCATTGGGGACTGTAAATCCCCTCGTGGCTGGAGGAACACGAACAATAGCCGCAGTTCCGTTTAATTCTGTCTTTAAAACGGGGACGCGAAAGAACCATTGGGGACGTAAGAAATCTTTAGCAATGGCCACTCTGTGATATTATTTCCAGGGATGACTAGCGGAAGAGCCCTCAACTACGATATCATTTACCAACTACGTTGGTAGAAAGTGATGAAGTACAAATCCAACATGCCAACAGAAGCTCCTCAGTTATATTACTTCTGCATGCCGGTGTTCAAACATTATCAGTAACTTTCGATCAGTTAGGCTTGTTTTTGCTTAGAGATAATAGCTTTTCTCTATTCTTTGCCTCTTTCTTTTGTCATTGGAACCAACTCCATTGAGTTTGGCTTTTCTGTCGCTTCAAGTCGCCATTATACTGCTGTCAGCGGGCTGAACGCGTTCAGATGGCATGAAACGCGAGTGAACGTATAGTTATTGGTGGTTGTCATCGTCATGACACGCGATCGCAAAATTGGTTTGCATTGATACAATCAAGTAAAACATCTTGGTCCTTGTAGAACTACCAAAAATACACTTATAACCCAAATTTTGGAAATGTGGGCCAATGAATGTACGACAATTTTACAGTACTTTGTATGCGGCCGCCATCTTGGTGTCCTCTCTGGGAAGCCAACATGGCGGCCATAAAACGAAAACACAAATAAAACTTAATTTCCCATCAAAGTCATTGGGTTTCACTTCAAAACTCTTTGAATGCAACTTCTAAAGATTTATTGAGTTATTTTTGTTGACACAATTACATGGATTTTTGTGCCTTCCGGAAAACACGCTGGGTCGTTATACATAATTCAAAATTTATTTACTCCGGAACAATACACACTGTCGACGTGAAATCATCTGTGTATACTTTTATTATCGATGTCTAGAATATATACATAGAACAGCTTTGTAGGACCTATAGTTTAAATGTTAGATTTTTGATGACGTCACATGAAAACCAAGAATAGTGCCAAATATACGTAACGTTGGCGTGTTGCTGCATCTAGCTAAGGGATATTTTTTATGCGAGGCCGTTAATGACATGACTCCACAAAGTTGTGCGACAAGAACGCGTACTTCCGTACCAACGTTTGCATCACAGAGGGTAATTTATATATTCTTTTACTTTATTTCTTCTTCCCAGTTCTTTTATATTGATTTTCACCTTTTCCTCTGTTTCTCTTTTTTAAATGTTTGCTTTTATAACACTAAATTCTCTTGACTCTTTGTGTTCTCCGTGCCAACTCTGAAGTCGGAAATTGGAAGTCTGAAGTCCCTTCACTTCCATCATACTTTCTTCGTCACTTGCACGCTATCCGGTGTTTGACGCACGGGAGAACGCTTATCAAGCAACGACTGATCCCTGGTGGGTTTAGAAAAATACATGAACGCTATCACTACGGAAAGGCTATACCCAGCATGACCCCAAGTTGAACATGGATATCTTCTGGGACCATATACAGTATAGTGCAATACACGCTCAATATAGTTAACATTGTATCCACGAGTTCTCCATTGGGGTTATGGATATCTTCTGGGACCATATACAGTATAATGCAATACACGCTCGCTAGAAATATAATTAACATTGTATCCACGAGTTCTCCATTGGGAGAATATATTTAGATATCCATGATTCAAGGTTGAATCGGATTTTACCTGAAAACCAATTTAACCAACAACATATATCTACTGCATATCCCCCCTTTTTCCCTGTGCTTTCATTATCAAATGTTTCGCAGAAATATAAGGTATTCAGTGTTTGGGTACATTTACGTCAGAATCTCGGCAAAAACCTGGATTTTTAAATACGTAGTGAACAGAGCAGGTTTCAATTGAGTGTCGAAAGATTTCGGTGTTTGCTTTGGTTTTTCGTTTACTCAGCTTTCCTATTGGCCGTGAAAATGTTTTCTAATCAGTCGGCGAATTAAATTCCAGAGTAAAACCAATTGTGGTTTTGGGTTTGATCCGTCACGCAATCAATCCACGATTGCGTTTACTTTTCCTCCTGATTGGTTGCTTTCTCGTGCCAGTGAAACCAATCGGTATTCACTTTAGTTCGTGATTGGTTCGTTGTAATTGCTTTGGTTTTGGTTTTACTACAGTTAATTGAAACCTGCTCTAATACTGAGATGACCCAGTCCAGATGAAACAGAAACCAGCCCGGCCAGCAGTCGATCCGAATGCATGATTTCAAACGATTCCCAAATGGAAAAGAAATCATCATATTTCAGTTTTGAAGCATCCACTTTCCATGCAGTAATTTTAACATGAAGTTTAATAAGTCAACCACATTACACAGGGCTTTCAAAATGTTTTTGAGTAGGAGGTCAACATAGGAAAGTAGGCGTCTGACAAAACTCTGGACCAAAGGCACAATTAACATTCATTGTCTGTTAATAAAGAGAAAATTACCGGCAATGTACATCAAAGCAACTGCCAGAGCCCCAGCGGCCGTAGGCTTGTTTTGAAAGCCCTGATTACATGGTTCATTTTTCAGAAAACCTGTTTCGTAATGCTGTTGTGTTGCAAATGCATGGTAAATTGCACCGTCGTGTTACATGTACAGGCACTTTTGCAAACATCATGATTCTGCAACAACTGGTGTCTAAGGATCAATAGATATATACATATGTTGCTTACACTGTACATTGTAATTTCAGGTCGCTTTGAAGATGCTGTCATAGAAGCAAGAAGAAAGAGTGCTCTCCAGCTGCTCAAGTTTGTTGGAAACATTTCCCAACTTTTCACTAACCAGTATTTTGTCAAGTTCTTTGAGGTAGGTGCATATATATAGAGGATATTACACGATGGTGCAAAGATATAAAGTCTATCCTCGAGAGTAGAAAACATTTCACGAGTGAGCGCAGCGAACAAGTGAAATGTTTTGGACTAGAGAGGATAAACTTCATATCTTCAAATCACCGTGTAATTTTCTTTTCATTATATGGACAATTAAACTGATCTAAGAACTCTTACCTATTCATTTAACTTACTGTCAGTACAAACTTCTTCATGATCTTTCAAAGCTGTTCTGGCAGGGAATTTCATTGGGTTTACTTGTCTCTTTGTTGCAGTAGAGAAAATCTTTACAGAGACTGTTAGATCGTATTTGGCATCTTGTGCTCGGAATATTCATAGTTTTCACAAACCTGCTGCCATCTTTGTAGTTCAAAAGGCAGCAAACGTGACGTCATCGATATTTTTACTACTGCACGCTTGAGGATATGGAAAATACACCACTCAATACCCACAGCTTTGGACATGACTCTTGCAACACTAATCCTTTAATTGTTATGGACCAGAAGCAGCGCACAACCCTGAAGTTCCTCTCTCCCCCCTTCCACCCCCATTCAATGTTGGGGAAAAAAAGTGACCAAACCAGTACGAAAGTTTATCTAACATTGAAATGAGGGGGTGCGGGAGACGTGTTCCAACTATTCATGTCCAAAGCTGCAGACAATAACAAGAATATGGGAAACAATACTCTGAAAATTAAAAACTTATCACAGAGTAGCTTTAAAAAGAATATAAATTGTTCCTACATGTACTAAACAGCCAGCTATAATATTAATATTATTCCAAAACATTGGGCGTATATGTCTACTTACTATTTGCAGTCTTACTATTGTGATAGTAGCTAGTATTATAGTATTAGCATTAGTATTAACATACAAGTAAGTATCATTGGTATTAGAAGTATTATATTCATGAAATTATTTATATGTAAACTTTAACTAATTAGCAATATTTCCTTTGCTATTTTCCTCTGCCCTTTTTCGTATTTCCTTTGTACTATAATTCCTCTGATTATTTCCCCTCGATTTCTCCCCTGCACTTTTGTTAAAAAAAATATATATAATTTGTTTTCATCGTCTATTATACCTATGGTAGTGATCAACTTGAAATCCTAGCGGCTACTTTGGCCACTACATGTATGCATATGTAACCTAGCTCATTAAATTTAATAGCATATATTAGGCCAGATAAAAAAAAATCCTTGTTTAGCGTCCCCGCCCGACCTGAAAAATGTCCCCGACCTCTAATTTATTTTATTTTTTATTTTTCATAAAAAAACTTTAGAAAGTGTAAATGCGCCCGCGAACACCAATTGTTGTACCTAGACCCCTACATGTACCACTTAAAATATGCGCCGGCGCATTAAATATTTTAACATCGACGCCATTTTGTTTCTACAACACGAGGTCATGAACACGAGGTGAGTGAATAAATTTATTTAAAAAAGGAAAAATAATGCAAAATAAATTAATCTGAATCTGTTTTATCAGATTTACAAATATGAAGACACAGCCCGAGTTGTTGTAGATCTGATAAAATACTGCAATTTTAATATCACTTACATAAACATGGCGATGAAGAGGCCAACCAACAAACTGAGAATTGCCAAAATTAAATTGGATGAAATAGAAATATTTTCTTACCTGCTCGTTCTGCCTCTGCTCTGGAACGGCTAATGCCTCACTGATTTCTCGGGAAATTGCTGTAGAAATTCCTCTTGCAAGACCTTCTCTATTCGCCATATTGATCAAGCAAAAATTCGCCCAAAGCCATGCGCCTTCTTTCTTTCGCAATACCGCTGATCAGGCTGAGCCCGCAATCACATATCGCACTTTTGCGATTTATATATCGCACTTTTGCGATTTATATATCGCACATTTGCGATTTATATATCGCACTTTTGCGATTTATAAATGACAAGGTTACGTTGCTTGCGATTTATAAATGACAATGTTATGTTGCGTGCGATTTATAAATGACAAAGTTACGTTGCTTGCGATTTATAAATGACAAAGTACGTTGCTTGCAATTTATAACTCGCAAAGCTCGTTACCTTTCGATTTATAGATCGCAAAGTTACTTCACTTGCGATTTATAAATGACATAGCTCACTATCTGCGATATATAAATTGCAAAGCATCTTAAATTGTGATTTACTAAATAGCACAAAAAAAAGTTCAAATACAGCTAAAAAAATTGTTTACACTTGCCGCCCCATACAAGTGTAGCCTGAATTTCAGCCGTCTCCTCCGGTTCGTTCCTCCCGAGAGAGACATCTGAATCCAATAGCCGATAATGCCGTCCTGTGACGTCAAAGCGGATTAAAACTTTAATTTATGCAAATAAAGCTGCCACGGCGGCTGTAAAGAGTTCGTTGGGTCACAAAAACAAAGCTCTCGCCTTGAGAAATTATTTGAGATTATGTCAAAATTAAGACCCTACCTAATCTACATCCCATTTGGTTCTCAAGTGCCTCTTAAATGTATGCTGTGAAAACCTTTTTGAAGCAACAAATCGTTCAGTAACATTGAGGCCTTCGTCTCAGTTCCGTTTACTAGTAAGTTAAAGTCTCTGATCTGCCGTTCGGTTCGAGACAGGGAGGAATTACTTTTGTAAATTTGTAAATAATGCAGCAGAAAAGTAGAAAAGCATCGAAGGATATTTGGAGAATTTACAAAGAAGTTCGAAGACTCTTTTACGGGAAAGAACAGTTCCTTGAAGAGAGTAGCGACAGTTTTACCACTGAGTGTGAACAAATAATCGATTATCAACACTGTCAACAACCCCGCGAACGCGACTGACGACGTGAAAAAACGTACGTGTTGGCAGGACAGCCGGCCTGTTATTTTGCAGGACAAAAGCACTCCATTGAAAATCATCAGCGATCAACCATCGCGAGTTCAAAACAGAAACAAAAAATCCTGCCGTCTTCTCTGATGAGTTCCTTATGATAATTATAAAATATGAACCAATAAAATATCACTAGCAGGTTTTCTGGTAGTGACGTCACTGGACGGCATTATCGGCTATTGGATTCAGACGTCTCTCTCGGGAGGAACGAACCAGAGGAGACGGCTGAAATTCAGGCTACATCAAGTGGTGAATGTGTGAACGAGTGTATTACGCCAAATCTACTACGAGAAGGTAAAACGGTAGTTCCATGTTGCCATGTAATATTCTATTTATTATTTAACAAACTATAAATACACCTTATTCACACGTGATGACTTGTTTAGATCAGCAAACTGGGATCTCTAACATAAAAATAACCACTGTCATCTCAAAGAGATCAGCAAACTGGAACCTCTAACATGGAAATAACCACTGTCATCTCAAAGAGATCAGCAAACTGGAATCTCTAACATGGAAATAACCACTGTCACCTCAAAGAGATCAGCAAACTGGAATCTCTAACATGGAAATAACCACTATCATCTCAAAGAGATCAGCAAACTGGAATCTCTAACATGGAAATAACCACTGTCATCTCATAGAGATCAGCAAACTGGAACCTCTAACATGGAAATAACCACTGTCATCTCAAAGAGATCAGCAAACTGGAATCTCTAACATGGAAATAACCACTGTCATCTCAAAGAGATCAGCAAACTGGAATCTCTAACATGGAAATAACCACTGTCATCTCAAAGAGATCAGCAAACTGGGATCTCTAACATGGAAATAACCACTGTCATCTCAAAGAGATCAGCAAACTGGAATCTCTAACATGGAAATAACCACTGTCATCTCAAAGAGATCAGCAAACTGGAATCTCTAACATGGAAATAACCACTGTCATCTCAAAGAGATCAGCAAACTGGAATCTCTAACATGGAAATAACCACTCATCTCAAAGAGATCAGCAAACTGGAATCTCTAACATGGAAATAACCACTGTCATCTCAAAGAGATCAGCAAACTGGAATCTCTAACATGGAAATAACCACTGTCATCTCAAAGAGATCAGCAAACTGGAATCTCTAACATGGAAATAACCACTGTCATCTCAAAGAGATCAGCAAACTGGAATCTCTAACATGGAAATAACCACTGTCATCTCAAAGAGATCAGCAAACTGGAATCTCTAACATGGAAATAACCACTGTCATCTCAAAGAGATCAGCAAACTGGAATCTCTAACATGGAAGTAACTACTGTCATCTCAAAGTGAACCTATAAATCAACATTTTGTGAAAGTTTTAATAGTAATAAGATGAAATTCCGAAAAGATGGGATTTATAGACTTTTGTATGGGATTTTGCAGTCATGCGTACACAGACTTGTTGCTGTCTTTTTCAGATTCAAAAACGTCAATAACTACGCAAAGAAATACCATTTTATTTTCAAACTTTTACAATTTACTTACATACATGTAAACGCCTCTTTTAGAGGAATGAGTTATGGAAGAGTTAAATACCGAGAACCGAGGCTTTTAGCCTGGATAAAAGCTGAGGTTCGAGGTATTTAACTGACTTATTTCATACTTGACGAGGTTTTCGCAAAATTTTCATTGATTGTAGCTCTTTTTAGGTAGATTTTGGGCAAGTACCAAGACGGAGAAAAGGTTCTAAATCATTATAGGGATATTTAGTAAGTTTGGCTGAAGCCAAGGTGAATGAATTCCTTGGAGAAAATAATAAGCTAGAAACAACAAAATATCGTTGAATTGTATTGAATTGCTCGTTATAAATGCAAGGGATGTATGAGAAAAGTTCCCGGGATGTATCTGGATACAACCCGGGAACTTTTCTCATACATCCCTTGCATTTATAATGGGGGTATGTATGGCAAATAAAGCGTCATGAATAGGCATGTCCCGATTGCGCTGGGCACTATTTCGGCACTATTTCGAGTTTGGAGCACTATTTCACGTTTCCAGCACTCTTAAGCACTTTTTGACTTTTGAGCATAATATGTAAGGGTTAGAGACTGCTTGTGAGTTCTTTATCGACAAATACAGGCACGCGCTGACTGTACGATGAACGAAAAATAATGAATACTGCATGAGGCCGAAGGCCGAATGCAGTATGAAGAAATTTTGAGTTCATCGTACAGTCAGCAAGTGACTGTATTTTGCCGATAAAGTACAAACATAAAGTCTCTAACCCTTTTAATATTCAAACTGAGTGCACTGTCAGCCGTGAATTTCAATTGAAATCAGTTGTCAATAACAATTTCATCAGTAAAGAAGTCAAATATTTCGCATGAATTAAATCATTTTACGGTAAATATCTCCACAAAGAAAAGTCATTTCAATAGACAATGAATAAAAACAGAAGTAGATAACTTTGCAAAGAATAATTTACTTTGGCGTTCGGTCAGTTTAGTTGACGCCTTGCGAGTACAATGTTTGTACATTTAACTCGAAAACATTTCTCTTGGAGCCATGTATTAAAATATCGAGTATTTAGCCGGCTTAACTCCTAGATAGTCTACTTTCTTTAATAGTTTCTTTCAATCGAAAATAACTAACCTGCAGATTCCAGTGGGGCAGTTGAATTGAAATCTTGACTCGAAACCGGCCTCCGGCCATGTGCTCGGCTCCGATGCAAACATTTTCCAAATCAAATATCCTGGGTTTTCGAACCATCCACTGAATTCTCGCTTAATTTTCTCCTATTATTGACAGAGTAAGGTCTCGGAAATACAATCCATTTCTTAAGTAAGACTACTATAGAGTGTTGTAGAAACCTTTGACTTTGTTCACTCGGACACATGTTGACTTGTAAAGTTGTACTTCCAGCACTCGCAAATCAGCCATTTCCAACGATCGATTATGCAAATGTTCGCCTCAAAATATATATCTTCTGTCACACAGGCAACAGAGTTCAATCCTGCCGTTACCTTTCTAGTAATTGTCTGCATTTTCACTGTTTAATATGCGATGAGGTTTTGCAAGCCGTCCAAACACGTAACTAAGCGAAGGACTAGTCTCCCTTTCCCTAGGTAAGAGAGGGTCTGGGTCGAGTGCTGTGGTCACCAATAATGCACGCTCATTAGCCAATCACATGCTTGGATTTTGTACAATGCACGAAATTTGAACATTAAAGTTCTATAAAATCGCTTATTGACTGGTTGTCATGGAAATGCACGAGCTATGGTCCTTTGACCGTGGGAACAGTCGATTTTCATTGGCTCGTGACACTCTTGTGTTTCTGTAAACGTTTGGCGCCCTTTTCTGTTTATGTTTTTACGCCAGCACTGTTTCTTGAACTGTTCTTGATCGTCAAATACTATTACTGTGAAGATGGAGGCAACAGACCAGCTAAGCGTATCTAGTGAAAATGAATCCGAAGATGAAATAACTGTAGTTACAGACCCAATAACAGTAGCAGTAAATTCTGGAGCCTCATTACGTGCACCACAAGGCGCATCGATAGCACGGAATCGAAAATTGCCGACCACCAAAGGAATTTATAAGCAAAGAGGAAGCGCTAAAGCTACTAAAGTGAGTTCATGGGAGCGTCTGAAAGAATTCCCAGGTCAACATTTTGCCGTGGTGGAAAGAAAACTTAGATGTAACGCTTGCAGCGAAGATCTCAGCGACAAGAAGAGTTCTATTGAGAGGCATACGAAATCAAAGAAACACGTGGCGGGTCTGGCAAGTAGTAGGAAAAATAAGACAGAAAGTCAGTCAATCAAGGAATGTCTTCAGAAGAGAGCCAGACAAGAAAATGCGGCTGGATCAACGTTGCCTGCAGATATGCAGTTATATCGCTATGAGCTCGTTGAATCAGCTCTGTTAGCGGGAGTTGCACTATTGAAAATCAATAAAATGCGCCCTTTCCTTGAGAAATATGGTCATCGGTTAACAAGCCGTGCACATCTAAGTGAGCTTATTCCTGCAATACTAGAAAAAGAAAAAGAGACTTTAAAGGAGGAACTGAAGTCCGTAAAAGAGGTTTCGGTCATATTTGACGGAACTGCCCGTTTGGGCGAAGCGTTAGCAATCGTTGTGCGTTTCTTTCAAGAAGACATTTGTAAGCCAACTCAGCGCCTTATTCGTCTAGAAGTGCTCGCAAAGGCCCTGAAGGGAGAAGAACTGGCTCAGAGATTGGTATCCTGCTTGGCAGTAGAATATAACTTTGGCCCAAGGGTAGTCATTGGTGGGATGCGAGATGGCGCTTCCGTAAATGGGGCCGCCGTGAGAAATGTGAAGTTTTTCTATGCAGACTTTTTTGATGTTATTTGTTTTTCTCACACTATAGACAACGTGGGATCTCACTTCGAATTTGAAGTTTTAGATTCCTTTGTACGCTTTTGGATAGGCTTCTTCGCCCACAGCTATAATGCAAAGCTGGTCTGGAGAGAGAGGACTGGGCAGTCAGTCCGTACTTACAGTGATACCAGGTGGTGGAGTAAATGGGAGGTGCTGAAGCAAGCCCTCGACTTGTTTGCAGATATCGAGCCCTTCCTCCGCCAAAACGAGGAAATATCTCCTGCAAATCGAAGACATCTGTTGGAAATATTTGATGATCCCGAGAGCCTCCAGAAGCTACGTTTGGAACTGGCGGTTGTAATCGACGCAGGGGTGCATTTTGTAAACGCAACGTACTACCTAGAAGGCGATGGATCATTGATCTTTTCGTGCTACGAGCGTCTCTCAGCTGTTGCACACGCTATTGCAGTCGGCCACTACCCTAACACTGAGGCCGTTGCTAACGAAATCGCAAACGGCGATGCTGCTCTATCCAATCGTCTTATCGCAGAAGCTACAGCTTGTGTTCGGCCAGGACTGAACTTTTACCAGCAAAAGTTTAGTGTCCAGTTCCGCGACACTGTGAGAGCATTTAAAGCCGCCCGCCTTTGTTGTCCTGTTCAGGTACAAGCACTTCGCCCAACAGCAGCGGCATTAGAGGAGTTAAGAAATTTTCCTTTCGCCAACAACGATGCCACGATCGCAAATCTAGCTAGAGAACTTCCTCGGTATATGGCTGCCGCAGAAGGTGTCACAGTCACATGTGAGGACGACAAAGTCAGCTGGTGGGTCGCTCACAGAGATACGCTTCCATTCTGGTTTGCAATCGTCAAGAGGCTACTGCTTATACAGCCGAGCTCAGCAGCAGCTGAACGAGTTTTCAGTCTACTATCCAGCGCCTTCAACGCCCAGCAAGACAACTCTCTGCAAGATTATATCGAAGCGTCGGTGATGCTTCGATACAATAGGTCAAAGAGAGACTAACTAATAATTCCTTTCATGCATGGATGATAACAGGTGGACAGTTTTGTGATGCCGTTAAGTGATGTGTGCTTTAGAACTACTACTTGACTGTATAAGGGCTTTCGTTCGACAAATGTTTGTTACTTGAACTTTATGATCACCTCAAATAAATGATATAGTGCAAACATAATGCTTTTAAGTATTGATTGTCTTCTTTTTTGTACTATTCTTTTTTAATTTTCGAATACCCGTGAGCATTTTTTCGAGCACTATTTCTAAATTTCGAGCACTTTTTGGCGATTTTTCCAGCGCAATCGGGACATGCCTAGTCATGAATAACAAAGAAAACCGTGTCAAGTATGAAATAATCCTCTTTAAAACCTTTGAATTTTGCAAATTAGGTATTTTGCATGACTGCAAAATCCTATACGAAAGTATAAATCCCATCTTTAATATTTTTTCGGGATTCATCCAACACTATAAAGCTCTCCAAAAAATGTTGATTGATGGGTGCTCTTTGAGATGACAGTGGTTATTTTCATGTTAGAGATCCCAGTTTGCTGATCTAAAAAGTCATGTGTGAATAAGGTGTACTACTGGTTTTATGTACAACATGAACGTGTGACGTCACAGCCGTGTCATAGCTTTTATGTCAGAATAATAAGTCAGTAATAGATACAGAATGAGTGTCCATGCTTGCAAAGCACAAACACGAATTCTGTATCTGATTTATCAAATGTCTAGATGTAGAGTGACATGTTTTCAGTTATTTTGGCGATACGACTTATTTTGGCCGAGAAAATCGAAGCAAAAGTTTATGTATAAAATCAGGACGAAATCTGTATCAGATGTACAGATCACTTATCGTTCCGTGATTTCCTTTGTTTTTGATTCATGAATTATTAATGATCTTATCATGGTCAGGGAGGTATTCCACAAAGTCCAACCATCAGTACATCCAGTATCACAAGCAGTGACTGCACTTCAGATCATGAGGATGAAGGCAGTCCATCAAATAATACCGAGACAAGTGGAAAAACAGACAGTAAACTAGAAATGGGTGAGATGTTGTCAAAATGATTTATACCAGGAATCTTAGATTGCGTTTTGGGGGGGGTCGCATTGTGGGTATTCCGAAAAAGGAATGCAGCAAATAAGTAATCAAAACCAATGCTGCTTCCATGAACAATCGCAAAAAGTAATTCCCAGTGGATTTACTAAAAGTAGCGATTACTTTTTACGTCTCGGAAGAGTGATTTTTAAGGTTTTCTAATTAAAGAAAAGACGGAGTAAGTCCCAAAGCGCGCTCTCTCATTATGCTGTTTCTTTCTTCGTGTATGGTTTTATACAGTAAGATTATTTCCGACGTACTTACGTCGTAATTCCAAGAAGTTTAACAATCGAACTTGGAGTCCAATGGGTAATGAGGGGAATTCCATACTTTTTCTTGTAGCTACAAGGACGTTGAACATCGTTTAATTTTGTCATTTATGTATGTAAGAGATAACTACCGAGAACCGAGGTATTAAGTCATATATATACATCCCGAAGGCCGTAGTGACATGTCGCAGTTGGAGTATGGTGAAAAAAACACGTCCCATAATGATGAGACAGCTCGTGTTCTTAAATAGAGTGAGTGAAAGCGTCATATTTGAGCTCTCACCTCAGGTCATTGAACTGACTGTCAGCTTGAGAGCACAACCTTGAGTTGAGTTAGCTGAATTGCTCATTATCAATGCAAGGTATTTATCTGTATAAATAATGAGCGATTGTCTATTGTTCAACCGGTCTTTATAGGGATGCAGGTTGGTAAAACACTCGCCTCTCACCGCTGCGGTCTCGGGTTCGATTCCCGGCTCGGGCACCGTATGTGAGTTAGGTTTGTTGTTGATTCCTTATCTGCATTCGGGGGTTTTTCTCCGGGTTCTCCGGTTTTCCTCCCTCCGTAAAAATCAACCGTGAGTCGAGTGTAGTGTGTCCAAAACAGTTAATGTAGTCGGGAGTTTGTGAGGAGTAAAAGCAGGCCCCCACCAGCTTTAAGCTGTAATACTCAGCCTGCTATAACAAATAAAATATTTATTTATTTTATTTTTTATAGGAGACAAAGCCATATGAAGAACAAAGAAAACCGAGCCGATCATGAAATAACAGTTGTTAGTATAAACGAACTAGTGGACTATTACAAATCCTGCATTCTGATTGGCTACGCTACTATAGGTCTATTTGTGATAGCCCATGGTAGAGAAAAACCGCACGCATTTTCACGAAATAATAACATGTTTTCAACTTCAATTTGTTTCTTTCTATTATTTTCTACTGTCCGACTAGTTAGTTTATACTAAAACAATTAGACCTCTCGCCCTCATGGGCTACGAGTTAAATAGCCCATTCGGCTGCGCCTTTATGGGCTATTGACTCGTAGCCCATTCGGGCTGCGGGTCTAATTGTTAATTATGTCCTTAGCCATTTCTATGATTACCATGAACAGCCTTTGTTTAAAAAACTTAGGATATTTTCTGACCAACCTACCCTCCCTTTGCGATCTAACATGCCTTATTATACCTTGGAAGTAATCCACCAATCAAATGTGTGTATTAGGGTCACGTGCCAGCCCAGTATTTTGCCTTATTATATCCTACAAATAATCCACCAATCAAATGTGTGTATTAGGGTCACGTGCCAGTCCAGTATTTTGCCATGTAGGACAGCTACATATTGGACAGTTCACACGAGCTGTTCACGCTATGGTGTTTATTGATTGCAGGATTATTTGTTCGGTATAATAAAACACTTATAGGATTCATCTTCGTCCAATATGAAAATATTTAAGTTTCGACTTTTAATATTCGAATCGACCTTCGATCTCGCACAATATTGAAGTCTCGACTTAAATATTTTGTCATATTTGGCTTGGATGAATCCAATAGGTGTACAATGTACGAACACTTCCCTTCATGCCTCATGCCTGAAGTGAAGTATCACTGATGCTCTTCCTGACTTTTCTCACAAACATAGCGTCCTTAGAAGTTGGGGGAGTGTGGCTGTGCAAGCAACCGTCGCTGGTTGAAGGTATTGACAATGCGGGCCTATCTGAAGACAGCGACACAAAACGACCACACACACCAGAAAATGCAACAGATCTCCAACCACAAATTCTCGAAATCCCAACATATATTTCCACACCTCTAGACGTTGGCGCACCTTTAAATGAGGAAGACGTGTTCACGGAAAATGTCTGTGAAGAAGACGAAGGCGACAAAAGTGAAGACTCTGATCAAGAACCAACGTTAACAAGCTCAACCTCGGAACCGACTCCTAAATGGCTCCAAAGAGCTATATCTCTCTGTAGCGAAGGGGAGGACCTAGAAGTTCTCGCCTCTGAAGCGGATAATGAGGAATTCGGTAGTGAATTGGATTTCCCAAGGGCTTTTTCCGAAGTCGAGGAGGACGAAACTCGAGGGTCTCACCATGATTCTAGTTTCCATTCCGATCTTCATAATTCAAGTTCTGAAAACTTCGCTGATATATCGCATGGAGATTTTGAATTAACGTTTGAGAGCGAAGGTCGTGATTCTGGTGAACCTGATTTTATTCGAGTAAGAGAACCCAAGAGGTTACCTATTGCGTCGACTACGGATACGGACAGTTTTGGAGATTTTCAAGAAGCCGAATTTATAGATAAACACGACAAAACGAATGTTGATATTAAAAAGGGAGAGCATTCAGACAGAGATAATTATACTTTGGAGGAGAACCTCGAGATTAGGAAAAAATTAAGGACGAAACGCGGAGAAAGCGATAATACAGCTGCATTAACTTTTGCAAGCCACGACAGAGAGTTACCACAAGTAACTGATGCCGATGGTGTTAAATCTACTTGTCTTTCAAAGGAACTAACTGCGCAACATGCAACTGTATCGAGATTAGAAAATGAACATCAAAACCCCAACTCCGCATTCAACTCTGAAGACGTGCAGTTTTCTCTCACGAGCTCCTCGGAGTCGGAGAAGGCTCCATGCCGTATAACCACACATGATGTTAGTATAGTATCAGTAGGAGCTGGAGACAGTGATTATCTATTCGCCGCAGCGCACACTATACGTAAGGCGTTAGACTGTGAAGTGAATGGGAGATACGAGGAGGCATTTAATCTGTACAGGACATGCGTGAGTTTGTTATTGAATGGTGTGCAAGGTAGGTGATTAGTTTTGAGACGTGGCACTGGTTTAATCATCTCAAAGTCGATTAAGCCATGCTGACCGTCGGGCCGAAGGGCTAACGCTCGAATCGTCAGCTGCTATTCACTTCCCACGGCGGTTAGCATACCTTAATCTACTCTTGTTAGATTATACCAGTGTTTATCTTCCCGCCGACGCAGATTTGCACTAATTCTTACAGGAAGTAGAAACGTACCCGATCCTCGACTATAACTTAAAATCAAATAAATGTCGTTTATTAGGTCGTCAGTCTGACTATATCAGGCTCAAAGAAGGGGGTGGGGGGGTTGAGGGGTTAGAAAACAGGCTAAGGCGTCAAAGAACATGTTCTTCCCCTTCTACTCCCCTTTGGGCCTTATACTCGGGTTAAGTTTATGCTAGTACTGAATATCTTGTTGGCTGTGCCTGAAAATAAGAATCAATTCTCATTACAATCAGTCGTTATTCCTATAGTAAATTTACGCGCAGAGTTTGCAAAGTTTGGGCGGGTACCCTTTATGCATTTGAATGCCGTATATGGTATACAATAGAGCAGATTTCGTATGAGTGTGACGAAAATAAGGCATGTCCGTATAGCATTACCGTAACTGTGCAGTACCGTAACTCCGTATAATTTGATTGGATCAGAGAGACAAAAATGACAAGGAAGCCATTGTAACGTCACGGCAACCATGCTGTAAGTCATTGCCGTGACCCTGCCTTGTTTTCTACAGACGAAAACCTGACATGCATGGCATTCATGAGCATTATCATGTGATTTTTCCCCAATTTGCCTTGTAATCTTAGGTGAAAAGGACGTGAAACGGCGAGAGGCGGTCAGACGCAAGACTGCGCAGTATCTACTGAAAGCGGAGGCCCTCTACACCGCCTACCTACATGACCTGCAGAAGGTATAACACTTGTAGCAGTAAATAAGCGTTATCAATACCTCGTGCGCCTACCCCCCGAGTTAAGGAAAAGTTGCAATCTCAATTTTGAGAAACTGTAGGGGCTGGGCGCGCTCGATCGACCGTATTCCAGAATAAGAATAGTTGGAGGTGTCTCTGGAAATCACTTATTAAGGCACGTTATTGATGTTCAGGATACATTTAGTATTCCAGTGGCTCTTACATCCCACCGGATGTAAGCTATTTGTAGCGGATTATTCTGTGTAGTCTTATTCCAGAATACGTTGAATCGAACACGCCCCTAGATACATGTACACCACACTGCGGCAAAACGTCACGCGCATGCGCTTTTGATGAACCGGTCGCGCGCAGGTCTTCCCAGTTTCCCGCCAAACTGAAAGAAAACAGGCGATAAATTTAAGTGAAATGTTTCGCGAAAAATAAGAAAACTACTTAAATGATAAGACTTTCACAGGTTCAAGTTTTCTTAATTTGTAATTAACTGTGCGTTTTCTAAGTTATAAAATTATTTACTAAAAAGGTTTCCTGTGTTTGAAACCAGAGCCTTCGTTCTTTCGGCCAGCCGAGCAAACGTTTTGCTGCGGTGCGAGAGTACACTCATGTGTCAGAAATTTGTTTATACGTCATTACGACGTAATAGTTACGTCTGACTAACTTTTTGTGTTCGGATCAAATAGCTCTACCAATAAATTGCTGACATTAAATAACAAGTTTGAAAGGAACTGACACCTTATTCGGTTTCAAAGCGAGGCCAGTTGGCATAAAAAATAGATAAATATACAATAGATGGAGGGAAATAACGTCAAAAGATCACAACAGTGCGGTGCGACAGAAACTAAGACATTTTTGACCGGCTCTAATTTTGGGATATTTTGGACAACTGGCCTCTCTCTGATACCATGTTAACATGATTTTTCCCACGCGGGCATGAGATATAAATAAGGTGCATTGACTGGCATTGAAGCAGGATCGGAATCAACCGGCGTACCGAACAAGATGGCGGCGGTACATTAGACCACAATCCCTTGCGAACAGTAAAACACGCACGTAGACATCCCCTGTTCTCTTCAATGACACCACTTGTACGTGCTTGTTTTCAAGATTTAAAAACTACCGCGATTTTATAACGGAATTAAAGTTTTTAACACGCAAAGGATTATGGGTAAATGTACAAACCGCCATCTTTTTCGTTACGGTGGAGCTTCAATCCATCATTGGGTGGTGGGGGGGGGGGTTGTAGTCCCCTGTACCCTCCCCTCTGGATCCGCCTCTAGCTAGAGCACTGTCAAACTGATTTAAAATTCTCACTCCGTTGTTGATTGATGGGTGTTGCCCTTCAGAGTGAAGCGTCGAGCTCAGATCAGGACAAGACGAAGGACAGCACTCCCGAGCCGACCTCCTCACAGTCAGTTGTTAACCGAGACCGCTCACCACAGGGTAACCAAATATACAAAGACGTCGTTCTAGCAGACCTAAAGGTTATTGGCATTGTAGGCAAGGTGAGCGTTGTTGGGCAAATTAAAAGGAAGGGTGTTGTGAATTAAATTTACTGGTAGTAGTAATATTAACAGTTGTATTGTCATTATGCAATAATGACCACCTTTATCATGAGAACGAGGCTAGTGAGTATTTGGTTAAGTTGAAATGAATATCACCATTTATCAGAGCACGCTATAGTATGAAGTAGTGAGAAGTTTGATAGCGTGGACTTAAAGATATTAGCTATTAAAAACAAGAAAAAACATGAAAACGAGGCTAGTCAGGCCACATTTAGTTCTGGCATACAAACCTCTGTAAATGTAGATCTGAATATCTTAGCACCAGTTCACATTATCACAACCAAACTTCTCAGTATCACTACTCTCGGTGCACTCATTGATATGAAAGCATTTAGTAAAGTGAACAACGGCACTACATCCCTCTATATGCACGGTTTTGTCACTCGAGGTTTAGCCAGTAGTGTAGCCATTCAAGATTCAGTAGAGCTGATTTCGACTACGGCACCGTTACATTACGACTGCCGTTACATTACGACTGCCGTTACATTACGACTGCCGTTACATTACGACTGCCGTGACATTACGACTGCCGTGACATTACGACTGCCGTTACATTACGACTGCCGTGACATTACGACTGCCGTGACATTACGACTGCCGTTACATTACGACTGCCGTTACATTACGACTGCCGTGACATTACGACTGCCGTGACATTACGACTGCCGTGACATTACGACTGCCGTTACATTACGACTGCCGTGACATTACGACTGCCGTGACATTACGACTGCCGTGACATTACGACTGCCGTGACATTACGACTGCCGTGACATTACGACTGCCGTTACATTACGACTGCCGTTACATTACGACTGCCGTTACATTACGACTGCCGTTACATTACGACTGCCGTGACGTTGTGGCTGCTTTCCCGTTGTTTGTTTTTCCGTTTGGGAAAAATGCATAATTACTGTAAAAACTGGCAGACGTGAACGGTTGTTTCGTCCTTAGGACTCGTCAGCATGGCATAGCCAGGGCTCGCTCGTTTTTGCCAGTTGAGTACTTCCTGTCCTTGGGAATTCTAACAACTTACGGCATGCCGTGACATTGAAATGGCTTCCTCATATTTTTTGTCCTGATCCAATCACATTACATTGTTACAGTATTGTAAAGTCACTGCACGGTGGTATGGAACTACTTTATAACAAGAGAGCATAAGTAAGAGAGGGAATCTCGTAGTGTGTGGCGTGCGATGATAAATGTCTAATAAAATATATTTTTAGTAACCGGAAGCAGTTGAAGCAAAGTGGGCGCGTGCGCGGCAACTAAATGATATATTCGCGCCATTTTTTTTAGTTATCGCGCACGCGCACACTTTGCTTCAACTGCTTCCGGTTACTAATATATATTTTATTCGACATTATCTTTGCTTATAGCTACTGTCTTGCCGTATTTCTTTTTAAACGAAATCTTCTCCAAGGTAATGCTAGTGGCTGGAGCTCGAAATGTTTACTAGTAAAATGTCCAAAGAGTGAAGATCTTGTTTCAACCCGCGTCATTAGTAGCAAATATTCAAGAGATGTCTTCACTGACCAGTTCAATCATCAAGACTGATCCTATTACTTATTTCTCCAGGTGATGTTAGTTGAAAATGTCTGCAGCAAGGAGACTTTCGTTATCAAGGTGAGTAAGCTCACTTTATAAAGAAATGTGATTTATGCCAGTAGAGGAACGAAATTGATAGAAAACAATTATTTTGATGGCACGGAACAGATGCCTCAGGAGAAAGGTACGAAGAAGTATGGGTAATAGACCAGTTCGCTGTAAATTCCGACATTTTGAAAAGGGTGCAAATATGGCGCGAAATACAGTGGGAATCGATGGGAATCCGATGCCAAATAAAATCCGTAAAATCGAATTTATGAAATATTCTTGAGATACAAACTTAAGATACCAGGTAAAAGATTAACATATCGAAATTTGAGGGATGTAGCTGTGCTGGGAAGCGTGCAATCGCGTTTTCAGTTTTCCAAGAATATTTCAGAAATTCAATTTTACGGATTTTATTTGGCATCGGATTCCCATCGATTCCTATACAAACACTGTATTTCTCGCCATGTTTGCACCCCTTTCAAAATATCGGAATTTACCGCAAACTGGTCTATACAAGTCATAATAACAGGTGGCCATTAGGAATTTGAATCAATCGACGGTCAGCCCGTGCACTAAGCTTCTTTTTTTTCTATGTGAAGTAAAAGAAGTAAGGAACCTTAAAATCCCAAAGGTAACATCACTGCATTGGTTGGAGGTACACGTTGCCATTTATTTCCACAATGTGGTCAGCGTTTTCCCACTTTACTTTAACAGTTGTTCAGTTTATCCTTGTTGTTTGTTGTTGACGCTCGCTAACAGGTTCTGCAAAAGACGGAAGGCGCTCACTCCAGACGAAGTTCTAGAGGTGGAGAAAGCAAACGGAGGAGATTGCTGAAAAGGGCTTACGTAAGCATATTTAGACGTATTCGTTAGTGTGTCTTTAGTTTACATTTGAGTGAACCAAGGAAAATATTTTTTTCCCTTTTGAGTTTTGATAGACCCTTTGGATCTAATTTGCATAAATAGTTGAGAATGTCCATTTTCCTCGAAATGTTATTTATACCCAAAAGGCCTAATAAATATTATTAGTATATACCACACAAGTGAAAAGTGCTTTTCGCGCGCTCTGATTGGCTACTACGGAAATGAATATCCTTTGCTATTCACCTCCGAGCGAAGCAGCGATCACCTCGCGCGAGTTTTTGGCCATTTGACAGAAAATTAAATAACTATTTTGTGCTGGCTATTCACTTGTGTGGTATATACTAAAACGGTCCTCTAGTATTTCGTCGTCGTTTTTGTTATTCCCATTCGCGGTAAATATCCACCACTATTCACTTCCACTTCGGTGAATAATTGTTCATTAATATCATAACATTCCATAGTCCTATCACAAAGTTAGTAGCATCTAAATTTCGGAAAAGCATGACTCGGGAGCTGGCTGGTCCATGGCCGACTGATTTCGTACGAGGATTTCTTGTTTTTAAAATGTACTCTGTGCAATGAAAGCTAGATCTAGTGTGGTTTTCGATCAAGGGTCGAAAAGTAATTAGGTAATTGCTTTCGAATTTGATTGGTTAGTTATCCATGATTGCATTTCGTTTTCACCATGACTGTTTCACGTTCAAGTAAATCCAATCATGAATTACTTCAGTCCGTGATTGGTTCATTGTGTATTTTACTTGCTCGTGATTGGTTCATTGTGTTTTTACTTGCTCCTGTAACTTGGCTCTGGTTTTACGACACTCGAGCAAAAACCGTTCTATGATACTCAAATTTCACAATTTTCCTTTTCTTTCATGTCCTTTCTTGTGATCTAATCATCGCTGTTCATCAGTTAACGATGCAGTTGTCGAACGTAAATTCGGTGATTGCTTTGGTTTGCGTTTGCTGAGCTTTTCTGTGAAAAATACTGTGGCTAATGTTTTGTAATTATCAGCCAATCAAGTTCATGTTTTGTAATTATCAGCCAATCAAGTTCATGTTTTGTAATTATCAGCCAATCAAGTTCATGTTTTGTAATGATCAGCCAATCAAGTTCATGTTTTGTAATGATCAGCCAATCAAGTTCATGTTTTGTAATGATCAGCCAATCAAGTTCATGTTTTGTAATGATCAGCCAATCAAGTTCATGTTTTGTAATGATCAGCCAATCAAGTTCATGTTTTGTAATTATCAGCCAATCAAGTTCATGTTTTGTAATTATCAGCCAATCAAGTTCATGTTTTGTAATTATCAGCCAATCAAGTTCATGTTTTGTAATGATCAGCCAATCAAGTTCATGTTTTGTAATGATCAGCCAATCAAGTTCATGTTTTGTAATTATCAGCCAATCAAGTTCTAAACTAAAAGCCAACATTGTTTTGGCCCGTCACGTAATCAGTTTTCGTCTTAGCAAGAGTTCTCGACGATTGCGTTTACTTTGCCTCGTGATTGGTTCAAGTAAAACCAATAAAGAATTACTTCAGTTCGTGATTGGCTCATAGTCTTTGCGTTTTTACTTGCACCCGTGATTGGCTCTGTAATTACTTTGGTTTTGGTCTTAGAGCGGCAATTGAGTGTCGGAAGTGTTTTGGTTTTGCGTTTACTAAGCTCTCCTATTGGCTGAGAAAGTAAACCAACCAATCAGAATCCAAAGTAAAACCAAACGCAAATTGGTTTTGGTTTTGCTTTGGTTTGTCATTGGCTCACAGGGAAGCCATTTATGAGTTACTTGTGATTACTCGCTCCTATGATTGGCTGGCTGTGGGTAATTTGCGTTTGGTTTTACTATACTCAACCGAAAACCGCTGTACGACTCTTCTCGCATGTTGCCGGGAATGTTGAGTCCCAGGAGGATAAAAATGTTGTTTTTACTTGTCTAAATTCGTTCCGAAATTGTTCAGTTCGAAGCTGACCTTGCAAAACCAAGTGTTTCTAAGCCGACATATTAGAAGGGTAAATCAAAAACCGCTCTATATATTGTCCATTATAAGTAATGTGTTTTCCCCTTTTTCTTGGAGCCAGACAGTACTGCTCGAAACGAGCCACAGTATTAGCTTACCCAACAATACAAAACACCCTAACCTTTAGAACGAGCAGTACCAAAACGATAGAGCTACGGTATAATGGGCCAATCAGAATACAGGTCTCGAGCGGTATTGGATTACTCTTTTCTTGTGGTTTGTTTCTTAGGCCACTTGTCCATTCATGGTCCGTCTTTACAAATACTACGAGACTTCTTCATCTATCTTCCTACTTCTCGAGTATGCACGAGGTGGGAGACTGTGGGACTACGTATCGTCATACCTTCGACCCATAGAGTCCCAAGAATACATTTTATCAAAGAGGGACTCGCAGGACGTTCCCAAAATGGACCCTAGTAGCAGTAGCAGCTCGGAAGAGGACCTACATGTTAATGCCCCTATTAGGGCCAGAGAAGAACTAAGAAATCTTGACTTCAAGTATAAAAGGGATGTAGATTCAAGAGATGTGCCATTAGGCGGAGATGCTAATGAAACTACGATGAAGACTTTAGGAGTTTTTAAACAGGATAGTTGTGTTGAACGAGCTCCAGGAATTGAGAGTAATCAACGTGTTAGATCGAGGTCTCCTTCACCTGGTGTAAACGCGTTGCAGAGGAGCGATAGAACCCAGGTTAACATGGATAGTAATTCGGCCAACGTCCGTGACACGGACTCTAGGAATAAGGACAAAACCGAAGCAACTAGGAATGAGGACACTGAATCTCTGTTTGCAAGATTAGATGAGTACTTTAACTCGTCCCCTTGCAATATACCAGAGGAGTACATTCGCACGTGGATCGCCGAGATCATCCTGGCCTTAGCACATCTTCATTCCATTGGTATTATATGCAAGTAGGTATTGACCACAGGCATCAAAGCGAGGCTGGTTGTCCCAGTTTGTCACAGGAAGAGAAAAACCTGCAGTCGATGGCGGAAAGTAACACTAGTTTCCATATGATACAACAAACACAACTGCGGTACGACAGAAACTAAGACATTTCAGCCCTACTCCAATTTTGCGATCTTAGGGACAACTTGCCTCGCTCTGACACCATTGTTACCACGTCTTTTTCCATGCGAAACTGAGATTTGAATAAGAAGCATGTTGAAGGTACACCAGTGATCTTTAATGTTAGCAATCTATCCACGTGCCGCACGATAAGAGAAACCCTGATGAATAAAAATTAACATCAAGGAAGAACCTCAAAGCACTAATATTAACGGATCAATCGCGGTTTCTGGGAAACCCCCACCCCTCCCCCACACTTCACCCTAACCTTTAATGGTTAGTCATTAATAGAACGATGCATATCCAAGGGAGGGGTGGGTGGGTAGTTTGCGATACAGCGAGCCTTTTTCAGTAATAACGTGGTTGTACTGTATGGAAAACAATCTGACTTCATATACGTAAACGCACTTGTACGAGATCGGTAGTATTAACCTGGTTGTATATGCCGTTTTCCACTTCCAATCAACTGATATATCAGCACGTGACTGTTTCTTGCCAAAGGCCTATTGCCTTTTGAAGCAATTTTGTATTTCTATAGCTAAGCTAATCCCCTCCCTCTACCGAAAATCCTCACAGAGACTTGAATCCCAACAATCTATTACTTGATGAAGATGGTCACATTCTGTTGACGAACTTTAGCACTTGGGAAGAAGTTGATCATCACGTTGATGAGCTGGCTGTAGAGGAATGCTACTCTGCTCCAGGTAGGAAGTGCGGATAGAATCCTCCCAGATTTGCAACGTGGAATGGGGATGGAAAGCCAGTGTTGTTTGGCATTGCTTGAACATTTGCTGGCCACCTCCGCAAGCAACTCTCCTATTAATCACGGCGTATCTGCTCAAATTCGGGGTCCATTTCTCCAAGGGAGACTTACGTCTCTATCAATTCCCAACCCCCACCCCCTCGGGCATTTCACACTTTGCTAATCAGAATGTTGTAGGGCTTTGGAACGAGTGCACATCTCTTATAAACATTGATGTAAAATTCGCACCAGGTATGTTGTTGGGGGGGGGGGGGGGGGGGTGGGGATGGGCAGGTGTGGAATTGATAGAGACATTAGAGTGATCGATATAGAAGTTGAGGATTCAAAACCCTCTCTTTGGCTCGGACTGCAAATGGTTACACTGTTATTCGGCGAATAAAAATGACCATATATGAAATAAAATGGCAGTCGGGTTCTGTGACTAGACTATATACTATACTGTTTTTTTTCCAAATATGGTACTTTTTATTTACTGAATAATCCGGAGCCGCTGTTACACGTTTCATCTCCCTTGTATGTTTCTGGTCTTATCGGTTAAGGTCTTTAAATCGTAGGTCTCCCGTCGGCCTCAAGTTTATCAGTCTTTCAAGACTGTCACGATACGTTAAATATAAGGTCGCTCCCATAGTTTGTTTACGTGATATTCCGCTTACCTGTAGAGCTTTTACTTCAATTTTCATTTGTATTGAAACTTGACTCGTGCATTATCGTGTGATGTTATACAGCCATTTCAGAAATGATGAATTTGAAAAGAGACCTAAAAGAGTTGTGAGTAAAGCATTATCGCTTATGATGTCTTCTTGTGTTCCTAAACAGAACTGTCAAAGCTAGAGGAAGTCACTAAATCTGCTGACTGGTGGAGTATTGGAATTTTGCTCTATGAACTAGTGATGGGAAACGTAAGTGGATAATATCAGTAGAGTTGCATGCCTGCCGTCTAATACGAAATATGTTTGATGATTTGCGTTACGGTTATTTGCGCTGCATTTAGCAAATAGATGTCATTTTGCCGTGAGTGGGTCTGTCCTCGTATACAATAGATGCACAGATGACGTCACAACGTGACGAGAACAAAGAAGTACGCCTCGAGACGCAATCGAGTGATATGATTTGTTCTCGTCGCATTTTCATGTCATCTGTGCATCTATCGTATACCACGACAGACCCATGGGAAAATGGCATCTATTTGTTTTATACAATAATAGGGGACTTGCACTAAGAGATCGCGTGACACTTTTCGCCATGTTGGAGGACAAACAAACCGTCAAGAACGGTTCGAAAATCGGGGCAGACTTCACCGTTTGCAACCTGAAATGTTCTTGGTTACCCAAACAATAGCCTACCCCTAAAACAATACAAACCCTAACCCTAAAACAATGGGATTCTTTATCAGTGAAGTCCAATAGGATACGACCTACAGAACAGTGAAGTCTAACTGAGAAAATCCTTATATCTCGCTTGGTTTACCAACGAAAACCCACTGACGGTCGTTATAATAGAACTAACAAGATTATATATGACCATGAGATCATTCGGTTTCACGCGAGAAGTTGAAAAATGGGTACTTTTCTCGAGCGAAATTTTACGAGTTGGCCTCTAAAATTATGTATAATAGCTACGTATTCAGGGTTTGAACGGTAAGTTTCTCATCAAAATCTCGTCCTAATTCCCCTACTGAATACCTGTTGAAGTACATTATAATTATCTTAGCTCTGCATCTCTTTGGGAATGATGTTTTGTTGTTGCCAGCACGCGTTAACACAACACGGCTCCCTAGCTTTGTAAAGTGCAATATTTACTAGCATTTGTATAGGATTTTTAGCCATCTTACATTTTTAACGTAAATACTCAATAACAATCGATTAAACTTTGTGGGTATGTTTATGTGTTGTTGGGTTGTGTGTTCACAATTTCAGCGTTTTCAGGCGAATTTTTGACCTAGCCGCTATGAACGATAGAAAAAAGAGAAGATAGGTGACAAGCGGGTTAGAACGAGTCAACTGTGACCGCTGATTTCCGCCGACAATCACAAACTGTCTTATCTAATCCTTCAACACTGCATTGACCAATATATTATGGAATATTTCAAGCCATTATACCTGAGATATGTCCCATTCTCGACGATCATGATCACCGAAGAACGCCACCAAGTTGTTCTCTCGAAGCAATATTTCGCTCTAGAAAAGCATCCGTTTATTTAGCTATATACTCTTGTCGTATATCTCGTATATACTCTTGTCGTATATCTCGTATATACCCGTGTCGTATATCTCGTATATACTCTTGTCGTATATCTCGTATATACTCTTGTCGTATATCTCGTATATACTCTTGTCGTATATCTCGTGTCGTATATCTCGTATATACTCGTGTCGTATATCTCGTATATACTCTTGTCGTATATCTCGTATATACTCTTGTCAGTTCTGTTACTACTCTAAACGATTGTCAGTGGATTTTTGTTCAATTCAATTCACTTTTATTCACTTTTTCGGGATTGAAGAGTTAAGTAAGGTTACCAGAAGAAAATGAATAAAGAGCGTATTTCGACAAGTAGAAGTGTGCAGAGGCCAAAGTAGCAGAGCTTTCGAGTTGGCCTCTGCATTTTAATAGAAACTTTTTGCATTATGTCAGTTTTATTTGAGATGGTATTTCTTCCCATACTTTTGTAACAAAATAACGAAAAGAGAATAAACCATAGTTCTAATGTTTGGTCTATATAAATTATTACCTGAGGAATATCTAGTGTTGTAACTGTACATCTGAGAGACTGGCACAAGAACATGTTGTAAGATTAGGGGAACATCATGTTTATTATAGAGAATTTTATGAGCTAGAAGAGCAGTTCCCAGTTTGACTATATTACCGAGTTTCAGTATGTATAGCAGATTGTAAGTAGTAGATAAAATATGAGCGGGAGATCTGTATGGGCATTTACAGTAAAGCCCATACAGATCGGACGCGAATATTTTATCTTACTTCTAAAATGAGTAGATAACTAAAAGCCATTGATATGCACGACATAAAATTTTAACCTTTGATTTCTCTCACCTTGCTATCGATGTGGGATGAATTAGTTTCTCACAAAAACATATCCCACATCGAAGAGACAATGTGTATGCAATAAGACAGCAGAGCGTAGCGTGCAGAAAATCAGGTCCCACATGGAATAGATGGTGTGTACATAATAAGAGAGCAGATGTACTTTGTCATTTCATCCCTCCCGGCATAGGGGAAGTCAGTGATCGGTCGTGATACTTCCCTCACTAGCTTAGCTAGTATTCTGTACCTGATACAGAATACTACTAGAGCTATAACGGACCATGGGGTCTGTATCACGGACCATGGGGTCTGCATATCGATACAGAACCTGATGTTTTATTAATCAGGTTTGTACGGGGGTGTACAGAGGCGATCATGTGGTGTCATTCAGCACATGGGATTGGCTAGTACCCTAATTTTACAATAAGGCCTAGAGCTTTCCCGACTAAGAACGAAGAAAATGCTTCTAATACATTTATTTTGTTTAGTTGAGAGCTTAGTTAATCGGGTGGTATAGGTTGGTAAAGAAGTGAAATATAATATAAGGGAGTAGCAGGGACCCGCGGAACTTACATGAAATCAACAAATATGATATAGTAAGGCCCTGTTTATATGAAGAAAAGTTGGCTCGGGGACCCGGATCACCCTCTCCCCCCGAGCCAACTTTACCGAGCGTTTATATGGAAGAAACGTTGTCCTGGGTGCCCGAGACAACTTTGTCTTGAGCGAATCTGGGTACGTAATATTGGATTACGCATGCTCTGTGTGTCCCGAGTTGGCCCGAGTGTTTATATGAGAAAAAGTTGGCTCGCCCCCCAGGGCCACCCTACCGAGTGGGTCACCCCCCGAGCCAAGTTTACGGTTTCTCTTGTAGACGGTTGACTTCGTTTTATAAAGAAATGTATGAAAAGTTGGCTCGCCCAGGGTAGCTTGGGGGGAGAGTGACCTGGGTCCCCGAGCCAACCTTTCATCGTATACATGCATCAGGAGTTCCGGAGTTCCGGACTTCCGGTTGGATCACACTGCATTCTGGGTAGGTGGGCTCAGAAAAGTGGGCATCAACTTCTAGATCGGCCATATTGGATTTGAGTGCAGTCAATTTTTGCTCCTTTGCAAGTTCAAAAACTTACTACCTAATAGACGGAATATCTTACCTTTACAGATTCTTCAGTTGGGAGTTCTAAGTCGATGTTTAAGCTTTATAACGGGATTAATAAAGTTTCCAAGTTGACTGCGCTCAAATCCAATATGGCCGCTCTGGAAGTTGATGCCCACTTTTCTGAGCCCATCTACCCAGAATGCAGTGTGATCCAACCGGAAGTCCGGAACTCCTGATGCATGTATAAACAGGGCCTAACATAGTCTAACTGGCTGACCGACTCCTGGCACAGTGCAATGTATATTGGAGGTTTTTAGCGTGTTGATGTTTTCAAAGTTGTATTTTGATAAAAAAGGCAATAATTATAATATCTTATGGATCTCAGTTAATTTCTCAAACAAATGAACACAATTGTACCTATTGTCGAAAAAGTGTCCAAACCGGTCACAGGCACAGCTCGAGTCATGAATTCGTGTGACAAAACAAATATGGTTGCCAAAAGAGTATTGATCGAAGCAGGAAAACGGAATAAAAACAATAATGAAAAGCCAAGTTATTTGAATGTCTGGTTGTAGTGAGTTTCTGGTCTGAAGAGTCTACGATAGTTGGGCGAGGATACAGTTGGTTTTTATATCTAAGTCTAAGAACACAGGAAACAACAGAGAACAGACATGGACAAAATATATTGCTCTTCGACACACCATAGAGTTGTAAGATAAAAAAATGAACAGCCTTTTCCCTAAAACATTACGTAAACTCGATGGCTTGCTCACCTAGCCCTAGGTTTTCCCTAAAACAGATTCTCGTAAACTTGATGGCTTGATCGCCCACGTTTTCCCTAAAACAGATTCCCATAAATTCGATGGCTTGCTCGTCCAACTATAAAGTGTAGAACTTGAGAAAACTCATTTATTTTTAACATATTTCCTCAAATGCAACCAAGACCGTATCAAGACAGAGTCAGAGAGCAACTTTTCGCATGCTTCGTCGTCTTCGTTGGGATACCTATGGCCGTCACTTTTTGGCGCTATTTTCGGATGAGCGCGCGCGTCCTCCATATTAGGACATCGATTGAGGGAGCCTGGGAAAGAGCGTTACACACACACACTTAGCGCATTATATGAGATTTTCGAACCTTTCTTGACCCCACCAACGCTACCGTATCGCCTATGGCAACCGGGTTTGTTTGCACTCCAACAGGCGGAAATTGTCACGTATTCTCTTAGTGCACAAAGGAGCCTATGAAATGATCAGGTCGTACAAAACGTGACGTCATCTGTGCATCTGAAATCTAATAACACATGGCTATCGACCTATTAGAGAACACGTTCATTGATTGTATTAATTATTCATTCTAATTTTTTCAGACGCTCGCCAGCTGCCACCCTTGGGGTTTTCATTCCCATTCTGAGATCCAATTCTCAAGACACGTATCACCTGAGGCTCAGGCACTCACACGAGAGGTAAGACATATCTAAAGCTGATGGGCATCTGCGGTAATAATGTCACTCACACGAGAGGTAAGGCATATCTAAAGCTGATGGGCATCTGCGGTAATAATGTCACTCACACGAGAGGTAAGGCATATCTAAAGCTGATGGGCATCTGCGGTAATAATGTCACTCACACGAGAGGTAAGGCATATCTAAAGCTGATGGGCATCTGCGGTAATAATGTCACTCACACGAGAGGTAAGACATATCTAAAGCTGAAGGGTATCTGCGGTAATAATGTCACTCACACGAGAGGTAAGGCATATCTAAAGCTGATGGGCATCTGCGGTAATAATGTCACTCACACGAGAGGTAAGGCATATCTAAAGCTGATGGGCATCTGCGGTAATAATGGCACTCACACGAGAGGTAAGGCATATCTAAAGCTGATGGGCATCTGCGGTAATAATGTCACTCACACGAGAGGTAAGACATATCTAAAGCTGAAGGGTATCTGCGGTAATAATGTCACTCACACGAGAGGTAAGGCATATCTAAAGCTGATGGGCATCTGCGGTAATAATGTCACTCACACGAGAGGTAAGGCATATCTAAAGCTGATGGGCATCTGCGGTAATAATGTCACTCACACGAGAGGTAAGGCATATCTAAAGCTGATGGGCATCTGCGGTAATAATGTCACTCACACGAGAGGTAAGACATATCTAAAGCTGAAGGGTATCTGCGGTAATAATGTCACTCACACGAGAGGTAAGGCATATCTAAAGCTGATGGGCATCTGCGGTAATAATGTCACTCACACGAGAGGTAAGGCATATCTAAAGCTGAAGGGCATCTGCGGTACAATGTCACTCACACGAGAGGTAAGGCATATCTAAAGCTGATGGGCATCTGCGGTAATAATGTCACTCACACGAGAGGTAAGGCATATCTAAAGCTGAAGGGCATCTGCGGTAAAAATGTCACTCACACGAGAGGTAAGGCATATCTAAAGCTGAAGGGCATCTGCGGTACAAATGTCACTCACACGAGAGATAAGGCACATCTAAAGCTGAAGGGCATCTGCGGTAATAATGTCACTCACACGAGAGGTAAGGCACATCTAAAGCTGAAGGGTATCTGCGGTAATAATGTCACTCACACGAGAGGAAGACTGACTTATCTAAAGCTGAATCGCATCTGCCGTAATAACGTCACTCACGATCTGCCGTAATAATGCCAGCTATGGTTGTTACGCGCCGCATCGAGAAAATGTTTGTTCTTTTTTGTGTGACTTGAAAAATGGTAGCGGAAGAGTCAGCTGGTTTCCCAGGCTAGAAAAATGGGAAAGACAAAAAGACCTCGAGGGGCAAAGCCAAGGTGAACACCTATAGAGACGTCTTGAATGCCAGCATAGTTAGTAGAGGAGACAGCGATTCGCAGGCGTCTGAAACACCACGGCGAGATCGTTGTTCAACCGATTCAAGGTCACCGTCAGACTACGTTTCCATCTAAGCTTTCTTGGAAACAAATATTCTCTCGGCTGGCTCTTATCAATTCTTCTTTATGTTCAGATGTGGGCCACTCGGCACTCCGTCTGAAAGTGAAAATACGAACGCTTGTCGGGTTTTGCGAGGACTCCTATTTGGCTTTGTAGTCGTATGCATTGTTTGGCCTCGTTTTGCTTTTCTTTTCTCTTTGTTTTTCAAGCTAAGGGCATCCTTCTTATAACTTTTTGTGAGATATAAGGCCAACAACCGATGGAATTGTGGAATCGTCTGTGGACAAACTTTTCTCAATAAACGTAAACATTGGTATATGAAATGATTCCTGTCACGGTCGTTACGGGCGAGTGAGCACTTGTCATGTGTTTATTGATCTGCTGTCAATCAAAAAGAACATTTCACTTCCGGTTAAAAACTTCCTTTTGGTATTTCTCCGTCATTATTAATTTTTTTTGAACGGAGTTTTTGGTATATGAAACACTACTGCGTAAAAAATATTTTCCCATCTTTTTCGTTTTGAAGGTATCCGGTAACCTTAGCTTTGATCGGAAATCAACATTGACGGGAAATCTTGACAGATAGTTGAACTGTGATGAGAAATGATTGGCCAAGAGCTTGCTAATTGTTGGAGAGGCGGGGCTTCAGATTCACGCACGACAGACGGGTATATTTTTTGAAGTCCTATTTTCTCGCTTTCGATTTTCAATAAAAATAGAGTTTTAAAAAAGCTCCCACTCAACAGGAATTTATTCGATTTGTTTGAAATTTTCACAAAATGTCAATTGATATCTTAGCTGCAAAACCGTGTCGGGGAATTGGGAAATTGTAAAAAGAGGGCTCTTAACAACGTTTCCCGCATATCTACTCGGATTATTTTTCGCCTTTTCACGGAAAGCATGATAACTTTTGAACTAAATCGAATTTTGAAATTCCCCGACACACTTTTGTAATACGATTCTTCTGAAATACGACAAAGCAAACAGATTTTTAAACTTTAAAATATTTTCGGAGTCGGAGCTTCTGAAAGCCATCTCACTAGATCGGAGAAACGGGATGGCGGAAAATTCGAGATTTTCAAAGAAGTCAAAGTTTTTTATGTATTCTTGTAGCCAATTTTATAAGCTTTAAAATGATACATGAATGATTTATCTACGAAGTTTCCTCGAGGCGCTACATAATTTAGACTGGAAACGCACCCTGAAGGTATCCGGTCACCTTAAGTTTAAGTAATGCTCCGGATAAGAAAGAAAGGGCTGAACGGCAAGGAATGTAAAAAGTGTTAATTTTCTATTCTTCTTTCTCATAATTTCATTGGTTGATACTCATAAATTCAATATAAGATCATTGAAGTAATGCACTTTCATTAGATAATTTTTGAAGTTTAAATTAATTTTTGATGAAGCTAACTATGGTTTGATTTTGGAGAAATTTGTCTTCGAGGAATGTTATCAAATTTATGATTCAAAGATCATTTGTTTATTTTTATTTACAACATTTGGGCGTAACGCCACAGGAGACAAACAATAGGACTCAAAGTCCCCTACGAGGCTTGTCTCCCTTTCCCATTGGCTACATTTTCTTTACGTTTTCACAGTAAAAAAATGGTCAACAGCATACAGCTTCCTACAATTTTCGCTTCTAATTTTGACTGTGGACATCTGAGACAGCACTTATCAAGGTTTAGTATATACCACACCAGTGAATATCACTTTTCGCGCACTCTGATTGGCTACTCAAACAGTGAATATGATTTCATATTCACCACCAAGCAAAGCAGCGATCATCTCGCGCTTGTTTTTGTCCATTTGACAGAAAATTAAATAACTATTCGGTGCTGGCTATTCACCTGGAGTGTGGTATATACTAAAACAATTATTCACCGAAGTGGAGGTGAATAGTGGTGGATATTTACCGGCGACTATTCACCAACACTGAGGTGGATAATAGTTTTAGTATATACCACACTCCAGGTGAATAGCCAGCACCAAATAGTTATTTTATTTTCTGTCAAATGGACAAAAACTCGCGAGAGATGATCGCTGCTTTGCTTGGAGGTGAATATGAAATCATATTCACTGTTTGAGTAGCCAATCAGAGCGCGCGAAAAGTGATTTTCACTGGTGTGGTATATACTAATTGTTAATTAGTATAAACCAACTAGTGGACTATTACAAATCCTGCGTTCTGATTGGCTACGCTACTATAGGTCTATTAGTGATAGTTCATGGTAGAGAAAAACCGCACGCATTTTCACGAAATAATAAAAAAAAATCAACTTCAATTTGTTTCTTTCTATTATTTTCTATTGTCCGACTAGTTAGTTTATACTAAAACAATTAGACCTCTCGCCCTCATGGGCTACGGGTTAAATAGCCCATTCGGCTGCGCCTCATGGGCTATTGACACGTAGCCCATTCGGGCTGCGGGTCTAATTGTTAAATATTCTAGCAACATCATATTTGAGGATATGCTTATTGCCGCAGCCTATTGTCTTTTGCTTTACGTCTGAGGCGAATCATTACTTACCTTCTTCTTCTTCTATTTAGACTCACCTCCTTCACTAATGAAGATTGTGAACGTAACTTAAAGTACTTAAAGTAACATTGTAGACAATTATGATAATACTGTTTGCGATTTGTTTTTGGGAGACTTGAAGTCACATTATTGTCCAGTATCATCGTCGACATTGTCTTCATCATCATAATCATTGTCACCGTCATCACCATTATTACGGAATTTAAGATACGACGACTACGGTCTACTACTACGGACGCGTGCCAATAAAGGACTGGAACGAGACACTCGTGTTGGTTTCATTGTACCGTAGCGAGTCCACGACGGTGAGAAGTCGGCGTGTTTTTCGTAGTCACCACAACAGAGTACGTTAGTCGGATTTAATGTAAGAAAGTCACCCCTCTTTTGGATATTTCAATAGCTAACATTTAAAATACACAATAAATTGCTTTCTGTTCGAGTTTACAGCATTTCGGGGCATAGCTTATGTAGGAATTTTGGGTCAATTCGGTCGGCAACGCGATGGATTCACCTCAGTCTCGCCAAAATGTTGAAATTTTCGCGCCATTCATTGCGTACTCTGGCCCAGTATTCTAGCCTCCGTAGTCGCCGTATCTTAAATTCGCTATTATCACCATCGTCCCTGTCCCCGTCGTCACCCCCCCCCCCCCCCCCCCTCCCCCTCGTCGTCATGATCATCACCATCGTCATCGTCGTCGTCATCACCATTATCATCGTTAGCATAATAATATATCACCGTAGCAATATGTCGATATGATAGGCCAGCTATTATGAACACTCTGAAGGTTATGGAAAACTAACTAAATAATATGTATTCATGTAATCAATGTAATCATTCACTTTTTTTATTTTTTGCATCTTTTAAATACTCAATCAGTTTTATTTAGATGATGTTTTTACACGGTCTCATTAGTCACTAGTTGTTCACTAATTCACCGTGTTTTTACTTCAGCTTTTAAGAGTGGCTCCATCAGAGAGGCTTGGTGAGTTTGTTTTAAAGTTAATACAGTAACAGTGCGTTTTTAATATATCCAAGTGAAATATTTAAGAGGGATTTAAAGGGCCCGGTTGAAACGTCGAACTTCTCATGTGCCGAATCTAATGTTTGTATTAAAGTGCAACTAACCCCTTTTGCAATTTATATATATATGAATCTTTGAAAGGTTTTGAGTACTTCTGCGAAGACATTTTTGGCTTACAGAGAATACTCTATGTTCTAGGCTTGTTTGAAATGGTGAAAATTTGACCTTTCCTGACCCATGACCGCGTAAGTAAAAGCCTGGGTCGATTCTTGATATTACGTCATCCAACTCATTCGACTTTGCAATAATTTGAATAAATATTTAGCATTTTGTCTAAAATAACTGTTTTCTTTAGTAACAACTCATAGACTTTGTATATTCTCTATATATCGATGTTGTTATGATGGAAAGGCGCCATGGAGAATAATGCATTAATGAGGTGACGTAAGATCAAGAATCGACCCAGGCTTTTTCTTGCGCGGTCATGGGTCAGGAAAGGTCAATTTTTCACCATTTCAAACAAGCCTAGAACATAGAGTATTCTCTGTAAGCCAAAAATGTCTTCGCAGAAGTACTCAAAACCTTTCAAAGATTCATATGTATAAAAATTGCAAAAGGGGTTAGTTGCACTTTAAGTACATGGAATGTTCGACGTATGAATCAATTAAGTTCGACAAATTTGTATTAAGTTCGACTCGTCGTTTTATGCGACTGGGCCAGTCGAATAAAATGACACAAGTGGGGAGCGATAAGACTCGACTGTCTTCTCATGCTACACTTTCAATTTTAATACACAGTCGCTTGGAGATACGATACTCATCCGTGTTCACCGATTCATTTCTTTCATATATTTTTTGCTAGGTTCAGGAGTAAGCGGAGTAGAAGATATCAAGTCACATCCATTTTTCGCTGGAATTAACTGGAGAGAACTGAATTCACAGTCTTTAGCCAGATGATCACCGCCTCTGTACCTTTTTCTTAAAGATGATTCTAATGCAGACATAATTAAATACAGGCAGACTCTAATTGTAGTAGTTATTTCCCGAATAGCCCATTTCGCATTCAAGAATTACCGCTGGATTCGATGCCTACAGACGCATACTCAACGTTAGCCTCGTCTTGATGATAAATATTCATAAATACCAGTGGCAAGATGGGCTATTCGCAACTCTCTTTTAATGTCTCAAAGCTATTTCCTTATTACCTGTTTATTACTTGTCATCTGACAAATGAAAGACTCATTATTTTGAACCCAAATACTCGAGCAATACCAGGAGCCCCATTACCACAATACTGTCTAACGAAACGAGAATACGAATACGAATTATTGAATTCCAAAAAGCTCAGGCTGACTTTAGTTGATGCAATGACCGAATGACGTTTGGGTGAAGTGTGTGGTAGAGTTGAAAAAGCATTTCAAAGAAATTATATTACGGGAACATCCTAACCGCCTCCCGGTTAGCTCAGTGGTTAAGCTCCGGTCTGTTTTGCGGGAGGTCGCGGGTTCAAACCCCGGCCGTACCAACACTCAGGGTCTTAAAATGACCGATGAGAAGGTACTGCCTTTGTGAACTAATCTCGTTCACGAACTGCAAATGGTTAGACCTTCATGTCTTCTCGGATAAGGACGTTAATCGTAGTTCTTCCCGTCGGCCTCAAGTTTATACCCTGCGAATACAGCCGTCCCCCGAGATAGACATCTGCCTCTTGAGACGGAACATTCCATACTGATGACGTTTCGCGGACAGGATCTGGTCGCGTTATTTGATTGGCTTTTATATGATAATTAGGCATACCAGCCAATCAAATAACGCGACCAGATCCTGTCCGCGAAACTTCGTCAGTATGGAATTTTTCATCTAAAGACGCAGACGTCTCTCTCGGGGGCCATGTTTTGATTGTGGTTTCCGAAGCGAGACGGCTGTATTCGCAGGCTACAAGGATATCAGTCTTACAAGACTGTTACGAGCTACCGACGTTATATAGGGTTGCTTTACCTGTATTTTACCTAAGGACACGCGATTTCATTGGCTGAAATACGAGCTCACCGTGCGTGATTTTCTTATAAATGCACGCTCGAGCACAAGAACCGCGTAGATCGAATTGTATTTCCAAAAATAGATAGAAAAATATTTTTCTATGTCCTATTAAAAATAATGCATGTTCGAGATCTTAAAATACTGTGGATGCACGAGCAGAAATCTATTTTGTTAAATGTATTTTGAATTGATATTTTTAGACAACATTCGCTTTGCTACAATGACGAAAATTAAAAAATATGTTTTTACAGATTATGAAAGATAAACTACTAAATAACAATCATGGAAAATCTTAAGTCGAATTTCGAACGAAAAAAAGTCCGATTATTTTAGCCTTAAGTTCGAGCTCAGTCTGGCCGCCATTACTCAGACTAGAAACGAGCGACCCTTTGTTTAGCGGTCTTTTCGTGACGCCATCTACTCAACAGCTTCGCGACACAGCGACTAGAAGGCATTTTATAAGGCTCAAACTGTGTGTACAAGCTCTCTAGACGTTTCTATGTAAAAAAAATACCCTTTCCTTCTAGACTAGAGTAGCCACATTTTTGCTACTATGACGTCATCTACTCCATTCTAGTCCGAGTAATGGCGGACGTAACTTTTATGTGTTTAGAGGTCTATATTTATGTTGCATTAATGTATTGTGATCAATTTTTTGGACCAGAAGTATAATCGAAGACCTAGATAAGAAACAGCGATAAGAAAATCCAAAATTTTCGTCATAGTGGCACATTAAAGCAATAAATACAAAATAGCAGTATTCAAATTTATAGTTTAAATTATATTTTCAGTTGTAAATTGTTTTTTTCCGCACATTATGTTGTTACTGGTTTATTTATTTTCAATTCAAATCCATTTCAATTATTTGTTCAAAGGAATAATTAAAGTGTAAGAGGAAGCTTATGAAATATCGTAATCTAAATTAGTAATTTCGTGAGTTTAAAGTACTAGAGTTTAAAGTATGAGTGGACGATCTTTCAGCTCGAGTTTGTAAATCCCATAAAGATCGGATGCGAATTCTTTATCGCACTTATCAAACGTCTAGATGTAGAGAGTCATGTTTTCAGTTATTTTGGCGATATACGACATATTTTGGCCAAAAAAATCGAAGCCAAAGTTTATGTAAATCTGGACGAAATCTCTAGTAGAATTAAAGTGCCTATGAAATGAAAAAATCGATCCCGTTTTTATTTTATTTTATTAAATTTTAGACTTCCCTTAGCCATTTTGTGCAATTAAAAATCAATTTGGAGAGCACGAACATAATTCTATTTCGTATCGAAGTCAGGCGGAATTGCCAATATCTGGCGACAATTTTTACGCCGTTAAAGATATGCTAATCACATGCGTGACGTCACTAGGTTTGCGCATTTATATTCACAAAGCCGACTGCAAGGTTCTATAAAAAAATATGGCCATCTTCAAGGTTTCTCAAAGTATTACATATTTAAATTGAAAACTGGCCCAAAATGCACTTATTTTGTAGTATTCATGGTTTCGAATATAAATGAGTACACATTGTGACGTCACGCATGTGATTACCATATCTTTAACGGCATAAAACGCCTGATTTCGATACGAAAAAAAATATGTTCGCGCTCTCCATATTGATTTTTATTTGCACAAAATGACTAAGAGAAACCTAGAATTTAATAAAATAAAAACGGGATCATTCTTTTCATTTCATTGGCACTTTAAAGACACTGATGTTTTATTAATTTCCTTTGTTTTTGCTTCATGGATTATTAATGAGTTTGATAAGTTTCATTTCACTTTTCTGTTAAAGTGCACCTAACGTTTATTTTGTTATCATAGATATCGATACTACATCAAGCTTTGAGTACTTCCGTGAAGAAAGTTTTGGTTTAAAGTGAATACTTTATGTTCTACGCTTTTTTGAAATCGTGAAAATGTGACCTTTCCTGACCCACGACCGCGTAAGTAAAAGCCTGGGTCGATCCCTGGGTAGACGTCATATAATTAATTCGACTTTGCAATAATTTGAATAAATACTTAACATGTTGACTAAAATGACTTTTTTCTTAACTAACAACTCGCAAACAGTGTATATTCTCTATAAATCGATGTTGTTGTGATAGAAAGACGCCATGGAGAATAATGCATTAATGAGATGACGTCAACCCAGGGATCGACCCAGGCTTTTGCTTACGCGGTCATGGGTCAGGAAAGGTCACATTTTCACGATTTCAAACAAACGTAGAACATAGAGTATTCTCTGTAAACCAAAACTTTCTTCACAGAAGTACTCAAAGCTTGATGTAGTATCGATATCTATGATAACAAAATAAACGTTAGGTACACTTTAAAGTGTCCCTACGATCAAATTTTGAGATATTGATATTATAAACTAATTGAGATTTTGAGACGCGATACCGAATTATATTGCCGGCCAGTTGGGAGAAAATATATTCCGAAGCCCAATACGAAGAATATATTCCGAAGCCCAATACGAAGAATATATTTTCTTCCAACGCCGGCAATATAATTCGGTATCGCGTCTCAAAATCTCAATTAGTTTTGTATCGCGATTCAACAGTTAAGTCGGGAATTGTTAAAAGAAAGAAGAGAATGAAGCACCAAACTTATTCTGATCGTAATTTCAATTCTCAAAAGGCGCCTAGTATATCTATGGCAACGGTTTCACGGCTTGAGTGGCGAAAACTTTCGCGACGTGTTTTGAAATCTCTTCAAAAATTATGAAAATTGTACTTTTAGCGAATAAGAGTGTTAGATTTCTGACGGAAACTACAATGCCAACCTTACCTTTAGGATTTGATGCTTATCTTGTAATTTACAGTGTTTTGAAGGTGAAATTGTAGAAATCTTGCTGTTGAACAAACGACTTTTGACCTTGACCTGGAACCCATGTAACTGCAAGGGCTCGCGCAAGAGCCAATCAGAGGCTGGTATTCTGAGACGCAATACCATGTTATATTGGCGTCTCAAAAGTAAACAAAGTGATCAGTGAATCGTGATACTGTTGCGTATTTGTAAAGTAAAGTTGCTATATTTTTATTCCAGCGACGGGTTCACGTAAACAATTGAAACTGGTTTCACAATCTGTTACGGCTGTGATCCAATCACAGCAGTCGTTAGAAATGAATTTGCTATAGGCCAATCAAAGGGCCAGGGTCAAATTATGACTCGGAAGACTTATTACGATCTCTGATTGGATCGGCGGACAGAAAGGCGCCCAGAGGTTCTCCTGCAGTCTCGCCGCTTCGCGCCTAACGGGCAGTAGAATCTCTGGCATCCAGGGTAAGGTGAATAGTAAAATATTTATTGATTTGAGTTGCATCATGAGTTATAAAGTTTATATTATGTGATGTCATAGGAGACCAACAAAAAGGTCATTTCTTTCTGATTGATACGAAATATTTGGTAAAATCACAGATATATGGCCCAAATATAATTTATAAAATAGATTCGATAGTACGCGCGCTCTGATTGGCTGAAAGCCGTGTTTCTATAACTATAGAAACAGAAAGTTGAGCGCGCGCTCAGTTTTGATTGCGTGGTTAGGAGAATTTACATTTTCGTGATACTAATAAATGCGTGCTTTTCCATTGTTGTATTTATTTTCTGTGGGTTATTTTATAAAGGAAATAGAAAACGTTTCCCCCTTATTTCTATAGAGTTATAGGAACACTTGTGGAAGTTTGGAAGAACTCGAAATAGCTGTGGAAACACTCGCCCTTCGGGCTCGTGTTCCCACTGCCATTTCTCGTTCTCCCAAACTCGCACTCGTGTTTCTATAACTCTATAGAAACACGGGAAATGTTTTCTATTTCTTAAATAATAATAATGTATTTTAAAATTTATATTGCGCAAATTTCGTATAATTATCTAAAGCGCATAACAATAAGCAATTGACCTATATCACTATGACGTCATATCAAAACAATCTATTGTTTAAACGCTAAGGATCACGGTCGTGGGAGGGGGACAAAACAGCAACAACACAAAGGAAATCGCTATCAAATGCATTTTGAAGAACGTAGAATAGCGGTAACAGCCACCAAATACGGCAAATATTGTGGGATAAACATTGATACAGCTGATATCTGGAAACCAGACAATTCGAAGTTAAATTTTCCTCAGCAGAGCACATTTAGTTCAAAATTCTATTGTTCATGTCGATTCTGTCCCCCTCATAAACAAGCCGTGACGTCATAATGATATAGGGCAATTGTTGGATGAGGTTGAGCGTGATACCGAAAATTATCAAGACAGAGGTCTGTATTATCATATATGTAGTTATGATATGAAATCATGTTTGCCGCGTAGCACTAGTAGGTGTAAAGAATGTGATGTAAAGTGGTATGCTGTAGTGCTATGTGTGCACGCCCTACGAGAGAAAGAGAAAAAATATCTGACCCAAGTGGGACTCGAACCCAACGACCTCCAGGTTGCATGTCTGGCGCTCTACCAACTGAGCTATCAAGTCAGATGAGAGCAATCGTTGGTATTGGTGCGTTTTATGGTCACGGCGATTATATATGTATATGTAGTTATGATATGAAATCATGTTTGCCGCGTAGCACTAGTAGGTGTAAAGAATGTGATGTAAAGTGGTATGCTGTAGTGCTATGTGTGCACGCCCTACGAGAGAAAGAGAAAAAATCTCTGTATTATCAGCCGAAGAGTAAGCGATCTTAGTTTGGTGGGGTTAACGAGTTGAAGTAAAGTCCGAGTTAACATATATTTCGAAAGGTTCGAATTCGCTAAGTTAACATATTTCGAAAAGTTCGAATTCGCTGAGTCGTCGGCTTCATGAAGGCGCGTTGGAATATTAGGATCTGTGGATCGGAACACGGATCGATCGGATCACAATTTATTTCCCAAGTGACTTTTCTCTCAAGGAACTATTTTTTAATAGGACCTGCATTTTCTTCTTAAATTCTTTATTGTATATATAGGTATTTTAATTTGCCCTCCTGGCGTTTGTGCAAAATAAAGATTATCTTTATCTGTAGACAAGCAGACAGACTTTATTCGCTGATCGTTATGCACTGTCAAAGTAAACCCCCACCCCTCTCCCTCCACCCAGGACGTAGGTGGTGGTTTGTTCTGGATAGCTTGCAAATACTGACAAATGCCCCACCATGTGGGCCATCGTGTACCGCTCGAAACGAGACACAGCATTGGCTTACCCAACAATACAAAACCCCCTAACATTTAGAACGTGCAGTATATACAAAAAACAATAGAGCTACAGGATAATGGTGCAATCAGAATACAGGTCTCGAGCGGTAGAAGATTACTGCACCATGTGGGGAATAAAAGTTCACAAAATAAGAGCAAATGCCCCACCTGTAAAATTCAAAACTAACTTAGCGACTGATTTTATTTGTCTTCAAAGTTGAACTAAACTAAAATAACCGAATAAACAAGAGTAAATCAATCGATGGATCATTTGAATATCAATAGAGTGGTTTTTAATACCTTGTCATCATATTCAACATGTATTCCCCGAGTCAAGGGAGCACTGCATACAAAAAATAATTTAAAAAAATGAAATATTTATTTTCAATTTGCAGGCTAAAGGACACTCGACTCGCACCAGTCGCACAGCCGCCCTTTCACAAACATTTCGGCTCCTGTATTCTATTAATACATTTTCTGTGGGGGGTCCTCATTAGGGTGCCCGTGACTCTCCCTTATTAACTCGTAGAGCTTCTGGCTGCTGCACCAGAGCCAGCATGCATAACCTCGCCGTACCCGTTACCCTCGCAATAATTCTGGCAAGCGCACTCTGGCTTATAGCGCTACTATTCTTTTCAATTCCTTGGATCCTGACTTCAAGCAGCATGCAACATCTACTACTACGCTCTCTTCTAATACTTTGCCTACCAGGCTGGCTTCTATTAAGCATAAGCTTCGTAACGTTTTTCTTCCGCACATCTCCTCTGTTAACCATCTAGAGGAGCTCCTCTGCTACAACTGTCCCTCCTTGCTTCACTGCTGCTGCATTTCTGGCGCCGCGTCCATGGCATAGCCCCTTCCATTGCGCATAGTCTTCTAGTAGGTATATTTGTTTTTGATTTTATTTCATATTCTCTTTATATTGATTCCAATTACTCATTATATCTTGTAATGTAGCTCGTGCGTTAATTTTCCCCATATTTTCTTTCCTTTCCATTACGTTTTATTTGTAACATAGAGGGCCGCATGTTAGATAACTAAGTAAGGTTAATGTGTCTTCCATCTGTAAATAAAGAATATTGTATTGTATACACGCATGCGCAGCAACGAGTTATTGGAGTTAGGTGGATTTTATCCTCCGAGACTCATTGCCGCAGTCTATTGCCTTTTCCTATAGCTCTTACGCGAATCATTACTTAATGATTTAAAAAATGGACTTTAATGTATACTTGAAAGGGAGGCTGAAAAGACCGGCGCTGTTTCTCTTCTGCTATTTAAAAAACGTCCATAAACAAATATGAAGCCTACGTGAAAGACCGAAAGGGAGATCGATCACTAGCCTGTTCCAGGCTCTCAGATAGTGGAGAAGACGAAAAAACAATAGTGGGACTGGCTTTAGGGGTAGGCTATTGTTTGGGTGACCAATAACAATTTACTGAGGTTGCAAACAGTGAAATCTGCCACATTACTTTTCGTTTCACAATCGAAAACCGCACTTTAGCATTGAATAGGAGATATTGTAGTTGAGTCTACGAATAGCAGTTTCAGCGGTATTGACCCGAACGCCTCACTTCAATGTAATGAAGCGCTATTCAAACTGTGTCTCTAAATTAATCGTGCTTGTTTAGGAGGGTGTTGGTGTCGTGTAAGAATGATGGTTTCAATGGCGCTTCATTACATTGAAGTAAGGCGTTCGGGTCAATACCGCTGAAATTGCTATTCGTAGACTCAACTACAATATCTCCTATTCGTCGCATGAAAAGTTCGCCGTCTGAAACGGGCCTAATGCACTTGTCAATTGCAACCCCGATTCCCCCGGGGGTAGTGGGGATTTGATTTGAAAAAGTCTCCAATGTAAGAAAAACCCCACCCCTTGGGGCACTTTATGCAGTCAAATGGGACCACATCCCCACCTCTAAAAAAAAATATTTATCTTATTTATTTTTATAGTATTAAAACTAACGTGAATATGCTATCTGAGGCTTGATTGTTGAAAGTTATCGTGTTTAATGAAACATTCCGGCAGGCTAACGTGTCTGGACATGTGATAGACTATTCAACTAGTTTGCTTGCTGGTGGGGCAGAACCACTTTCCCTGAGGCTGCTCTTCCTTCTGTAAGTCCAACACACTGAAAGTGGCGAGAAGTGGCTGGAACCACTCTCTTTTGAATCCTGGCCATGGCTTGTCACATGCAATCATTGTTTACTTCATCTGGTGTCCGGCACAAACAGTACGACTATAAACTTTTGAACAAGCCACGCTGGAACTTTGATGTCTAGTTGCTGAAAAAATACTGTATTTCTCCATGGTACATGGCATTTTTGTATAAAAACGCAAAGAACAATCGGCTAAATTCTTACTGGGCACAGCCAAAACTGGGCTCCAGTCAAATCCCATCCCTCCCACGAACTTTGAATGTACATGTACTTGAAGCACATCAAATAAAATCCCTCAACCCCTGGGGCCACAAAAACTGGTCAATCACCATTAAATCCCCCACATATCCCCACTCACCCCTCTCCTGTTGGGAGGGGGGGGGGGGGGAGGTCGAGGTTTCAATTGATAACCTTTTATATAACCTTTTTCATGAGATACATGCATTGCCCCATTTCATGAGATACATGTATTGCCCCGTTTCATGAGATCACGTGCATTGCCCCATTTCATCAGCAGATACATGTATCGGCTCCATTTCATCAGATCACGTGCATTGCCCTATTTCATCAGATACATGTATTGCCCCATTTCATCAGATACATGTATTGCTCCATTTCACCAGCCTGAGATCACGTGTATTGCCCCATTTCATAAAATCACGTGTATTGCCCCATTTCATCAGATCACGTGTATTGCCCCAGTTCATCAGATACATGTATTGCTCCATTTTATCAGATCACGTGCATTGCCCCATTTAATTAGCAGATACATGTATTGCTCCATTTCATCATATACAAATATGTATTGCCCATTACATGAGATATATGATTATATTGCCCCATTTCATCAGATCACGTGCATTGCTCCATTTCATCAGCAGAAACATGTATTGCCACATTTTATCAGATACAAATATGTATTGCCCATTTCATGAGATACATGTATTATTATTTTTGCTCCATATCATCAGACCACGTGTATTGCCCAATTTCATCAGGGCTAGATTCCTGTCGCCAGAGAAGGACGCAATCCCAAAATGCACTGCACTAAAATACTTCATTGAGAGCAGGTCTGGTGTCTAATGAAGTAACGCCTGCTAATCAAACATGCAGTATAAAAGTTCTAAAAAAGCGGTTATTGACAGCAAATCCCCCGTGGCGTAAGGGATAGTGACGGTTAGGGTTTCGGTTCGAGTCTTCGTGGAGCCGATATTTTTTTATATAGTCGAGGGAAGCTTACTTGTTCGCCTAAATTTCTAAGTGCTGCTTTAGTTTGTACCCTAGAAATATAACATCGAGAAAATAGCGCAGTGCATTGGAATTCGACCATCTGGCGGATGGAATCTAGCCGCGACCCATTTCATCAGATCACGTGTATTGCCCATTTCATCAGAGCACGTGTATTGCCCCATTTCATCAGATCACGTGTATTGCCCCATTTCATCAGATCACGTGTATTGCCCCATATTTTTGCCCAAAGGATTTGAGATTACAAAGTAGGTTGAAGAATTAGTCATGGTGATGTGTGTAGTGTTCACTGATTAGAATTGTCCGTCCACGTGACTATTCCTTATATGTACACTGACTCCTTATATGGAGTGTGATGAGTCTCTTGGCCGGAGGCTAGTTAGTTCGGAGCGGCCATTGTGGGAGAATAAAGTCTGTGAATCTACTGGAGCGTTGTTCATCTTTCTCACGATACTAAAATGTGTATCTTGACGCTCTCGGGAAGGCCAAATCAGACAATCATCACCCAACTTCGCGGGAAACGTGAGGACCTTGGTAGCCACTCAGCAGCTTGGTAGCCACTCATTGTGTGACTGCCTATAAGCCCTTGCCAGTTCAGCAAAGTGACTGACGTAGGAAAAATAATAATTAACGTCTGCTATTTTCGTTCATTAAGGAATCAAGTTCTAGTTCCTTTCCCTCTGGTTTTATTTCAGCTCCATGTATTAATATGTATTTCTCTCAGATTGTAAGTATCAAATGTTTGACACCTGAAAAACAAATGTAGAAATGAAGAAATTCAACTCAATTCATTGTCAAGTCATTAGCATAATGTCCTTAAATGGCCTCCCGGTTAGCTCAGTGGTTAAGCTCCGGTCTGTTGAGCGGAAGGTCGCGGGTTCAAACCCCGGCCGGACCAACACTCAGGGTCTTAAAATAACTGAGTAGATGGTGCTGCCTTTGTGAAACAACTGCAAATGGTTAGACCTACACGTCTTCTCGGATAAGGACGTAAAATCGTAGGACTCCCGTCGGCCTCAAGTTTATCAGTCTCATCAGACTGTCACGAGTTACCGACGTTAAATAAAGTTACTTTACTTTACTTTACTTTACTTTATTTCAATAATTTGTGATGTATTTTAAAGCAACATTGCAACCATAAGTCGCCCAACAATGGTTGAACAAGATTTTAAACACTTTTCTGACCCCAAATCAATGATTTCTGGCTGGGGCTTTTAGGTACTTTAAAATAGCCGATGTGCGCGGATGTAGCCTGATTTCTCCTACTCTAAACTCTCCTCCTACCTCTTAGCAAGATAGACATCGACTAAATGGATATCCATACAGTATCAGATGTTGAATCATTTTTTTTATTCCTTCGGTCACGTTAGCTGATGTGCGTGAACCCTCGTGAACATATACATGCATCGTGTATGCATCAGTAGTTCTTTATCAAATTTTGAATATTTTTATTATTCAGTATTATTCCTCCGCTCATATTACTTCTGCACAGCTTTTCAAGTTGTTATTTCCAGTTTAGCGAATAAACAGACAAAAAAAGACGAAAACCGAAAGTGTACCATACACCTTTTTCGGTAAAAACCGCCATTTTGAAAATGAAGCATACCTGACGAGAACCGTGACAGCAAATGTATGGGAAACGTACTGAATTTGGCCTTACGTAGTCGTCATCAGCCTAATAGTCAAAATGAAAGTTTCCTCAAGTAGATACTAACTTACTCTGCGAGTAATTCTCGCCAAGTTTGCCCTATTTTCAAAATTGCGGATTTTACCGCGGAAAGGTCTATTTGATTGCCTCACGGAGCGAAAGTTGAAGCCAGTTTCATGTCTGCATTAGTTTTTCGTCATCATCCTGTTAAAAGTCACAAGTAATTCTGCCCATGAGGCGTTGATGCTAATAAAGGTGAACTGTATGACGGTTGATCTTCAATTCTATTTTTCTCTCGAAAAACTAGCTGGAGCTCGCCTCCCACGACGTCCGGCACTCTTGATAGTAAATGAAATGGTAATCCAGTACATAACGTTTATATTTTAAACTCAAGCAAACGGCACGCAAGAAATGTGTTAAATGGAACAGGTGTGTCGAACCTTACTACATTTAATTATATTCATTTTGAAATCATTGGTGTTTCCTGCAATTTGATTGGTTAAAAGCAGCAGTGATTTCAGCCTAAATCGCATCATTTTGCATTATTGCATCGTTTTGCTGAACCAATCAAAAAGCAGAATTTAAGAAGCCATCTCACAGCGTAGGGATTGCGTGATCGCTCGTACGTGCACGCTCTTAGATTTTAATTGCCTTCTTCAAAGCTCTACCTGCTTGACTTTTCTAGTTTATCGTTAAGATTTCAACTGAGTGGAGTGCAATTTTGGTCTGAAATCATACTCTTGATTACAAATTGCACTCCCGCTTCGCGGTCGTGCAATTTTGTAATCACTCGTATGATCGATTTCAGTTCTATTACCATTATAAATATCTTCCTGTGTGACTACAATGATGAATTATTTCTACTCACGATCAGTTAATTCTTAATTTTGAATCATAATTTCTTTACGAAATTGGCGAAGTGTTTTTTTTACTTATTAATGATGCCTGAAAAGATACATTGATATGGATTTAATCTATCGAAGAAAGAAGCTTTTCTCCAAAGGATTCGAGACAGGAGGAAATGTGAGCGGGCTATTTTAAATCGGCTTTGACTTGCCGCTCGTTGTGCGACTACGGTTCATCGAATTGAACCTTTAAGTTTTTTTAAGACAAAACTACGAAAATCACACGTTGAGATAGAAGAGAAATACCATGAGAATGTCCTGATATGCTTTCCAAACGTTTTCGATAGAGGATGGCAACGATTAAAGCCAGGATCTAGAAACTTAATTTCGGTTATCAACAGTGAACCGATTCCAAGCCACTCCGATCTTTGTCGTCCTTCATCAAACTGATGTAATGAAAATGTTCTCCTGACCAGTATATCTAGAAAACCAGCTCTGCTAATCAGAGTACTTTTTTTAGGACTCCTAGTGCTGCACGAATTTTTTTATTCTGGCATCGGACCTTGCACGATATTTTTTTAAGGCATTCGGTATTTTGGTTTTACATCTAGAACATTTTACACAATTTTAATGTTGCTAGATTTATTGTATTTTCCATGAACATTACCTTGTTTAGTAGAAAACGTATATATACATGTATTCTTCTGGAAATCTCTACCTCACCCTCCTTCCCGATTGTAATGTTAATTCGTGCATCATATTGCATTCTAGTGCATCATATTGCATTGTTCCATAGTGTGAAAAAAAAAAAAAAAGTGTTCAGCATTGGCATATACACCGGTACTGAACTAATCTCCTGGACATGGATGCATTATCTGTTCTATGGGGATATGCCTTTGATCATGAGCTTAGATAATACCATCCTGCCGGTATGCAGGAAAAAAGCAGATTATTTGTCTGTAAATGTTGCTAGGGCCGAAGATCCGAGCCAAAATGTTTGAGATTTTACTTCTCTATTAAAACACTGGTTTCCTGTGTTCAGGGCCGGGTTGTTCAAAGCCCGATTAGTGCTAATCCAGGATTAATTTCCATGACAACCAATAGGTTCTGTGCAGAGTTAATCCAGGATTAACACTAATCGGGCTTTGAGCAACCCGGCCCTGGAGACTAAACATTGGCTTAATTGGTATTACGACAACGATTTCATTACATTTTACATGACAAGTACGTTTCAGCTAATGAACAAAGTTTCATTAGTAGGCATTACTTTATTCCACTGCATGGGACTAATTACTATAATACTACTATTATATGCACATATGCTCATCCGATTCGTGTGTACAGCTGTGAATTTAGCAAACCCCCATTCACGACTACAATGGCACGACACAATGAGAAGGCCGTAAAATTTGAGAATATCATCCACCTTTGGAGGACGAATCCAACATTATATGATATCACAATGGCATAGCGAATGATGCTGAAAGTCCTGAACGACTTGTTATGGGCGCCATTTTGCTGTTCTCGCGCAAACAAAAAGTAAAATAAGGTGTAGCCACATGATCGGATGGATCGGACAATCCGATCGGAGAAGTATAACAGTTTCCACATATCGGACGGTCGGTCCACCACTGTCCGATTCGGCTGTTCGGGCCCGACTGAGGAGTTGTGGCCCCAGCTTTAGTTCTGCACAGTTTACAATTTAACACGAATAAACAGCCAAAAAAAGAAGAAAAAACGAAAGCCTACCATATACCTTTTCGCGGTAAAAAACTGCCATGCATTTTGAAAACGGGGCAAACCTGACGAGAACTCACATCAAATGCATAGAAAAAGTATTGAAGTTGACCTCTTGTAGTCAGCTTAAATTTATCAGATAACCGCAAATGCAAATTTCCTCAAGTAGATGCGATTCATTCTCGCCAAGTTTGTCCCATTTTCAAAAAGAGCGGTTTTACCATGAAAAGGTCACTATTACGTTTACCTCCACTGACGCATGTACGGTACTAGAGGCCAACCTCAATTACAGCATTACAAACGGTACTGTACAGCTTAATTCGCTTACTCTCCCGTCACTCCTGTACAATGAATATACTATTTATATACAGAGATACTGGCGCAGACTTCAAATTATAATGAATACTAACGCAGATCTGTGGATTGGCCGGGTCCTGCGGCTTTGGTTCAATCCAGGTCCCGTTAGAAATTCAAAGTTTTTTTAGACGAATTATGATGAATGCAAATGCAGACGAATTATGATGAATACTAACATGGCATAAAATTAAGAAATATCAAATGAATGGTTTGCAATTGTTACGAATCACTTGTACAAGACTTGTAACACCGAGCCCGAAGCGTTTGCGAGGGTAGAAGTGTCGGATACCGCCTTGCATCAGTGCGATCAAAGAAATCAAACATCAGATGGTGCACTATATACCTAGCGCAGTCGAAGAGCTTGCTATGGTAAAAGAGTCCAACGAAGATATGGTAGGAGAGGGTTCACTTGGCTGTGGGTTGGATTGCTGGCCACTAGGGGATGCAGGTTGGCGCACTTGGCAAAACACTCGCCTCTCGCCGCTGCGGCCCCGGGTTCGATTCCCGGCTCTGGCACCATCTGTGATTTAGGTTTGTTGTTGATTCCTTATCTGCATTCGAGGGCTTTTTTCCGGGTTCTCCGGTTTTCCTCCCTCTGTAAAAATCAACCGTGAGTTGAGTGTCGCGTGGCCAAAACAGTTAATGGAGAGGGGTCCTCTACTGAATATGAACCAACACTGAAAACCCGTCGAGCCCCCAAAAGATAGAGACATCCCCATGAGAGCCGAAGGTGGTAGACGTCCATCGTTCAGCCCCTCCGGGTATGAGATGCTCCAACGAACGTCCACCGCATGCTGCGTCTATGTGAGACTTTATTAAGAACCCGTGGCAAGATATGTTGAAGCCTAATCCAATTTCTCCAATGTTGGTACTGCTATCCAAACCAAGCTCGTTCCAAGCAACCCCAGTTCTTTGGTATCAATGGGTTGCACAGCACTTTGGTCTATGACTTGACGATACAACGCTAACTGTACTCTCTCTAGCGTAGTCTGGTTGTGTTCAGTACGTAATTCCTTGCTACACTGTCGATCGTTAGATCCATCGTCGCCACGCAACGTATATAGGTGGTTGAGTGCTAGTATTCACCATAATTTACGTGTGTGCTAGTATTCCCCATAAATCTTATGTTTACGTTAGTATTTTTGAGGGGGCAAAATGATGAATGCTGGGACATTTCCATTGATGACTTCTGTCAATCTCTCTTCTGGGACTGGGCAGACAGACAGCGATTGTTTATTGGCACTGTTACATGATTGAGTGGGAGTCCAATAATAATAGTAGACTGAATAAAAACGAAAATATATATATCTGGCAGGTGGGGGGGGGGGGGGGTGGGGGGTGTTATAGAGGCAACTGGACACCCCCCTCTCGTCCCCCTCCCTACGCCACTGCTGTCAGCTAGTGCCTCGCCTCGCTACTTAAGGTATAAGACAGTATATTTGTGTGCGTCGGATGGATATGGGTTCGTCTTTATAGTGGGTCCTGTACTTTGTTCTTGTCTTTTTCTCATGTTTTGGTACTGTTTATTGTTGTTCTTTCTCTTCCGTAGTGTTTTTCATTTAATAAAAGTTGCTCGATCATTTCAACATAAGATAGAGGAGTATATTGAATTGAAGGTCATGCAGATTGAAATATCTCATTTTCACGCGTCGAGTTTTCTTTTTTGACAGCCTAATGAATATGGTAGTGCGGTTAAAAATGTTTTTTTTTGTTGAAATTGGAGCATTATTATTTTGAATTCTTACTCATCTTAATTCTTACCTATGCGTTCGTATTCATCATATTCGTCTGCCTGATCTGCGTCAGTATTTAATAATCATAATTTAAAGTTTGCGAAAGTATCCACTAAATATAGGTAGTATATGTGGCGAGGGAGTCAGGGAAGTGAACGGTTTTGGCGCGTGCAGGACCGTGAGAGAGCGCAGTGAGTGCATGGCTCGGTGCAAATTGTGCCAGAATCCCCACTCAATATAAAGAGGTTATTACACGGAAAGTTGTGTAATACGGCTGGGTATTTTTACGAGTCAATTTAATTTTTTCGAGCCTGAAAGGCGTATTACACAACTCTTCGTGTAATAAATTGTTTATTATACGACAGCTAACACGAACAAAAAAAAAATGTTTTCGCTTACCTTACTGCTCTGTTTGTAGAAAATCTCGAGAGAAGAAACCTCTCAGCCTCTGTTGAAGTCAAATGTCGGGGGCGGGCGCGCACTGAAAAAAGTTCTTTTCGCGCGCTAAAAGCTGATTGGCTGTTACTCAAACAGCTCCATTTTGATTGGCTCGCGCGCTTGCAAAACCTTTTAAGTGCTGTATAAACCTGTGCAAACCGGTTTGTGACCCGTGTAATACGGTCTCCTATTTGCACTCGTTTTAGCCCGTATTTGCACTCGAAAACGTCAAGTCGTATAATAAATACAGGTATTGTTTATCAACATCTTAAGGCACCCATTAAATTGAAATCCTCTCTCAGTCTTATGGCACTTATAAACCCTTCAAATTGAGCTGGCAATCAAATAAGAAAATACATATTTGATTGCAAAAGATTTTAAGGAACCTTGTTTGAAGCCAGTTTCTTGTCTGCATCAGTTTTTCGTCATCATCCTATTAAAAATCTTTATTGTTGTAAGCAGTTCTGCCCATGAGGCGTTGATGCTAATAAAGATGAACTTCTTTTCAATTCTCTTTTTCTCTGAGGGCTAACTGTGGGCTAACTCTCGAAAAACTAGCTGGAGCTCGCCTCCCACGACGTCCGGCACTCTTGATAGGAAATGAAATGGTAATCCAGTACATAAAGTTTATATTTTAAACTCAAGCAAACGGCACGCAAGAAATGTGTTAAATGGCACAGGTGTTATCGAACCTCGTTTGTGTACGAGCACGAGTTATTTCACATGGCGTCATCTTCCCTTGCGCCCTATTAATTATTCAATGTTTGGGTTAATATTAGTAATTGTTGGGATTCATCATTAATAAGTACTGTTAACAGTAAAACTTCACCTATAAGTAGCCAATTCTGTAAAGAAATTATGCTTTAAGATTAAGAATTAAAGTAGAAATAATTCGTCACTGTGGTCACTGACAAGAAGAGGTTTAATGTAGTAAGGTAATATTTAGTAAATCAACGAAATTACTGTTATTTGTCATCTCGTAAGAATACATTAAGTAAGAAATGATGCAATCTCTAGCTAAAGGAATCGGTTATGAACATAACAGAAAACGACTATAATAAAGACAGTTCATGGACAAGCTAGTTCCCTTTGCACTCTTGTCCCTCTACAACCGTTCTAATGCCCGGAACTATTGTAGAGGCGAACTTCAGTTACTTTACCGTATTAATGATGAATCCCAACAATTACTAATAGCCCAAACCTCCTAGGTAGTCCTATTGAATAATTAACAGGGAGCAAGGTAACGCAAAATGAAGCCATATGTGAAATGGCTCGTTCTCGTATCCCGGTACACAAGGTGCATTTAATACATTTATTGCAGTGCCGGTTGCTTGAGTGTAAAATATACAATTAGTACCGGATTAGCATATTTCCTGTAGTGTTTACTTCCCTGGTGACGCGGATCCACTCTAATTTTACAAAGTCGAATTATATATTATCTTTGACTTTAGCGAAGCTAATATCTCTATCAAATCCCCCCTCCCCTAGCATAACGTGGGGCGTTTGACAACTCAATCTGTCCCCGAGGTGGGGCATTTATCAGCAAAGAAAAGTTGGGGGTAGGGAATTGCGAATTGGTCAATCTGAGAGTCAAAGATAGTGAATTTTACATCAATGTTTATAGGAGAGCGAATACCGTGAACAAAAATCCTGCAAAAAAATACGCTGGATCCGAAGTGAGGACACCTATACAGCCTAAGGATAAACGATAAGAATGAAAAGTCCAAAGACTACAGCAAAGCTGATATACAGCGTAATATTCTAACACAAAGGTAATATTCTGACCCCACGGTGGGGCATTTACAACGCTCTGATTCAATTGCAAAATATCAAATGCCACACAAATGCCCGGCCGGTGGGAGCTAGGGCAGGTATGGAATTGATTAATTAGAGAAAATTGTTTAAGTGAAATGCGGTTGCGAGTAAAACAGTCCTCTTCCAGCAGTGTTTTAGACCACACTTAGAAAACATGACTATTATGTAAGGATAAGGAAATATTAAGAGTACAAAACGTCACGTGACTTATTTTGCATATTTCGCCTTAATAATTCATTAACAAAACCGATTGTAGCCATCTTCTCTAAGTTGAAATAGGTAAAAGGCTTTAATAGTCTTAACCATGCATATCCACTCATTATCCTCACAGACTGTTTCTGTTCAGTAAACTCGGAGCCGCGTTTTTTTATATCAAAGTCATGACAGAGCACGTGACACGTTTTACTGCACACAAACCACTTAAGGGAGTCAAGAATGACGACGCTACAATTCAATTTTTTTATTTTGCTCTTTGCTCTTTGATTTTTGTTTTACAATAATAATACACACATGTGAGAAACTTGGCGAATTACCGTACTCGGCTGTTCAACAGATTTTACCCGAAATTTGATCCCTAAACCAGGCCTTAACATGCTTGAGTAGCTATAGCCACAATAGGTACTTAAAGGCATGACGGAGAAAGATATAACATACTATGTGAAAATGTGGTTCGCCGGCGAGGACTCGAACCTTAGTCTCCCGCGCGCGTTCAAGGAAGACGTGATAACCACTAATAGGTACACTTGAACTGCCTATTGCGACTTAATTGTTTAAATTAAAGTTATTGACTGGCGCGGCGTTACTTGGCCACAAAAAGTTAAGCCATTTATCTTCTTTCATTGATGGTTGTCCGGTCGTATTTATGAAGCGGGCGGACAAACTGCTCAAGAAACTTCTGCGTGCAACACAATGTGACAATAACGATGGACCTTTTGCAGGAAATTAGTGCAATCACGTGGTTGTACTGGAGGGCAAAACAATCTCAATTCATATCTTTAAAGGCACTTGTACGAAATCTGTAGTGTTATTAGCAAAACCTGTTTGTAAATGCTATTTTCTACCTTCAATCGATTGTTGATCTTTCTAAAGCAGCGTTTTTAAAGATGCTCTCCAGCATCCATGGCAATGCCTTACCCATGCATGGGGATCACGTTCGTTGTCAGTTATTGGGCTGTGTCTGTGTGCAATTTCAGCGCATTTGGGCGATTTTTTCTTCCCGGCAGAACTGGAAAAAATCGCCCAAATGCGCTGAAATTGGACACAGATACAGCCCAATAACTGACAAACACACTGATAAAGTGTTGTTTCTTTTATTTCAATATTTACAGAATTATTGCAATTTCTAAAAACACTATAAATTCCCAGTCAAAACTTGTAAAATAAACGGTTAATCAAAAACATTATGCCTGGGTAGCCTGTGATACAAACCATAAAAAGAAACATTTTCCTGTAAAAAGGAATGCATTCACGACAATGACTATACCAATCACGAGAGCGGCTCGAGAACAAAAGTTTCAAATCGAGGCTTAGGGCCCAGATGAGCCTCCACATCACACGTTTCTTTTCGTACAGTGTCTAGACTAGGCCTTTGCACATTATGCTAGTTTTTCTTTGCTAAAATGCTAATACTTAATGCTCAAATTGTTCACCAAAATGCTTGTACATACATTGTTACAAAAATGCTCGGAAATGCTGAGCTCGCCTTTTATAAAGAAACTCTTGAGCTTTTAAAATTGATTTAAACACAACACAAGCGTTTGTTCAGTTTACTTCTAGTTGCAAATACAAACGTTTGGCTTTATTATAACCTTTAACTGAAAAATGTTTGCTTCTGGCTTAGCAAATCAAACAACCGGACCAAGGTACAAAAAGGTTCTTCTTGGAATGATTTCAACTGAAAGTGAAGAGGCCTGGCCATCAAGATTCAAGATTCAAGATTCATTTATTTGCACATAATTATAGCTGTCGGTCCTTATCTTACATTAACATATATATATACATATATAAAGAAATAAGTGGGGAAAAAAGAATAGGTATGTTTAGAAAAAATGTGCTTAGTGGCCAAAGTAGCAATGGCTTTCGAGTTGGCCACTACATTGATAAAACTAAATGAGGAGAGAAATAGACATAGCTAATAAATAATAATAAAGAATAGTATGAAGTGACATTTTAAATAAATACATGTAGTTATGTATAGATTTTGAAGGACATTACATTATTGTTTGATCTTATCTTAGAAAAAAAGAGAATAAAAATGTCAATATAAGTAGCTGATTTGTATATATATTTGTCTTGCATATATAATATGGGGTGCCAAGTGTCCAAAAATTATATGTCACAATTATATGAAAATTATATGGAAATTATATATATAATCGTTATTATATCATATAATTTCTTTTCCTCCTGAGTTCATTATTTCAAATAATGTTCGTGTTGTTATTTCATTGTTTCATATAATGCAACACTGCCTTTCGCATTATATGAAACCATGATCGCCATTCATGATCTATTATTTCATATAATGCAAGACTGCTTTTTAAATTATATGAAACCATGATCGTCATCCGTTATCTATTATTTCAAATAATGCAACACTGCTTTATAAATTATATGAAACCATAATCCTAAGCCAAATTCGTTATTTCAAACAAGTTAATGCTTCAATTTTGCTATAATCCATTATTTGATATAATACATGTAGATTATATGATTTAAAACCATTATATGATATAAATCCCATTATATGATCACATAAATCTCATTATATGATATAATCCCATTATATGATATAAATCTCATTATATGATATAAATCCCATTATATGATCACATAAATCCATTATATCATATAATCCCATTATATGATCATATAAAGCCATTATATGATATAAATCCATTATATGAAAGAACCATTGTATCATATAATATCAATTGTATGCGCGATTGTATGCGCAGTTAGCAAATTTCAGTGTCGGTGTAATATTTAACTTAAGCCTCGATATTGTGTTAACGTATCTGTCGTCTCAAAGTTCAACTATCATCACCTTTTCGAAATTAATACTGTGATAATCTGCTGTACTCTCTTTCGGTTTCCTTAATAAATGACGGACCAAGTGGCCAGCGATTTGGCTTCGGCGTTAAGCTTGTCTACGATCGGGGATTGCTGTTCAAGACAACGGCGAGACCCTAAAATACCTCTACTAGTACAAACGCCAACTCGTCGAGACCAAATATCACACTCCCCTAGCCTCTCAGACGTTACGCGGCGAAAACCGAATTTCTGTTCGAACTATTCTTGATTAATGAGGTTATTTTCCCTTTCTCTTTGAATTTGACACATGAAGTTAATCTCTATGATATGTAATTAAACGTTTGATAAGTCAGATACAGAATTCGTGTCCGTGCTTTATTGTATTTACAAACTCTTTCAGCTTGAGTTTGTAAACATAAAGCACGGCCACTCATTCTAATAGAGAAACGTCGAGTGTAGACGACGAAGAATTTCTGTTTCTTGCGTTACTGCTTAACCAACACACTGTCCACGGATAACCGACTCAGAAAACCCGAAAAAAAAATGAAAAAAGAGAGGAAATATACACTTACACATACGTACATAATTAAATAAAAAAACGTATTCATATAGTTGTACTTGATTATACATGCTACACACAAACACCCCCTTCGTCGGTTTTACAGTATCGAAAATTAATATATGTAACGAAAAACGTCACCTTCAGAAACATACGAATTAGGGAATTGAGGGACACGAGGGTGTGGCTTAGCAAGGGTACGGTCAGCCCATGAAAAAAGTCGACTAGCACATGCCTGGTTACAATATTGATTAAGGAAGCCAGAAACAATATGAACCAGTGCACCTTGGAAAAGAGACAAACTCTGAAAATTAGGCAAATCAGGGTGATGGGACCGTGAGCCCTTGAAAAAAAGTGGAAAAAGAAAAGAAAAGAGTACTATGAACACGCATGTCTCATGAAAACGAGCAATTTAATTTAAAAAACTCATAAGCAAATACCGTGGACAAAAATCCTGTAAAAATACGTTGGATCCGAAGTGAGGACCTATGCAGCCAAAAATATAAACAACGTAAAAATCTAACACAAAGCACTACGGTTAGCTAGGCCTGACACGAAAAGCGCTCGGACCAGATTGCAGCCATAGACAGCTGTTTCGTTCTTATTAGAACTTGTTAGTATGGCATAGCAAACAGTACGCAGGCTTCGGTACCACTGCACCATCGACCCGGACTGAGCTAAAAAGCATCTAGTTTCGAGCAACAGAAATGCTTGGTTATCGGGTCACACGTCATTAGATTTTTACGTTGTATATCAGCTTTTCTGTAGTCTTCGGACTTTTCATTCGTTATTGTTTATATTTTTGGCTGCATAGGTCCTCACTTCGGATCCAACGTATTTTTACAGGATTTAATTTAATTACATATCATAGAGATTAACTTCATGTGTCAAATTCAAAGAGAAAGGGAAAATAACCTCATTAATCAAGAATAGTTCGAACAGAAATTCGGTTTTCGCCGCGTAACGTCTGAGAGGCTAGGGGAGTGTGATATTTGGTCTCGACGAGTTGGCGTTTGTACTAGTAGAGGTATTTTAGGGTCTCGCCGTTGTCTTGAACAGCAATCCCCGATCGTAGACAAGCTTAACGCCGAAGCCAAATCGCTGGCCACTTGGTCCGTCATTTATTAAGGAAACCGAAAGAGAGTACAGCAGATTATCACAGTATTAATTTCGAAAAGGTGATGATAGTTGAACTTTGAGACGACAGATACGTTAACACAATATCGAGGCTTAAGTTAAATATTACACCGACACTGAAATTTGCTAACTGCGCATACAATCGCGCATACAATTGATATTATATGATACAATGGTTCTTTCATATAATGGATTTATATCATATAATGGCTTTATATGATCATATAATGGGATTATATGATATAATGGATTTATGTGATCATATAATGGGATTTATATCATATAATGAGATTTATATCATATAATGGGATTATATCATATAATGAGATTTATGTGATCATATAATGGGATTTATATCATATAATGGTTTTAAATCATATAATCTACATGTATTATATCAAATAATGGATTATAGCAAAATTGAAGCATTAACTTGTTTGAAATAACGAATTTGGCTTAGGATCATGGTTTCATATAATTTATAAAGCAGTGTTGCATTATTTGAAATAATAGATAACGGATGACGATCATGGTTTCATATAATTTAAAAAGCAGTCTTGCATTATATGAAATAATAGATCATGAATGGCGATCATGGTTTCATATAATGCGAAAGGCAGTGTTGCATTATATGAAACAATGAAATAACAACACGAACATTATTTGAAATAATGAACTCAGGAGGAAAAGAAATTATATGATATAATAACGATTATATATATAATTTCCATATAATTTTCATATAATTGTGACATATAATTTTTGGACACTTGGCACCCCATAATATAAGGCACACATTTTAATATTACGACTGTTTATCTAGTAAAAACTGTATGTACTGCTTCTTGAAGCTGGTTTTGGGCAATGTTTTAATAGTAAGGGGTATTGATTCCCAGATTCTTGATGAAATTACTTTGAATCGTGATAAACCATAGTTAGTCATTTTAACTGACAGAACAAAATGTGTTTGTTGACTTGTCCGAGGTTCTTCTTGGTCGAGGATAATTCCGAAATTTTGAAAGGGGTGCAAACATGGCGCGAAATACAGTGTTTGTATAGGAATCCGATGCCAAATAATTTCCGCAAAATCGAATTTCTGAAATATTCACTGCCTGAAAACTTAAGATATCAGGTAAAATATTAACTGATCAAAATTTGAGGTAAGTAGCGGTTCTGGGAAGCGTGCAATCGCGTTTTCAGGCTTCCATACATTTGTCTGTAACAAGAGGGGCGGTAAAGGGGTTTCACGTGAAACGTGATCATGTGTATTTAATTTATGTGCCGTAAGCAGTCCGAAAAAAATCACTGACGGGACATGTCAGTAATATGTAAAGCGCCATGAGACTGTGGTGATATGGCGCTATATAAATATGGCCATTATTATTATTATGTGATCTGTAATCAGAAAAAAATAAAATCCGTGAACCGTGAATAACATGCTCATCGCGATACATGAAACTTAAATTTAATTCTACGATATGCGTGATTCTTTATAAGAAAACCTGCAATATTTCCATGATAGTCATAAAAGGTGATGACCTAAGCATTGTAAATGCCTTCTTCTTATTTCTGACGTCAGTTTCCGGTTTAAACTCTTACGTGACTAGAGCGAGGCCACATGTCGGCCAATTTCTCACAGAGAACATCGAGAATTCAAAATCACCCAGTAATTATAAATCAAGGTTAAACGGCCCAGGAATCGCCATGGACATGCATTATGAAAGGTAATGACTACAAGGGAAAGTGAAGGCTTTTGAACCGTTTTATTAATAAAAGTTAAATTCCCATACAACGCTCATACGAATCGTAAGGTTGGGCTACCTGTGATAGCGCGTGACGATTAACAAACCACAATGGCGGGGAGTTTCCTGATGCTGTACATGTAGGCAAAAGTCTAAAGTGCAACTGGATACTGATATTGCTTAATGAAAGGGCCTGCCTAAGTATGCTTCACACAATTAGAGACTCGGATCCTCTCCTCAAGAAAATACTTCCATGAGATAGTGTGGTAAACAAAGATCTAATTTATGTGGACTGTGTTCTGCATTTGACAAAGGGCGACGTTTTGTTCCATCTGGACAGAATTGGTCACGTGGTTCATTCCATATTTCCCGACAGTTATAAGATCTCTGAAACCAATAAAGTTGGCATGTATCCTCATCCGATTAGTGTCTGTGTTGGAGAGCATGGCAAAATTCTCGTCTTGGATTACCTACCAATGAAAAACTCCACATCAAGGCTGTTGGAAGTAAGGCTGCATGTTCCTGCAGACGTCAAGGTCCTGGGAGAGTATTTAGGTGCAACATCCATGGTATACGTGGATGGCATAGCTTTTCTTTGTCAGCCCTCAGGTATTCAAACCGTTCCGATAGCGAGGAAGCTTCAACTGAAAGCCGAAGAACTTAAAGAAAGCCGAGCTTATCAGTGAGCTACAGCAGCCGTGAGAGGACTTTCTTCTCAAGGTACAGTCCAAATGCTTCAAGACAGGCTTGACAAGTATTTGAAGAATTTAGAGAAGTCATATAGAGACCAGAAAGTTGATCTGACAAAGGTACATCTCCCTCGGAACATCGAACCTACTTGTATTGCGCGCAAAGGCAAGTGATACTATTCTGGTGACCTCCAGTGATGTGGAACACGTCATATGATCATGGTGGAGATGGATGGAGTAGTAGTTAAGAGAAATGTTACCTTTTTCTCCGACTATCCAAATGGCTGCGAGAATTGCATATGCATTAGCAATAACCGTCCTCTATGTTTCTCATAAAAGAATGTCTGGTGGTATGGCTGCCATGCATGCACATGTCAGACTTATTTAAAGGTTAATGTGGTTCTAAGGAATGGTACCTTGCATTGCACCGAAAGTGTCCATGTTGCTCCATACAAAAACGGTATTGTTTTTGTTGACACAGAAGGTCACCAGATAAAGGCAAAGATCCCTAGCGAAGAAGTTGCCGTTATCGCTGGAGGTGGAGAAGAAGGCAACTCGAACGGGAAAGCCGAAAACGCATCCTTTTCACAGCCTATGGGTATTTGCGTTGAGTTCGACAAGAACATTTTTGTAACGGATGCGCAAACCGGATCTATCAAAGTTATCACTACGATCAAAGGTATGGCACAGTCCCTGAAACATTTGGGACTTCTATGGCATTCTCTGTCCATTTAACGCACCACACAGTACCAACGCTGTCGTTGAATGAAGCCATTGTCATTGAGAACCTGGAATCGTAGACAACTTTTTGAAAGAGTCCGCAGAAAACGTAACTACAATCCTAGACTTGCTCCAAGTCGAACTCGCTGAGTCACTGGGTAAGCGATTACTGGGTCAAAAAGCGAGCGCGAGAATCGAAGCGAGAGGCGAGTTCGTCAGTGCGGGGGACTAAGAAGGATTTTGAGAAAGTCTACTGCAATCCTTCAAAAACCTGGTAAACCCATGGGCGCAATTGGGACAGTGTCGAGTCAAACGTTATCTTCAGTCAGCATGATACATAAGGGTTCGCGAGATCTCAGTCAGCAAATCAAGGATACTTAGAGTATCAAGACGGTTATTCATTGGGCTGCCTATTACTATACCCACGAGAGGTCATATTACCCAGTGGTTCCCAGGCAACGCCTCTCGATGCCCTTCCTAGAATGAAGCCAACGAGAAACCTTAATGACAGAGAGCGAGATGTCATGCTAGAGTGGGCATTAAACAATGGTAAAGCTGTCCGGCAAAAGACGGTACGCCAGGAAACAACGATGTTTAAAGCAGGTACACTACCATTAAACATGTATGCTATGTCTGTTGTACCAAAGGAGAAGATAAGGTTAGATAGAAGCTCTGCGCGCACAACCTCCTGCTGACAAAACCCAAGAAGATGAGGTACAGTTAGAGAACTTAGGGGAAAGGTTGGAGCACGACCAGGCATCAGAGTATGACACTGATTCTGAATGCGAACCTACAGTTCTAGAGAGTGACAACGAAGACGAACTTTTCTTTGCGCAGTAACAACTAGGAGCGGAAGGACTGTCCGGGTGTCTTCCAAGCTATTTTAACTCACGTTCAGGTACGCATTCCATTTTCGGTTATTTAGTAATATTTAAATTCTGAAAAGAAAGTAGATTTTGAAGAAAGCAGTTTCTGAAATATGCGTAAGAAAAGATTAACTTACAAACAAAAGCACGGGCTGCCTGACAGCGGATTACAATAAAACCGTATGAATATGAAGGCTGAGTCAACAGTAATACAATGTCATTTTTCGTGAATCGTGAAACCGATTCACCACCTACCGCCCCTCTAACAACGAGTCAAATTTACAGACAATGTATGGAAAAGCACGCTTCCCAGCACAGGTACATCGCTCAAATTTTGTTTAGTTAATCTTTTACCTTGTATCTTAAGTTTGCAGACAGTGAATATTTCAGAAATTTGATTTTACGGAAATTATTTGGCATCGGATTCCCATACAAACACTGTATCGAGCCGCATTCTCGCAAAACTCCGGAGCCATGTTTGTACCCCGTTTCAAACCGTTGGAATTAACCGCGAACTCGGGTCTATTGGATTGATTCCAAACAAATTCCATTTTGTTATACTCACAACTTTGAACTTTGGCCAGCTGTCATTCCTATTTATAAAATGCTGGCATTATTCTCAATGCTTTTGCCTAACAAAATGCTCAAAATAATGTGCAAAGGCCTAGTCTAGACTCAGTAAATCGAAAGTATTCGATTTCCAGCAAACGTGATTAACTTTTTAGCGGCACGTGAGTACCGTGATTCAGTATAACAGTGGTTATTGTTGAATCGTGCTGAAATTAAATGCGAGTCATTCGGCCTTGACTTATAAAATGTGGGTTTCGGTCTAGTGTCTCTTCTATCTTCAAAGTAGCCGACTGAAAAGTAAAACTACCGAAGCAGCTGTTTCAGGAAAAGACAGAAAGATGAGAGAGAAAAACATGTCAGATGCTTGCTGCAAAGAAATTAATTATTTGAATGGTCTGGGCGACGTTTTTCTAAATCGAGACGGCGGCCCGCTTGGTTGATACGAAAGCGACGTCAAATATAGACGATGTTTTGGAAAATATAAGAATGTTTGGCTGAAAACAAGATGAGAGAATTACTCTGAAATAAACGTGCATTAAACCTATGGCGTCATTAGACCCTAACTTCCGTTGTATGCCTCCCACCCGGAAGTGAATAGGACATACGCATGCGCAGTTGTTCAAAACATTCAAAGTCCAACATGGCGGACCAAAGCAGGAGTCGGGTTGATGGTAGCCGCGAAAATCCTATCTCTCTCAACCCTGAACGGCCGGTACCTATGAAATTTTTCGCCACATGGGAGGTAGAAAGGACAGCACCTAACTGTATACCCCGGTAAGAAATGTTGAGCTTGATTGAAATGTTTTTGAGGCATACCAAGTTGGGTATTCGTCTTGTTTTGTATCGTTGGTTCTGCCGACACATGACCTTTTACTTTACTTAGGGTCAGAAAATTGGTGCGTTGAGTATAAAACTTAGGTGTCTCCCAGATTGAGATACCGCATCTCTAGAACTAACTTGTAATAGTATTGAACCCTGGCTCTGCGTGTATTGCCGTACTGCTAGCTTTGCCAGCCAACACTGGGTTCGGATTTGTTCTGTGCACGTTTTAATATGCGCTAAATAGACCTGGTGGAAATATTGAAGTACCATAATTCCTTCAGAAATTTACCTGAAATCCTTCCAAATCAAGGATCATGAGACCAAATTAAAGTTATGTTTCAGGGTTTTCTCCAATCGTACCTCTACGTTGGTTTATCACCCTAAATATTATGGGTTTGGACAAATCGTACAAAGCTGTTTCAGTGATTGATCGAATTGAGCGTTCCAGTAAATATGTCACCTCACTTGTCAAAATCCGAAATAATTCCACTTTGGCTTGGCTGTCCTAAGTATTCTCAAAATACTGATCGAAACATTACTGTTAGTTGCTTGATATTGTAGTTGTTTTTAGGAAGAACAACCCTTGCCATTTAAGCTTCGAGTGGCCTAGAAAAATTAGCGCAAATTATCTGCATCTGAGTATTAATAAAGCAGTGTCAGATCAAATAATTTTGAAATTTAGAGCTCTTATGATTTGTATTCTTATTTCGATTTGAGGGATTCGTAGTCAAAATAAAATAAAACTACTATGTTTAGCGGTAATATTCTCCCTAAATCCTGCGGATTTCTAGACATTTTGTACTACACATAATTTTACAGTGTAAGTTTTAACTGCGATCACAACAATTACTGAATTAGATTATTTTCACTCTTTGTATATTTTTCTGTTTCTGTTTATTTTACCAAATCATCTAGAGTTTTACAATATATGGCGAAAAGATGTCATCGTATTAATCCTACTCATCAAACGAGTTTTAGTTCAACTCAAATGATGCTTTGAAAGTGTTTCTTGTTCGCCAGATCTGGTAAAATTTTAATTTGGAGTTTCGTTTAAAATTAGAAAAAGACTACTACGGTTCTACTGGGGCCTCAGGCAAAATATTTCCTGTTGTTTATCATCACACAGCAAGACACATCTTTGGTACTTTTGCTATAAATTAAAACAACTGAAACCCGATCCCATTCAGTACTGAGTGTATGCTTTGCACATTTAAATTGTATATGTTTTTTGTTGCATCTGGTTTCAAAAATTGGTATTACCTTATCACAGAATAAGACTAAGAGCAAATTACTTGATGAATAGCCAACCCCTAGGAAATCAACTTTGATCGAAGGTAGCTCATATTTCTGTTTCATATGTTATCCCAAACTACAAATTTTGGAATGTTTAGAATCAGAAAACATTTCAGGGCTCCTGCTGCAAATAACATTGTTAAATACCTCATTTTAGTATTATATAAAAAACCTGTCCTTCTAGCTCTGAATACAAAGGAAGGATCACAAATTAATTTCCTGCATTTTTCCTTTCGTAAATGTGTTCAATGTATCATGTTTTTTCTAAACATTGATGCTTGCATGATCATGTTTGTTGTTGTATTTTCTTCAAAACTTTACATATTCAGCATATTATTGTGTTTTCTACATCTGATAGAGTATGTTAATGCTTTAAAATGTTTGCAAGTTTACTGCTGATTTTTAGATGATAAAATAATTATATATACAGCATACATTTGTATGTTGTGTTTTCTAACATTCTGCGGTGCCTTGAATAAAGTCTTAGTTCAAGCCCATTTTATATTATTGTAAAATACTCATTATGTGGAAATTACACCTTGTTGTCACACAATTTGCATATATATACATGTACATGTATGTCTGCCTCAGAAAATCTTTAAAGCAGTCTTGCTTGATTCCTGCTTTCAGGAATTTGGCATATCATTTAATTGTGATCCTATATTGTTTATGCAAAGACATGTTTTGAATATTTAATTTCAAATGTGCAAACAATGAATAATATGCTTCAAGCATGAGATATTGTTTTTATAATAAAACTTGGACACAAAGCAATTTTAGCTTGAATTCTTTAGTTTTGATTTTGGTGAAGATGACAGATGCTTGAATCATACTCTTTATAAATGAAACCACAATTCTACTATCAGTTGATCACAAATTTAATCAACATATTATTTTATTAAAACAGACAAAGTTTGTGATTGGCAGAGTGCTGTTCACTCCACTTAGCAATTTGATGTCCCAACACATCATTGTGTTATTAACTGTACTGACATGTCAGGCCACATATGAGTTTTGTTTTTAATAATCTTGTGAACAGACCACAAGATAACTGCAGAACATTTTAATCAAATGGGTATACTGATATACATGTAAGATTGTTGTGAGGATTTTGAATGCAGAAATGCACTTGCCTACTAGCTAAGGCCCCTTCCACACAATACCACATTTATTTGAAAATGCAAACATTTGAAAGGTATTTGTGTGGATGGGGCATTGTTTTTGAGTCATTTTCAGATTGATTTGACCGTCCATGTCCTTTATCTTGGATTTTAAATATTATAATAATTGTATGTACAGTGTATATTTGTAAGTAGACTGGAGGGACTGAACATTTCCAAAAGTTTGCATTTTTAGTATAAAATTTGATTTTCCACAAAATAATGATTGCATTGCATAAAAAAAAAATTCCACTTTGAGACTTTTTTCAAAAAATTGTGTTTTCGATGAAAACAACATTGTTTCTGTGTGGCAGGACTTGAAAACAAAAAAATAAAATTGTGTTTTCATATGAAAATTAAGTATCATGTGGCAAGCCTGCTAGCTGGCTTGCTAATTTGTACCTAGGTAGTAATAATAATAATAATAATAATAATAATAATAAATCTTTTGAGAGGAGGCCTCCGTCACTTTGCAAAAGTGGTTTTCAGGAGGGTCCTCTATAACATAAAATTAAAATTAAAAAGACAAAATGGACATAGAACGGTGAAAATAGATAAAAATATTAATAAGAAAGAACGATCATAAAAAGATAAAACTAGCATAAATACTGATTAATTAAAAACTTATTTATATTTCTTTTAAAAATCAACTTAGGCATGGGCTTTTTTAATTCATTTGGCAGGGAAGCCCAATCGTTTGTTGCTCTAAAGTACGTCGCACGCCTTCCCCATTCTGTCCTGGGCTTGGGGAGTCTCGGCAGATATCCGTTCCTAGTATTATGACCATGCGACTGACTTAAAGTATTTTTGAAAATATCAAAGTGTTCTAGAATATCCCCTTTGATTGCATTCTGAACAGCAACACATCGATGTCCAAAACGCTTTCAGCCCCAAAAGTAACATGATCCAAATTGTCCTGACTGATTTCCATACATTTCTTGTAGTTAAGAGTTAAGAAACAAAACGTTTAGACTGCGAACAGTCCCTTTATTTCTCTTGGTCTCTAGTCACGAAAAACTCGAAAAACAATGTTTTGGCCGAGCGTGGTTGGGCGCGAACGAAAGAGGACGGGGGGGAGGGGGGACAATAGAAAAATAAAGGGATTGCAGTCTTTTCCCACTGGCGCGCATTCAGAGTCTGCACCGCCCACTAATTAAAATGAGATTAAAACTCCGCCCACCTGTCAAAATAACAAATATAACAAATACAAACCGTGGGGAAATCCTTGTTCGTGGGTCACTCTTCTTTTATAGAATATAGTTTTGCCTGAAATTGTTTTTCACCGAAATCGAAATGAATGTGGGATGAACAACATTAATGAATTCGACGCCGAAACTCCTAAGAAAAGAGAAGAGGAAGACCAAAGTTGTTAAGTGCAGCCTCCGATTTTTGTAGAATCTGCAAGGTAAATTTCAAGCTGACTGTTGGTAACTTTGGGAAACATTCTTACGTTTCATCCGAAAATACCCCCAAAAAAAACTGGCGTCGATAGTACAGCAGTTAGTAATTTGATTACTAATATTCTCAAAATCCCTCTCAGCTTGGAAAGAGAGATATCTATCTGCCCGCGTATGTTCAAAGTGTTCTAATAATAACGAGAGATTCTTGCTGAATGCAGTAGACTTCTTATTAAAAAACAAATCAAGGAACTCGGAAGACAGAACTTGCTTGGCGGACGCATATATAACTTCATACTTGTTGTCCCCAATATCACTCAAGACTTCTTCCGTCTTTTATTTCAAAAGCTTTTGCTTTCAGGCAGAAGTCATTTGACTTGATCTGTCCTTCCACAATGCTCCTCAGAGGCACGGTTACCAGGACAGAGGGGCTTTGCTCGGGATTGTTGTTCCGTTTGGCGAGTAAAACACTTTGGTAAATTAAGCTTTTGCTAAAACCAGTTGGAAGCACAGCCAACGCATCTTTGTTTCGTAATAAGTTCTCAATGGCTTGCTTTTGTTCGTCTTTTAAAATTAAGCCACCAAGCTGATGAGCTAAACCCTCAAAAGTTTGATAAAAATCCAAAATTTCTCTTGTTGCCATTTTCGCAGAGCAAAAATGGAAACCTTTGCGGTGCTATAAAATAGCTGTCAATATCTTTCACATTATACTAATTGAGATTGATATCTGTTACGTTTCTATTGTTTAATTGACCAATGACGATTTGCTGGAGCAACTGAAAATCTGAACGCGTGCCAGTGGGAAAAGACTGCAGTCCCTTTATTTTTCTTTTGTCCCCCCTCCCCCCGCCCTCCTACCCTTTGGGGATTTCGTTCGCGCATCGTTTTTTGAGTTTTTCATGACTAGAGACCAAGAAAAATAAAGGGACTGTTCGCAGTCTACAAAATATTTTTTTCCAAGTGATCAACTCCAATATTCTCATCATCACCTGCAATTGATATCTTAAAGAGATATGTTTATGGTCATTGATCACCCTTGTGATTTAACCCTTTGCCCCCTAAGCACTGTCATCAATTGGTGTACTCCCATATATAGTTTATGGTGTACATTTTGCAGTAGAAATGGCACTAAAGGACTTTTCCAAGTTTTTCGAGCCTCAGTGTTCGAAATTGTTATTCAATATATTTATCTGGGCATTTAAATATGGCAGCCTTCTACTGTAACATGGATGAAATTCACTGTATTACATGTATCTTCGATGCTCGAGAAGTTAGTGATGTTTCTTCTGAAAGTGTAGCTCGGCTGGGGGAAGGAAGTATGGATGACTCTACCCCAGAATATGAAGAAAATCAAGATTTGGGAGATAATTAATTTTGTCCCAACAAGCAGGATATTCAACTTCCAGAGGACGTGTTCCATAGGGAATTGTGAATGCACTGAAAATCGGAATCACAGGCAAAAGAATACTGTTGCAGTTATTGAACAAATTGTAATGGATGAATGAGTTGAGGTAAATTAATAATATACACAATTCATGGTGCTACTAATTAGTTTTAAGGGAATGCAATTGTTCCTTAAAAAACTAAAATAATTCAGGGGTCAAAGGGTTAAATGAAGGAATTGTACAAGTTATCCATAAAAAAGAATTGATATATGAATAGTATGATTATCACCCATATAAAACTCTTTTCTCTTTTTTTTTACCCGGCACGACTACCATAGAGTGGTAAAGTGTGACGTCATGAATTTGCAAAATTCTGAATTTTAACTTTTGGTCCATCGATATTGAAAGACCAACTCAAGAATGTTGCACACCAAAAATGAGGTGAATTGGTTAAAATGTGGCCGAGATATGAGCAGCTGAATATATAATTATCTTAAACAAATCACTGTATTTTCGACTAGAGCTGAAAATACAGTGATTTGTTTAAGAAAATTATGTATTCAGCTGCTCATATCTAAGTCGCATTTTAACTAATTTGCCTCATTTTTGGTGTGTAAAGTTATTTCATGCTGGTCTTTCAGACTCGGTGGTCTTTCAGACTCAAATTTATGTTTTGTGACGTCATCACTTTACCATTCTATGCACATGCATGTATCGTGATAAACGTAAATACATGTACCTGCATATACATGTATAATAATAATAATAATAATAATTACATTTATATAGCGCTTTTTCCTATAAGTCCAAAAGCGCTTTACACCTAATTAAAAAACTACATCTAATTTAAAAGATATTTAAAAAATCCTAAGTTAATTAAGCTAAAAACCATGATTAAAAATTACAATAAATTGTCGATATCCGAAAACTGATCAATAAAAAACTTTCTTAAAAAGGTATGTCTTAAGACTCTTCTTAAATACCTCTATTGAAGGACTAGATTTAATGTTAAAAGGCAGTGAGTTCCATAGCTTTGGCGCACATACAGAAAAGGCTCTATAGCCGTATGATTTAAGATTAAAAGTTGGCGCCTGTAACATTAACTTCGATGCAGATCTCAGGCTTCGTTGTGGAGCATAAGGCTCTAATAAATCACACAAGTACTGAGGAGCAGTGGCATTCACCACCTTATAAGTAAACAGTAATATCTTAAATTCTATTCGCTGCTCAATAGGCAGCCAGTGCAATTCTATAAGAAGTGGTGTAACGTGGTCTGACTTGCGAGACAAGGTAACAAGCCTAGCCGCTGAATTTAGGACATATTGCAGGCGCTGTGACGATTTCTTAGGAATACCGTAGAGCAAAGAATTACAATTGTCAAGCTTTGACGTGACAAATGCGTGAACTAAAATCTTTGCTATATCTACACTTAGAAACTTTCTAATGCGTGATATGTTCCTAATAGCATAAAAAGAAGATTTGCAAATTTGCTTAATATGCTTGTCCAGTGAAAGAGTCGTGTCGAATATAACTCCAATGTTCCTCGCAGAATTCGAAAGCCCAACAGATGCAGCAGCAACTTGAATATCGTCCAAGATTGGAGCGGGACGATGCTTAGCGTGGAATACCAACATCTCCGTCTTATCATCATTAAGTTTAAGGTTATTACGCAGCATCCATTTATCAATATCCGTTACACAGGTTTCCAGCTTAAATCGTGCACGGTCAAGATCACCCGCAACAGATGATTTAAAAGTTACGTAGACTTGAGTGTCGTCGGCGTAGAGGTGGAACGATACTCCATGGTGCCTCATTATATCACCCAACGGCGCTGTATAAAGCAGATACAGTATTGGGCCCAGCACAGAGCCTTGCGGAACTCCGCAGCCCAAGGGACGACTGGAAGAGCGCGCATTGCCAATCGAGACGAATTGCATACGTCCACTGAGATAGGACTTGAACCAAGCGTGAGCCTTGCCTTCAATGCCAAATCGATTAGTGAGTCTTGCAAGTAATATTTGGTGATCGACCGTGTCGAATGCAGCCGATAGATCCAACAATAATAGGATGACGCACTGATCCTGATCAATTGCTTGTAGAATATCGTTCTGTACTCTTAGTAATGCTGATTCAGTACTATGGCCGGATTTGTAGGCAGACTGAAACAATTCCATTAAGTCATTCTCAGTCACATAGTCGATCAGCTGAGTAGCCACCACTCTCTCGCATATTTTAGAGATGAACATTAAATTAGAAATCGGCCGATGATTAGAAAACTGTTCATAGTCCAGCGACGCGCGCTTGAGCAAAGGTTTCAGTAAGGCTTCCTTTAGGACCTCAGGCATTACAGCCTGTTCAAGTGACAAGTTTACAATCTTGGTAATCACCGGTAGTAGAACATCGATGCTTCCTTTTAACACAGAAGCAGGGAGGGGATCGAGCTCACAAGATTTTACTGTTGTAGAAGCAATAACGCTCGACAATTCCTCGGCAGTGATGAGTCGAAATTCACTAAGCTTAGTCCTAGAAGCGCAAGTGTCAGTGAACTCATCCACTAATTGACCCTTTCTAGAGTCAAGTTCAGTCCTAATCTTCGAAATCTTCTCTGTAAAGTAGTCAGCAAATGCATCAGCTAATGCTGCGGCATTGTCCCATGAGGGGAGCTTTCTCTCCCCTTTCAAGTGAAGAAGCTTGTCGACAGTAGCGAACAGCTTTTTTGGATCAGACTGATGCTCCTCTATTAAATGAGAGTAGTAGCCCATTTTCGATTGGTGAATTAAGTCATTCACAACTTTGCACTGAGTTACGTACAACTCCCGATCAACAGTCAGGCCAGAGGCGCGCCAACGCCTTTCAAGCCTTCTGCGCTCCAGTTTGTACATGTAGGTTGCAAACTTAGACATCTCTTTTTGGGAAAAAAGTCAGAAGGTTGATAAATGCTTGTAACTTGAGACAAAACTCTACAGAAGAGATTGTTGTCATTCCAAGTCGTGCTGTGTCACGGTAATTGGCTTCGCATTCTGGGACGGAATCGAAACAGCTATTTCTACTGTGTTTGATATGAAATACCGAACCTCTCGGCCATGTGGGATGCTTAAAATCAAAACAAATATGCAAAAATGACCAACAAACAGTGTATATGTTGTAGGTCAATTTGACTTGAGTCAATTCAACCTAGGTCAAATTGACGCTTCAGGTCAAATTGACCCCACGTCAATTTAACCTAGGTCAAATTGACCTTGAGTCAATTCAACCTAGGTCAAATTGACCTTGAGTCAATTCAACCTAGGTCAAATTGATTCAACCTGGTGTTTGTGTTTAAGGTAATCACTGTTTTCTTCAGGTAATTTTTTCAAGATTCTAAAAAGGGAACTTACATTGAATATTCATTGATATTAGGGTTTTTAAATGTAAGGGTTTGGGTCAGTTCACAAGGAACATTTAAAAAGTATTATATTTCTGTGTTGTTTAGTGATTAATAGCCCTAAAGAACCCTACATTAGTGAGCACCTGTTGTTGATGGTTAGGGTGTTTTTAAATGTACACTGTAGGGTTAGGATTTGTATTAGTTCTCAGCATAATAGAAGAAGGATTACAGTCTCTATTATTTAGTAACTAATAGTTCTAAACACCCTAAATGAATTAGTGACTATATATATGTATAGCTCTAAACACCGAAAATTAGTGAGCACCCATTGTGGACGGTTAGGGTGTTTCTAAATGTAGGGTTAGGTTTTGCATTAGTTCTCAGGACAATTGAAGAAGGATTACAGTCTGTTATTTGGTGATTAGCTCTAAACACCCAAAATTAGTGAGCAAGCATTGTGGACGGTTAGGGTGTTTTTAAATGTAGGGTTAGGTTTTGCATTGGTTCACATGCATGCAGGACCATTGAAGAAGCATACTTTGTTTAGTGACTTACCAGTAGCTCTAAACCCGGGGGGGGACTCCCTTATGTGAGGGGTACATGGATGCTCGTCGTACCTTTTAGGGGTCAAAATCAGGAGTTTGGTACCACTTAGGGTATCCACCATCAAACACAGACATTAGTCTATGTAAAGCGGTACCTTTTAGGGGTCGGGTGTCAATTGAACAAAAAAGCTGTTATCAATTTACATTTTTGTTATCTTTTAGGGGTCAAAATAAGCTTGAGCCACGCCCATTTTAGTACCTCTTAGGGGTCAAATCGAAAATGTCCGACGAGCATCCCTACCCCTTTTATATGGGAGTCCCCCCCCCCCCCCCCCCCCGGGCTCTAAACACCCAGAATTAGTGAGCAATTGGGTTTACTGAGGTTACTGTTAGGGTTTGGATTAGTTCACAGGTCCATTAAATCAATTTATAATTAAGTGTTAGGAATGAGTTTGCTTAGAGTGTGCCCTGCCGGGTGTTAACTGGCTTTAGTAAATCTGCTTGTTATTACTGGCCCTGTCAGCATGGAAACGGCAAAGTGAAATATAACTGTTGATAACGTTTCAGTTGAGTTATTTATGTGTAAGTTCTCGAACATTTATCTATTCCTGCGTCTTTTCACACCTCTGTGGGCAATTCTCTGATGAGAGAACAAGACAATATAATACAGCATTTCTTTGAGTCACTTCCAATTGTGTTTTATTCCATTTGAAAAGCTGAGTCTAACGAGTATGAGCTGGTAATACTCCAATATCCTCTGCACTCGTTACTTTACTGAGATACTGTTTAGCTCTTGAATCGTAGAAATCTTCTTCTAGTTTATCTATTTTCAGATTGCCAGTAACCTATTCATGTACTTTCTTAATGTAATCATGTATATATTTATGTGTGTGAATGTTACAAATAAATTCATCCATCACTACAATGTTAGAGGTGATTTGCTTTCTAAAATTCCCTTTTTCCCTTTACTTTATCTGTCAGTGATCGGAGCGGCGTCTCTAAAACGCAGGTAGCGGGTAACGGGTAACGGCTAGATGATTATTTTTTTTGAAATTATATAAGTACAAAAATATTATCTGGCACCCGTTTACGGTGTGTATGGAAAAAAGAGACAAATGTCTGCTTAGGTACGCCATTATCAGCGTAGACCAGTGGCGTAGACTGATTATGTGTATACGAAACGAAATACCAGCCAGGACGTAAGAAATAGCTGTATAATCCAATGCGCAATCAGTTGACAACTGTGTATGGAAGATAGATTATCCATGAACATTGTGCCCAAGTATGTGGTTAATCGATGCAAGAATTGGTTATAACAATCTACGTCGAAATCCGTATCTTAGCTTTCTTACTGTGCCGCCATGAAACTACAATCTTGGACAATGATTGTGGACTCTGGTCGCTTTAATAGACTCTCCATTCATTTAACTCCCACTCCGGCCCCCCTTTGAACACCTTCAATCTGAAAATTGCTTCACTGGTTTGGGAAGCTGCAGCTCTGTTAACTTTGCGTTAGATATTAATTTTTATTTTCATATAATAGTAATTTTTGTTGACTGTCCCAACATTTTTTATCCATGATTGTAACTCGATCAGAGCCGTTCTTTAGCCTGGGTCGTCGCGTAACGCTAGCCGCCCCACTAACAGCTGCTTACCTCAGCCACACATCCATTTCCGATCATGGTTATCACTGGTCAGGATAACGGTGTATATCAAAGCGAGTATTTTTCTTCTTTTTTTTAAAATAACACCGGACAATTTTTGTATTGTTCTACTGAACAAATAAATTTAACCTAGCCGTTACCCGTTACCTGCTACCCGTTACCTGTTACCCGCTACCCGTTACCCGCTACCCGCTACCTGCGTTTTAGACACGCCGGTGATCTGAGTGATTATTCTGCAAAAGACAGTTTGTTTTGAAGAGAAGTACGAGTGGAGCGGTAATGAAGTACACCTGATCATCTACATTGTATAAACAATGTATTTTTCTGGATTTAGCTTTCTTACTTCTCTTGAATTGCTACAGTTTTCATGAAAGAACGCAGTCAACACTGGTGGGTTGCTAAAAAGTATTTTGTAGGGGAGGGGTGGGTAATTTTTTTTCTTTTTAGTACTCCCCCCTAAAAAACTAAACTTTTTTTTTATGAATCCCCAAAAATAATAAATCCCTTTTTAGAATCATTGATAGCCAAACCTGAGTCAATTTGACCTAGGTTTAATTGACTCAAGGTCAATTTGACCTAGGTTAAATTGACTGGGGGTCAATTTGACCTGTAGAGTCAATTTGACCTACAACATATATAAACAGTCTTTTAGATTTTCTTCAAACAGAGCAGTAAGGTAAGCGAAAACAAACATTTTTTGTTCGTGTTAGCTGTCGTATAATAAACAATTTATTACACGAAGAGTTGTGTAATACGGCTGAGCATTTTTACTCGTCAATATTATTTTTTCTCGCCTTTCAGGCTCGAAAAAATAAAACTGACTCGTAAAAATACCCAGCCGTATTACACAACTTTTCGTGTAATAAGCTCTTAGTATCCAATTAAAGCCACCAACTGAGCGATTACTCGATACAGTACAACAAACGGCATTAAGTAACAAGAACGATTTGAACTATTTGAATAAAGTAATATAAAGTTATAGTTTTGATCAATGTGATGACATTATTATGTTATATTGTGATAGCTTTGAAAGAGTCAACCAATTGGTTAATAAACGTACCACTTATTTTATGAATATTCCGATCTTTCATTGAGATTATGTAGTAAAATAAGCTTGTATAGTCGAACAAAGCGAAAGACGGATTCGTATCGAAAAGGGTTTTTAAAAATTTCGATCTAATTAGGGTCAATTTATGGTGTTTACAGCGAAAAAGGTAATGTATAGGCGAATCCTTGTTTACGTTTTTTCCTCATTAGCATACATCAAACTTCAAGTGACCTACATACAAACAAACAGAGTCCATAAATCGAAAGAGATTGCCACACTTGATAATCACCGAAAATTTGAGAGTGATATGATAAATATACTTTGAGGAATGAGCGTTTAAAAAGCTCAAAATTTACAATGAATGTATGGCTGTCAGCAACTCTCGCCCCCCAGCCCATTTTATAGTTTTGAAAAGTCAATTTCTCCGTAAACATTTAACATATCAATCTCAACTTTTTGGTGGTTACTCAGTTTAAAATTCTCTTTCAACTGATATAGTCTGTTTGTTTGTAGCTTGAAGTTTAATTTATGCTAATGAGGCAAAAATGTAAACAATGACGTCAGCAAGGATTCGCCTATTTCATCACCCAATTCATTATCACTACAGATAGTACATTTTCTATCTTCTCGTGGAGTTTTGTTATAACGCCCCCTTTCGATTGGGAATAGATGTGCCGCAAGTAACTTCTTGCGACGCAAGAACACGCAAGCTGCCGCAAGAAGGCCTAAACCAACTTTTTGCGCTTTAGACGCAAGAACTACTGAACCGCAAGAAGTTCAGGCTGAAGCGCAAGAACTAAATATTTTGAGTTATCCGCAAGAAGATGAAACGCAAGAAGTTGAAGTCTTAACGCAAGAACTGGTTGCTTCTTTGAGCTCGGGAAGACGCGGCTTACGCTAAGATTTATGTTTCTAACTCCCTCTTGAATCTAAAGGTTTTCTAGAGTACGATAATCGAAAAGCAAATATATGTATCTCAAGCACTCGGCTGTTTTAGCAGGCAAATAGAATAAATATTGATACACTCAAGGGAAGGGAAAAATTGTTTGAGATACCGCGAGTTCCAGGATATTCATTTACTGATGAGCGGCAAAAATCTGGCCCGGCGGGAATGTACGTCTCACGCTATCGTGTAGCAAGCTTTTGAAGCTATCAGTCTTCAAATCCATACTGAATGTTCCTTGATGGTCTTGACTATCGAATGGCTACCAAAACGTTATAATGAATGGCTCACCATTGACCAAATTAATAATTATCGAAGGGTCGCCAAAAGAAAGTTTGCGTGGGATTGCGTTACTAAACACCGTCCTATCGTTTATAGTTCGGTGTTTTTATTTCATCTGATAAACTTTAGCTTTTTTAGATTAATAGATACGTCAATCATTCAGTATTGAAGCCAGCTTTTCGGTGATACAACGATTCTCCGAGTTTACGTGCGCTTTCAGCCGTGGAGACTGATTGTCTGGTTTTTGACACAAGATCAAGAGTACCGCGAACTTTGAGGAAAGTGTGATTTTATTGCGTTGTAGTTTAAAATGCAACACTTACTGGAAAATGATTAATTCTACCAAATAAATATTCTGGAGTTTATTTTTTTATCTAATGTGGCTCCGTTTTCAAAGTCCGAGTCTTGAATGTGAACATTTTCCGCGAACTGATTTGAATAATCAATGTCAGCTCCGCAGTGTTTGCTTTGCTTTGAGATCGCATTAAAATGTCTTCCTACCAAACCAAATGTTTTGAAAGTTTCATTTTACTTACGGATCTGAATAGTTTCCATCTGATGTGAAAACTGGTTTGAGTCTATTCTGTCGATACACTGGTGAATAAGTTTTTTGGATATTTTAATTTGTTGTCTGATTAAATGTAATTTGCAGAATTTGCATGAGATCGTACCGAATCTTCTGGAGTTTTGATTTCAGCTTCTTTGTGACGAGTTAATAAAATATTCAAGTCTGCGGGTATCCAGCTAATAGAGAGATTAAGCATCGCGTTCTTCCTTCCCGCGAACGGCAGAAATGAAAACATTACCACAATTTTCGCGCGTTTGCTGCTTGACATTTTCAGTTTTTACGGTCGAGTAGATCGATCCGCGTTTGTTGTGAACGTTGGAATTCTTTTCCACTTTTCTTATATATTTATTTCGTATTTTCACGGCGGGCTGACGTTTCCCGTTTGCCGTAGAACGCGGTGCTTAATCTCTCAAAATTCTACTTCAGTTTATTAAAGATATTAGGAAACTTTCATGGTTCTCAAAGGTTCCGTTTCTTATTAGCGATCTCACATAAAACACAAACATGTTCTCATATAATAATAATAATAATTATAGGTTTTTATGGCGCATTTAAAAAATCTCAATGCGCTTACATGGAGTATGAGAAGACTATATTAAAAAGTAGAAAATAGTAAAAATAACTAACTATAGTAAAAAAATAACTAACTATAGTAAAAAAATAACTAACTATAGTAAAAAAATAACTATACCTACATTATAAAATTTAAAAAGATATATTAATATAAGAAGTAATGTAAAATATATATACATAAACACAGACTGATATACATACACATATATGTATACATGTAGAGAAATATATAACAGAAAATATATACATATAACATAATATAAATACTTCTCTACTGTCACTGCGTCATATAGACTCTTTTAAAAAGAAAGGTTTTTAGAGCAGATTTAAAGGCTGATATAGTAGTGGAGGACTTAATGTAATCTGGTAGTGAGTTCCATAGTTTCGGTGCAGAGTAGGAGAAGGCACGTTCGCCATAAGTTACAGTTCTGCCACGTCTTGCATGTTCTTCAGCATTCTTGCGGGTCTTCTTAAAGTTTACCTTCTTGCATCTTCTTGCGGGTTGATCTTCTTGCGGGTTGATCTTCTTGCGGAAAGAACTTCTTGCGGGTCTTAAGTTCTTGCGTTAGTTCAGTAATTTCAAGCGCAAGCTGCACGCAAGAACCTGTTGGCTTGCGGACGCAAAAAGAAGTTCTTGCGCGTGCATTATTTTACGGCTGTACATGTACATCCGCAGTACCATGACATAGTCCCTTGAACCTGCTGCCTTTAAATAACTCCAGAATTATTATTATTTTATTCCCCCATAGAGGTAATTGGCTAACGCTGTTGCCACCCTTTTCAGATCATGTGATGTAAACAGTTGCTACTCGGGGGAACTATTCCTTTTTCATTCTAATCATAATGCAGTCATGCCTATCTGAATGAAATTAATTTTCAAAGAGTCAATTCTCTAGAGTAATGTGTGTTTACATCACATGATCTGAATTGGGTGGCAACAGAGTTAGCCGATTACCTCTATTAACTGAGAAGGTTTTCAAGGAATATCATTCCTAAATTAAGCACAAGATAAAACAAGGTTTTCTGGCAAAACTATACATGTACGTGTTCAGTCTTAGGTCCGCCATCTTGGATTTTTAAGGAGCAGCGTGGGGCATGTGCTTGTGATAAAATACAACATGTATGCTTGTACCTGTGTATAAGCTGCCCCCTTAAATTTGGCCCTTGTTTTTGTCCAAAAAAGTGTAGCCACATATGCCTGTATTTACAGTACATGATGTAGAGGATAATATTACATGGCCATGCGTAGATCCAGATTATTTTCAATTGATCTTCTAGTGTTGATGAAATACATGTATCTTATGAGTGAGTTCGATGTCACGGGTGCGGCCCAATGCAGTTGTCACAACAGCGTTAGGATAACCATGCTCGACAAAGAACTGGTGCAGGTCTCAGACATTGAATTGAAGTCGGATTCATCGTGCACAAACGGCGAAGCCAAAGGAATCGAGAGTACGGGATAGAGGTTTTAACATGTGTAGGATAAGAAGATGAAAACAATAAATAACTGTGCGAATCAGTTGGCTTGTAATGAACAGTAGTGGTTAGATTATTTCCGCTAACAGAAACATTGACATAAAAAAAAGTGATAGAAACATCTGAAATCTTCCATACACGACTTTCATAATGGCCGCCTCCAGCCGCCTCCTAATTTGCATAATTTGGAAGATAAATATGTAGGGCAAAACCAATGCTACTACATATGAAAGATCACATTAAAACTAGTAATTGTTTTGAGTTTTAGAGGAATGTGGAAAATTGCTGTTGAGCTATGAGCATTTGTAATGCAGAAAAATATGAAAGCGAGGCTATAAAGGCATCCATCGTTTTTCTCATACAAATCTCTCTAATTTCAACTGGCTTTAACTTCATTGCTTTATAAGCTACAGCACTCAACTTTCATAAGTTCGCTTATGTCGACATGCTCTTTCACATGGCAATGTTCATATTTTCTATACATGTGGATAAACTACCGAAACGGGAAATCACATATGCAAATTAGGAGGCGGCCATTATGAAAGTCGTGTATGTAAAGTCGAGAGCCGGATGAACGCATGTTTCTGACTCATTATTATTTAAAGAAATATAACGTGAAAGATATGATCATACAAAATGTGTAGATCTAAACAAAATGAAATTTGTACCTCGGATAAATAAATAGGATGGTAAAATTCATTAATAATTCATAAGGGTACTAGCCAATCCCATGTGCTGAATGACACCACATGATTGCCTCTGTATACCCCTGTACAAACCTGATTAATAAAACATCAGGTTCTGTATCGATATACAGACCCCATGGTCCGCGATACAGACACCATGGTCCGCGGTACAGACCCCATGATCCGCGATAGAGACCCCATGGTCCGCGATACAGACACCATGGTCCACGATACAGACCCCATGGTCCGTTATAGCTCTAGTAGTATTCTGTATCAGGTACAGAATACTAGCTAAGCTAGTGAGGGAAGTCTCATGACCGATCACGGACTTCCCCTATCCCGGGAGGGATGAAATGACAAAGTACATCTCCTCTCTTATTATGTACACACCATCTATTCCATGTGGGACCTGTTTTTCTGCACGCTACGCTCTGCTCTCTTATTGCATATGTTTTTGTGAGAAACTAATTCATCCCACATCGATAGCAAGGTGGGAGAAATCAAAGGTTAAAATTTTATGTTGTGCATATCAATGGCTTTTATTTATCTATTCATTTTACAAGTAAGATAAAATATTCGCATCCGATCTGTATGGGCTTTTAATATTATAATGGCTCGCCAAAGGGGCTCGTCATTGTAAACGCCCATACAGATCTCCCGCTCATACATTTTTGTATTTGATCTACTACTTATAAATTCAGTTTGTCAAAAAACCTATTTCAATTGTCAAAAATATTTTCATGAATATGAACTAAAAAAAATGTATGCTCAGATAAATAAAACTATGAATACCAGAAAGTATTTATAAATAAGTAAAATGTGATGGTTAATAATTGTAGAGGATTGGCACAGATTAAACTTGGAACTCAACTTTACATCCGGCTCGTGGCTATTTACTCGGGCTGCCTGTGGCAGCACCGAGTCTTAAAATGCAAGTCGTTTTTTTTTTTTTTTTTTTTTGGGTGTCGCAAAATTTCTGCGCATGCGTTAAAGGTCAAATTCACACCAATCAGATTGCACTGTGCTGGTCACGCAACAATCGCCAGGTTAATTTATTTACATAATTTAATACAGTAAAGCAAGATGGCGGAAGACCCGCGAGGAACTTTCTCTCTAGTTTGGAGTCTCATCTCTCAAATGTAAGCCAGTTTAATGTTTTATTTAACTTCACTCGTGCGAAAGCCTTCCAACAGGCTTAGGATATTTCAACTAGCGCTATTGACGGAGCCGAAGGACCGCGTTTTTTACCCAGATGGCCAGTGATACGACACGTACGACGACCTGAAGCCAGTGAACTGGGGCCAGGATCCGGAAAGCTAAAATTCGAAGAAATAGATATTGGAATCTATAAGCCATCGGCTCGCTGTGCTGCATTTAAAACATCCGAGGAAAACATATTATTTTGGGTGAAGGCACTTCAAGCCCAATATTACGAGTCTCTTAAAAACTGTCAGAGATTTAAATTTACCGTAAGTTGGATCAGAGAGTATTGAGATCAAGTTATTTCGTTCCAGCGAGGATATTGACCTAGCGGAAACGGTACAAGCTGTCGAAGGATTTTACTTATAATCATCCACGTCTACTTAACAACAAGAATAGTTATGTGCCAAGGCATGGGCAAAGATTGAGTTTCCCAGATTACAGATGAAAGTAGAGAACTTAATGAATGAAGAAACAGAGGTCACGCGCGACATGCTTGAGAACATGAACATGTTCAACACTTTATATTATACTAAGAAAACAAAACAAATTACAGAGCCTGCAAGTTCACAAGTCAATGAAAAACCCCAAGTGCCTGTAGTTTTGGATCAACATATCCTTGAAACTCCAAAAGCAACATACACATGAGTCAAATTCAAACCGGAAGAGACGGAATTCTTTAGATTATTCACGAGGATAAATTTGTTAGCCCGCAATAAGGACCAAGGTCTCCAATGTTCCGAGACTACCCAACCTACTGAAGCTTATCAGTTTGTTCAAGAGCCATCTTTCGTACATGACAACCCGATCCCTATTCATCAGAATACATTTTCTATGCTAAATGACGAGAGTTTACAATCACCTGACCGACAACCCACTACTAAAGAAAGGGACCGTGAAGTACGGTAGTCGGGCGATTAATTCTCGGGTTCAAAACAATGAATATATGCCTACTCAAATGCAGTGTGTTAAACGAATAAGTAGTGTTTAAATTAAAAGGTCAACATACGAGAAAAACAAAACTATTAAATTACATATATACTAGAGGAGCAGAGAATGAAAGTCACCGCGCTACCGGCCACTAAAGACTGCTAAATTCAGCTAATAATTCTTCCCTATTGGTTATTACTAAGAGGATTTAAAATGAAAGTGTATTACATCTTCAATCTCATGTGGCCCGAGTGAAAGCCCAGATGGGCTCTTGTTTACCAATAATCAACAGGCGTTCCTCCGCCTGAAAGTCTGGGGGCCTGGATCATAAAACATATTGATTATGCTAGTATGACAGTCGATAATAATGTGAAAACAATAAAACATAACGAGTTAACCTATAAGTAGGTTAGCATTCAAAAGTGTCTCAGACAGTTCAAGTTATCTGTCATGTCCTTAAGAATTAAGTAACTTGGTTTCACACTGTGTCTCTCTGATCTTCTGATTGGAGTGTCCGCCTTGGGATCGCTTGATTTCTGCTCTGTACACTTTTCCATGCTCTGCTGGATTGGTTCCTTTGATGCGTCCAGCGGTTTCAACTCTGCTTCCTCCTTGCTCTTTGCACCGCTGTTCCGCAACAACTGCTTGACATGTTGCGATAGTATTGGGCTTCTCCTTGTGACTGTACGACCAGGCTGTTTCCGTGTTTGCTCACTATCACATATGGAGTTGGATCGAACGTAGTCAACAGTTTTAGTCTGCCTTCTTATTGCACAAGTACTTGGTCACCTGGAAGTACCTCTGAGTAGTGCGCATTCCTCTTGGCGTCAGTATAATATGCCTTGCGCGTACTCTTCTGTTCACTATCCTTGTCACGCTCCACGTGTACGCCACTCAGTTCTGGAAGTCGTGTGCGTATCTTTTGCCCGAAGAGTAATTCAGCCAGGCGCACACCAGTCGTTGGTGGGGTAGGCTTCGGTATGCGACTAGATACATTTACATTGTATGTGTTTAGTTCTTTCTTCCAGGCCTTCTTCTCAGTATGTGTAATTTGGATTCTCTTTAGTAACTCACGGTTTTGGCGTTCCACCTCTCCGTCTGCTTGAGGCCAATTAGGAGTGACTCTGTGGTATCTGATGCCTTGATGTTCCATGTACATGTATGCTGCGAACTCTGTTACAATGAACTGTGGCCCATTGTCTGATGTCATACTTTCAGGTAAACTGTGTCACGAAAACATTTCTTCGAGATTCAATAATAACCTTTGAAGCAACCGTGGATTTCATGATGTCTATCTCGTAGTAACGGCTATAATAGTCGACAACGACCAGAATGGACTCACCTGTCAGAATGGGTCCTAATAAATCAACAGCTAAATCTCTCCATGCCGACCCAGTCGGTAATGTTGTGGTCTTGGTAGGCTCAGGAGGCTCGGGACGACTCACTAGGTGACATCCATAGCAAGTTTTGAAGGGTTTCTCTGCATCCTTTTCCATTCCTGGCCACCACACTTTGCTGCACAGTTTCTGCTTAGTTCCAACTATTCCCAGGTGGGCAAGGGATAGTATCCTGGGTCTTAAATTCTTAGGGATGACAATCTGTGTCCCCCTGAGTATCAACTGTCCAATGGCGCAGAACTCACCACTGCCTGGAGTGGAAGGTACTGTTTGTAGACTAGTTGATCCCATGGTTTTCCGTCAATGCACTTCCTAACTTCCGCAAGTTCCTCGTCATCAGTGGATGCTTCATCGACCTCTCATGTCATCATCATAGCGTTGGGTGTTGCAGATACCGCCACAAATCATACATGTACAATGTATGTATTCTTCTGCTTCTAGTGCATCTTTGCTCCTGGCTTCGTTGTCACGTATTAATCTCGCAATGTTGTTTGATCGTGGCACGTACATTGTACTTAACTTCGAATTTGCACGGCTGCATCCGCAGGACCCATCTCTCAGTGCGTGCACATGTTTTGGATCTTGGTCCGTAGATAACCTCTAACTAAAGGTTTATGATCAGTCACTAGTTCAAATGGAAATACATAAACATAAGGGTGGAACTTCTCGCAGGCCCATATGAGCCCTAGAGCTTCCTTCTCTGTCTGTGAATACCTTCTCTCCGTTTCTCTATATAAGGCTGCAGCTTGCATACATGTAACTGATGATTCTTTGTTCATCTTTGTGTGTCTGTATCAGGACAGCCCCTAGTCTGATGGGACTTGTGTTAGCAACTACCTGCATTGGGGCATCTTTGTCAACATATCCTAGGGTCTCAGCGCTAGATAGACGTTTCTTCAGCACCTGGAATGCCTCTTTCTGCCTACTGCTAAGCATGAATGGTGTCCCTTTCTTTGTTAGATGTCTCAAGGGTTCAGATACGGTTGCCAACCTTCTCTAATCGCAAGTCATGCTCTTTCTGGTCCTTTCCGTGCACTGTGATGTCGTCTGAGATGTTCTATTGTCCATCTACATGTATACCTGCAAGCACTGTCTGGATCTCGTGCTGGTATTGTTCTGAGGCTGAGTTAACCCTGAACAACAGTCTCTTGTATCTGAATAGCCCACAGTGTGTCACAAATGTTGTGATCTTTCTCGATTTAGGCGTCAATTCCAGTTGGTGGTATCCCTACTTTAAATCAAGCTTGGTAAACACTTTACTGCCATTCATACCCTGTGTAATCTCGTGCACCGTAGGGGTAGGGATAGGATATCTTTCTCTTAGTATTGCCTCGTTGGCCCTGCGCATATTGACACAAATGCGTATGTCACCCTGTGACTTCGGTACAACGACCTATTACTCTTGACCAAGAACTAACATTCGACGACCACGTGGAAAGTTTGGGGAAGAAACTCTCAAAAAGGATAGGGCTACTCAAAAGAATTAAGAACTAATCCTCCCACACGAGGAAAGAGTGAACTTTTATACCGCAACAATTAAACCGGTATTAATGTACGGTAGCTCTGTTTGGACTTTGTGTTGTAGATCTAATTTAGATTCTATTCTTAAATTACAAAAACGTGCTGCAAGAGTAATTTTGAATGCAGATAACCGCGCACGATCCGTTCCTCTTTTCAATAAACTTAAATGGCTTCCGTTTTACGAGGAAGCTAAGATCAACAGACACTGTATTTTACTCAAGAGACTGTACGGAAATCTGCCTGAATATATGGACGAGATATTAATTAGAAATAGTGATATTCATCAACGAACTACTCAATATAACGAAGTCAATTTTATATGTCCTCGGTATAAGTTTGAAACAGAAGCTGGTCGATCTTTCACAGTACGAAGCATAAAAGAATGGAACTCCCTGCCTTTAGAAGTTAGAAAATTGCCATCCGTCAACTCTCTCAAATCTGCTCTTTTTAAAAAAGCTTTAGAAGACCAGTCTCAGCTAGACCATTTTTAATCCTTGTATTTATTTTATTATTATCATTATCGTATCTTATATCTATATGTGTAGTTTCCGGCTTAAATTCTAAATTAGGTATTATTAATTAGATCATTGTATATTAAGCAAATCAGATTATTTTAGCGTATATAATTCTAGGCTCTACTGTTAGTAGAACTTTAATGTATACTTTTTAATATTTGATATATTTATGCTTAGGTAAACCTTCAGAGGGCCACAAGTTTATCAGTTTGTAACTGTTTAGTGTCACCCTCGTTAAATAAAGTCTTATTATTATTATTATTATTATTATTACTGGCAGGTGGCTCAAACCTGGACAGACATGGTATTGGGTCCCTATCAATCACCTACACTGTAGTGGTGATGACATAATGATGATGTCATCAGTCATGTAATTTTAAATACATACCCATATCTCCCTCATTTCTAATGCCAGACAGTGCAAGCATGGTATTGGGTCCCCACAAATTGCTTAGTGGCAATGACGTAACGATGACATAATCGTTCACATGATTTTTAAGTACATGCCCATACAATGTACATGTATCTCCCTCATTTCTAATGCCAGGCAGCTCAAACCTGGATGACATGGTATGGGGTCCCCATGATTCACTTAGTGGTGATGACATCATCGGTCATGTAATTTTTAGTCTATGCCACAATAACTCATTGACCATCTGCAAGGTGCCCTTAGGCGCCCTATGTTTTTCATCCCTGACGAGACTGGAACTCTGAACCACTGGCTTACAAGACCAGAGCTTTGCACTGAGCTACATAGATATTTGATGATGTGATTGCCATTCATTTAAATTAATAAATTTGATACATGTTAACTATGATGGCACAATCTTATGCCAAATTGTTTCACAGTCCCTCTCAGTCACTTAATTTATTCACACATGGAGGCTGCGAACAAAATCTGACTTCGAAAAACCAGCAGGAAATTACAAATTGTTGGAGCAAAATCGTATTATAATATTATTTTAGAATAAATTGCATGTACATGTATTGTCAACTCAAACTCAATTCGAACTTGAACTCGTGCATTTCTTGATCTCATTCTGTTGACCTATTTATACATGTAACTAAACAGATAACCAGAAGAGAACCACTTCACCTCAGCCATCCAATTTTATATTTAGAAGAAAAAGTTATCAATGAGTGAAACAGTTTCTTGAAATGTGTATGAGCAAGGAGAATCATGGAGCGACTCACTCAGGTACATGTAGTGAAAAGCAAAGGTTTCCAAACGGGAGCAGAACGAGATTGAGAAATGCATGAGTTCAAGTTCGAATTAAGTTTGAGTTGACAGCTTTATATCCCAATACATACAAATTTCTGTAATTATGTGTACATGTGTATTTTCAATACTGCTATAGAAAACGTTGAGTTCTTCAATGGTAATTTGCACTAATCTAAATCCAAATGTACATGTTGTTAGATGTACAGTAGGTGATAGACAGTGTTTCTTACATTATCTCAGTGTTCCATGTTTTTTGTCATTGTTTACAGAATCTGTAGTTTAAAGCTGACACGGCTTGAAGTGCTGAAGCCTCTTGAAGCCAGTCCAAATGAAGTAGTTATCTCAGTCTCAATGCAGGTACAATAAAAAATATATTATATATAGTTATTTAATATATCAAATGATGTAGTTAATACTTTTAATATGTACATGTAGTTTATGTTTAACATGTATTATGCATACATTGATGTATCCTCAGAGTTCCCGCAGGACTCTCAGATCCAATGAAATCATTCTTCGTCAATCTGGTCTCATTGATGCACGACTGGATCTTTCATTTTCTCTACAGGTATGTATTATTGTCACCACATGTCAAATGATTCAAAGGAAAAATTAACAGTGTATGGCTTCATCAATAAAATCACATCTACAATGTAGATGATTGTATGTTTGTTAAATTTCCAAAGATGAGTTATTTACAGAAACTTAATCCAGGGAATGAGTCAGGCTGTGCCATTCTCGTTTTTAAAACACATTAATTTTGTCCCTTGAAGAAATACGATAATGGTCAAATTGACCCGCTTCACCCTTGTGAAACAGAACTTGAATTTTCCAGAATATTCTAGAAAAAGCTTAGAAATATTCTAGAATAAAGTTCCAGCTTTTTCTAGAATATTCTAGAATTGAATTCTAGAATATTCTAGAATATTCTAGAATATTCCAGTTTGTTAAAGTTTTTATGCAAATTAGGCAAGATTTAGCTGGAATTTCTGGAACAGCATGTTCAAGCTTTTCAAGATAATTCTAGCTTTTGGTTCAACATCATTCAAGCTTATTCAGGCTTTTTGGCATTTGATATTCCAGCTTTTTCAAGCAAATTCCAGCTATTGGCATGTGATATTCCAGCTTTTTCAAGCAAATTCCTGCTTTTGGCATTTGATATTCCAGCTTTTTCAAGCAAATTCCAGCTTTTGGCATGTGATATTCCAGCTTTTTCAAGCAAATTCCTGCTTTTGGCATGTGATATTCCAGCTTTTTCAAGCAAATTCAAGCTTTTGGCATTTGCTATTCCAGCTTTTTCAAGCAAATTCCTGCTTTTGGCATGTGATATTCCAGCTTTTTCAAGCAAATTCAAGCTTTTGGCATTTGCTATTCCAGCTTTTTCAAGCAAATTCCAGCTTTTGGCATGTGATATTCCAGCTTTTTCAAGCAAATTCCAGCTTTTGGCATGTGATATTCCAGCTTTTGTCAATGGCATTCCAGCTTTTTCAAGCTTTTAGCACATACTGAATTCCAGCTTTTTCAAGCTTATTCAAGCTTTTATATTATACATGTTGCACTAGGACTACATTAATTCCAGCATTTTCACATTAATTCAAGCCACATGATGATATTAACCTGTATTATAAATACTTACTTAATTCATTGATGAATGAATTGAACCCTAACCCCATTTGGATGCTGTATGGCAAGCCATTTTCAAAAATGCAGAAAGTTAGACATGCATTCAATAATGGAGGTAAGGAAAACAGCATTTTCAAACAGGTAACGCAACTGATGTTGTACATTGCTATATTACATGTCAATGTAGCATTAAATTGATGAGGCATACATATATGTAATAATATACTGTAAACAGTAACTGCCACACAAACATAACATTGTGTGATACATGTAAGTATATATTAAGTATAAACAATACATGTACACTGTATCGATTTATAGATATTTTAAGCTTACGAGTTTAAATAATAAAATTAATTACTACATACCGAACGTATGAAACAGCATATAAGCTACATGTATATAATTACTGGTTATTTCATGGTTTTCTATGGAATACCGGCGAATATTTCACGAGAAATTTTTATTATTTGGTATACAACGAGCCTTTAGGCGAGTTGTATACCAAAATAATATGAATTTCGAGTGAAATTTTCGCCAGTATTCCATAGTAAACCATGAAATAACCATATTATCCTATAAATAACAATTTACGAAAATATTTATCACGAAAACAAAGTAACTTACCGGACGATAGACTGCAAATTTTCTCGCCGGAATTGGAAAACACAAATTTCAAGTGGCGGCCGCGCGCGTCTGCAGACTAATTATGTATTCAAAATGGTGAATTTTTATTGGCCGGTAAAGAAAGGGCGCGAAATTTCCTGCATTTTGATTGGCCTTGATCTAGCCATGAAATACCGCTCTGTATTTCATAGAAAAACCATGAAATACCGCCCTGTATTGCATAGTAAAGCTGAGCTCTGATTGGCTGAAATAAAATATTTATAGGATAATATATAGTATTGCATGGAGAAAAGATGAAAACACAATATAACATTTCATAATAGCTCAATCTTGTTTATTTTTAAAAAGAACAAAATTGGAAACTCAAATTAGATCATTTAAGAGCAATATTTACAATGGGATTTGCTAACTTTCAATTGACAGTACAAATATACTACACAAGGAGCTATAGGTAGCAGAGATTGCACAATACTCAGACACTAGACTTATATATAGCTAATTAATTTTCGAAGTGTCCCATTAAATGAACCCTGAATCCTTATACCATAAAATTATAATTATCGCCTCCCCTTCTTCTCTGGTTATATAGGCCAATCAATCTGGTGATACACCTCACAGCCACTGTTCGGGTAAAAAATCCCTGATTTTTTTAACGGGACCTGCAACTACCATAGGGGGTGATCAAAGCAAGGACTATGCTAAACCACTGATCAAATTGGAATTTACCGGATAACCCGAATAAAAACCCTTGGAGCAAGGGTGAATACCAACAAACTCAACTCACATGTGGTGCCCACGAACTAGAATTGCATCCGGGTCACAAAGGTGAATACCACTGCAACACCCTGGCTCCTCTGGTTGCATGTTATAATAATTATTAGATCACACTAGACTTACAAAATTGGGTTATGTTGAACACAAAATGGAACCATTTGTGGTCATGGCCTCTAAAATTAAATAAATCCTACAGTTGTAATGTAATCTTTGGATATAAATGGATCTACATGTATGCAGCAATCCTATAATGTTAAACTTAATCTTGTTCCAGGAACTCAGCCAACATTCTTGTACCAAACAAACCCTTGTAAAATCTCATCTGTTTTTTTAGCTCGAACCCCTTGCCTTCAAAAAACAATACCACTTTTAATGTCTTTAGTCACTTTCAAGTGAACTGAGGTCATTCTGCAATCAGGCCAACTAAATTAAGGTTTAATTTTCACTCAGCTGCACTAGTTCTCCTATCCCTCCAGTTTTAGCTTTCTAGCCCATTCTCTGAAACCCTTTCTCTATGGTTTGCCCTACAAGAAAACAACAACATACACGATTAGTCACTTTTATACATGTACATACATACTGCTAAATAATTAGAAAACCTATTAAAAGCAAAGAGCCTTTAGCCATGGGGAAAGGGCGATCGATATACGTGTACAACGACTGGAAAATATTAAAAGTGCCTGGCAGATCGACCGTAAAAAGCGGTCAAATAATACAACGGATTTCAATGTTTATATTAATACATTCGACGCACTTATTTGATACATACATGCTCTCACTTGTTTATCATGGTTTTGAGGTACTGAATCAAATAACTTGGTGCTCTTTCGTATTCCAAATACTTCAGACTTCGAGAGACTTCAGAAGTGGCTAAATTTGCGCGGTGCACGTTACACTGAAATCGGTTCTAACGTCGTAATCGACGTACTTTTCTGAGCGAAATTGACAATGCTGCACTTACCTTCGATTCTTGAGGAATCCTGAAGATTGTTATTAAAGAAATAAGAGTTTGATAATGCTAAAAACCATAGCAGTAGACAGAGAATTTGTAACAAACAGTCCAACTTCACGTGTAGAAGACGGTTGACGAGTAATATTATACGTACGTACTTTGAGTTTGAGCGCCAAATTAATTGAAAGCGTGCGTCCCGTGAATCGGATTGGTTACCGAACACGATACCTGGTATTCTCCGCGACGTGATTGGTTGAAAGTATATTATAATACCCGGATATTGTCAAAGGTTAATTCGTAACTTATAAACGAGGTTCGCATCTTCTAACACGTCCCCACGATGGGAACTACTTCATGTAGCTGCACATAATGTCCCGACACATAGTGTCTCGAAAGCATCTCCTTAGTAGCCGAAGTCCCTCCTTTGCGCTCCTTTGCCCTCCTTTACGCTCCTTAGCCCTCCTTTACGCTCCTTATCCCTCCTTTACGCTCCTTAGCCCTCCTTTACGCTCCTCAATAGCCCTCCTTTACGCTCCTTAGCCCTCCTTTACGCTCCTTATCCCTCCTTTACGCTCCTTAGCCCTCCTTTACGCTCCTCAATAGCCCTCCTTTACGCTCCTTAGCCCTCCTTTACGCTCCTTAGCCCTCCTTTACGCTCCTTAGCCCTCCTTTACGCTCCTTAGTTTTTTTACTATCCATATTTTATTATTATTTTCAGATAGTTATTGGATAGCCTAGTTTTCTACATTGTACTATCATACATGCAGATAGTTTTCGGATAATCTGAAACCTAACTGCAAGAACACAAACCTGGCTAGTTTTTTACTATCCAAATTTTTTATCATTTTCGGATAGTTTTTAGATTGGCTAGTTTTCTACTACATTAAATGCAGATAGTTTTCGGATAGGTTTGTGTTGATAGTTTTTAGATAGCCTATCTATTAACTATCTTTGTAACATATACAGTGTAGTTATTAATTAGCCAAAAGGTAGTGAAAGTATAACTGTGGACTATCCGATAAACTGCTCAGATAGTAAAAATAATTATAGTAAATGTGTGCAATTATTTGTGACAACTTCAGCATGTGGATAGGAAATAGATACAACTGTTCATTTTTGTGAAAGTAATCAAGCTTTTCCATGAATTACCAAAGCTGGAATTTCTAGAATGTTAAATAGAACCTATCAGATTCCAGATTATTCAAGCTTTTCCAAGATTACTAAAGCTGGAAAAAGCTGGAATTTCTAGAATGTAATATCCATTCCAGGTTATTCAAGCTTTTCCATGAATTACCAAAGCTGGAAAAAGCTGGAATTTCTAGAATGTTAAATAGAACCTGTCAGATTCCAGATTATTCAAGCTTTTCCAAGATTACCAAAGCTGGAAAAAGCTGGAATTTCTAGAATGTAATATCCATTCCAGGTTATTCAAGCTTTTTCCAGAAAAACAAAGCTGGAAAAAGCTGGAATTTCTAGAACATGAAAAAGCTTGAATTGCTTTGATGCTCATTTCTTGAACATTCTAGAATAATCCCAGAATATTCTAGAATATTCTAGCATTCAGACTAAAGCTTGAATCCTGTTTCACAAGGGTCAGGGACAGACAGACAGGTCCGCTTCCAAAGGAAATTAAATGCCAGATCACTTACAAAAGGGTCAATTGTCTCTTCGGGCTCATTCCTTGTTAATGTATTATAAAGATCATGATATCAGTCTGGGGTCTTGCTTGGAAGTACATGTACCCAAAGGCTACTGCTTCTCATCTAGCTACATGTATCTATCGATCGATCCATTTTTCCATTCATGAATTCATTCATTGTGAACTAGTGCAGCAAAAATCTCCTAGTCCTAGTGTAGTAACATACCACAGGGGAATGTTATATTCTAGCTACATGTACAAATGTAGTAGGTGTTAAGCTTATTCTATGGAGGGGGATTCTGGACAAAAATGCAATTTGATCGTTCATGGTATCATAATTCTCAGTGTGCAATGCCATTAGATCGTACTCCAATGCCATTAGATCGTACTCCAATGCCATTAGATCGTACTCCAATGCCATTAGATCGTACTCCAATGCCATTAGATCGTACTCCAATGCCATTAGATCGTACTCCAATGCCATTAGATCGTACTCCAATGCCATTAGATCGTACTCCAATGCCATTAGATCGTACTCCAATGCCATTAGATCGTACTCCAATGCCATTAGATCGTACTCCAATGCCATTAGATCGTACTCCAATGCCATTAGATCGTACTCCAATGCCATTAGATCGTACTCCAATGCCATTAGATCGTACTACAATGCCATTAGATCGTACTACAATGCCATACAACCTACTCTTAGGAAACAGCATTTGATCGTACTTGTCATTCGATCGTACTCGCGATTTGATCGTACTTTCGATGGGCAAGCTCAATTTGAGTCAGCGGCTATTTGTGTGAATTGGCGCGAAGTATTCCTTCACTTTCCTTCACTGCACTCCATGCATAAAACCATAAAGTTGTCTCCTTTTCGTTCTTCTTGAGACCGCAAATCATGAGTGACAAAGAACAGTTGTTAAGAGCTACAGCTGTCATTAAAAAGGCTCTAGAGCAGATTGAAAAAGAAGTCGCCGATCCTTCACTTAGGGAAATTTCAGGAGGAACTACTTCTAGTTCTAGTTCAGCCACGCCGCTGCCAGCTTCAAGTTCAACTTCAAGACCAAGTGTTATCAGCAACGCACATGCTTCTGAATCTTCTGCTGAGTTTAGGTAAGACTTGTTTGGTTTTAGAAAAATTATATTTTGTATACACAATAACCAATAACACAGCTCTTAGAGCTCTTTTTACCCATTTTACTTACGGTCAGTAAACTTGTTCGTGATCTTTTGAAGTTCTTCTGGCGGAAACTTTTCAGGTTTTCTTGTCTCTTCATTGCACCGAGAACATTCTTAAAGAGTTTTGGATCTTATTTTGCTTCTTTTCCCCCGGATTCTCATTTTCTTTTCACTCATTCAAGCCGTTTACATCGCCCCATGTGATTTTTCCGGACCGCCCGCCGTCTTTGACTTTGTTATTGAAAAACCGTGATGTGACTGATGTCCAAATGTTTTAGTTCCCACTACAACACTCCTATAGGCTATATCCATAAAATAAAACTCCATCTTTATTTTGTGCAGTACAGATGTGAGGTAAAAAGTAGTCCCTTCAAATTTTGCTCGCTGTAAGCTACTGATGGACCACTTGAATTTTAAAAAAAAATTGGAGGGGGGGGGGGATGGTACAATGTAGCTTTTTTCAGGTGCTCGATTTTTTTCTGTGACCATTTTTTCTTCTAGCCAATAAAATGGTGTCTTCGAGTGATAAGTTCACTGAAAAAATCCAGGGAGTACTTCTTGTGACACCTCAGAGGACCAAGGTTAGAGATATTGGGTGGTCTTGGCAGCGGTGCTTCCATTTGGTAAATCAAAGACCAAAAAGTCACGTTCTGGTGGCTTTTAAGAGTACGATGGGATGGCTCAGTAAAAGGGACCAATCAGAATGGGTCTCTATGTTCACCCATGTTTGTTTTAAATAATACTTGAAGCATAAACAGATGTCATAAACAACAAGAGTGGGTGTGTTACTCACATCTGACACGATCATTATTCAACTACTTTCAATATTATTGAAATTTCAGACGCATATTCCCAGGCTTATGCTCAAGCCTAGTTACACCACCACCACCTACTGCTAACAATACTTCAAAGCCTGCTCCTTTGCTCAATTTTGGATTTTTTTCAGTCAGAAATACCTCCACTTCATTGTGGTCAGCATATTTATTTGGAAAGACCAACTTGGCCTTGCCCAGGCCAGCCATATTCAAAATATGCAGTCTTTCTCGACTTGGCGTTGTACTTGTGTTTTGGCGGGCCAAGACACAGAATGTGTGCGTCCAAGTATCCAATGGCTTAAAACGCCCTGCAGCAGGGATGTAACCAGCCATGGCTCTCTTTTTCTTTTTGGGGGGCTGGTAGGTTGGAGCAGCATGGCCAGGCCTTGTAACTAGGCTTGAGCATAAGCCTGGGAATATGCGTCTGAAATTTCAATAATATTGAAAGTAGTTGAATAATGATCTAGTACGATCTAATGGCATTGGAGTACGATCTAATGGCATTGGAGTACGATCTAATGGCATTGGAGTACGATCTAATGGCATTGGAGTACGATCTAATGGCATTGGAGTACGATCTAATGGCATTGGAGTACGATCTAATGGCATTGGAGTACGATCTAATGGCATTGGAGTACGATCTAATGGCATTGGAGTACGATCTAATGGCATTGGAGTACGATCTAATGGCATTGGAGTACGATCTAATGGCATTGGAGTACGATCTAATGGCATTGGAGTACGATCTAATGGCATTGCACACTGAGAATTATGATACCATGAACGATCAAATTGCATTTTTGTCCAGAATCCCCCTCCATATTATTCATAAACATAGGCAAAGTACTGAAAATAATGTGATCTGAGAGGCTATATATTCCACTCAGGAATAGTTTTAATAAAGAAATAGTTTCAATAGATGGGTTGCACTCAATCCCCAGAGATTCAAATGACAAAGGGCATTAAATAGCGGCCATGTTGGTGTACCTATAACAAAAGAAGCTACCGTAGAGTTCCGATAGTAGCGACCCCTCCGAAAGTAACGTCATTTTTTTGTGGCTGCTAGTAAATCCCGAAAGTAGCGACCCCCCCCAAAGTAGCGACCCCCCGAAAGTAACGACCTTCCGAAAGCGAGACCAATGTTTTTTTTAATTGTATATACCTTTAATTTGTCAATCAATAGTCAAAATTTTAATGTACAATAATATGTTCGTGCAGTGTCACAAATTGTTCACGATAAGGCACTTTCATTTACAACAAGGGGAAGCTTTATGCCACCATTCGTCCTTGACATCAGTTCAATGATGTAGCGATGTAAGAACTACCGGTATAATTTCGTATGGGTTCAAGGAGGAGGCATCGAGATTCCTTGCTTTTATGAAATTGGCATCAAGAATGGACTTAGAAGTCTCAGAAAAGAACTGAGAGACAAACTTAAATACAACTCGTCCCGACCACTGACAATACAATCTAGGAAGACATCCGGAGCCCACCCATGTCGCAGTTAAAACATGAAACTGGATAGACGAATTTTGTCTCATTTGTTTATTGGTGTTGATATTGATTTATTTTATTATTGCTGTATTTATCATTGTTACCTTCTTTTTATGAAACACAATCTATACATACATGTATGGAATGCAAATAAAATGTTTTTTATTTTTTTATTTTATGTTGTTCATTTTTTATTTCGGAAAATAAGCTCGCGCCAGCTTTATTTGTAAATGATTTTTGTTCCCCGAAAGTAACGACCCCCCGAAAGTAGCGACCCCCCGAAAGTAGCGACCCCCAAAGGCTGCTAATTCCGAAAGTAACGAGGGTCGCTACTATCGGAACTCTACGGTAGCGAAGGATCTATTGTTAAAGGTACACCAACATGGCCACTGCGACATCATGTGCAACCCATCTATTGCCTATCAGACATAATGTGTATGATTACACATTAGTACAAGATTCACAGAAGACCCTCCAATGTGATCATGCACATTTCTCTAACTGAAATACCTGTACATCAATTAAGAAATAGAAAACATTTTACATGTTTCCATATTCTAGAAACAAAAGTGGAAGTTTGGGATAATATTTGGTTTGAGGTCATGACATGCAGCCCTCCCACTCAGTCAATAAGTACCTAATATTTACTGGCCAGGAGGTTTCTACAGAGAAAACTTTGCCCCTGCAGGTCCCTGACTTGAGTAAGGTACATATGTAACACATGTACATATGTAACTATGACCAATCATTTTGCAAAAATTTCCACTAGATTTTCAACCACCTCCTGGTTAGCTCAGTGGTTAAGCGCAGGTCTGTCATGCAGGAGGTTGAGGGTTTAAACCCTGGCCAGACCAACACTCAGGGTCTTAAAATAATTGTGAGAGAAGGAGCTGCCTTTGTGATCGGACTGGAAATGGTTAGACCTTCATGTCTTCTCAGATAAGGACAATAAATTGTAGACCCTTAGAGATCTCCATAGCATGTTGAGGTTTTTCATCCACTGTCGAGTGGTAAAACATGACATCTACATGTGTATAAGCTGGTCCGATTTGTCCTGTTTGATACTTTCATGTTAAAATTCCAACAACATATAACTGTACAGGTGACAGTGCTGAATAACAATCACGTACCCAGACCCCATTTACTGAATAACATGATGCACATACATGTACTTGTAGACTATAGGGACAACTGCAGCATAATATATAAAAATGGTTGAAATTTCAAAATTTAGTGAATAGAGAAAAAAACAGCCACCAGCCAACCAGTGTGCAATTTCAAGTGATTCCAAACTGGAAAGTAATTATTAATAATGCAAAAATAAGTATATATTTATTTATAAAACAGATTTGATAGTTATAAGTTATACCATGGCATGAGGGGTATTAGTGATTTAAATTGCCCCGAGAGCCGAGGGAAGATTTGTAAAAGTCCCAAGGCCACTTTGGCCAAGGGACTTTTACAAATCTTCCCGCGGCTCTCGGGGCAATTTAAATCATTAATACCCCGAAATGGCATGGTATAAGTTTGTTATAACATGATCACCGAGGAACGGAACAAATCTCTGAGAAGTTTAGTTTTCTCTTCCGAAACTAAAGACGTCGCAGTCGAGTTGCTTTCGAAAACGTTTTGTTTAATGCTTGACTGAGCGCCATTGATTAAACGACCCTGGCTTCCCCTGGGGAAAAGCGTGTTGTTTTTGAGAAGAATAACACTAAAATACAATGTAATTATGCGGTTGACTAAATATTCAAAGAGCATGAATGGATTTTAATTACGTCACATTTATGGTTTTAAGTATCCCACATGGAAGAAGCGGGTTTGAGAAATTAAGAGAAGAATATGCAGATTGAAATAGGTCATCCCACATGTATTACATTGAAGGTTATGATGAAGACAGGTCAGTTTGGATTCAGTATTTTTCATCCGGTAGCGTAGGGCTAGTCGTGCCAGAGGGGAGCAGGAGTTGATGCTTTTGACCTTCTCACTTCCAGCCTGCATTCTCTTCTAATTTTTCCTCATTACACATGCAGGGGAAATTTAGAAATATGCATTGTCTCGAAATTTCCTGGCGGGAAATTTCGAAACAATGCATATTTCTAAATATCCCTGCCATCAGGGAAAATTAGTGGTTTAAATGTGCCTCGGAGAACAAAAGAATCCGAGGCTACCATGGTATAATTATATATATAACAATATGCACTCGGATAGGCTGAAAGCTGTGTTTCTGTCTATAACTCTATAGAAACATAGAAAGTTGGGTGTGCTTTTGAGCTCTATAGTTGTGAGAATTTACATTTTCATTATCAAATAAAATAAGTGTTTTCAGTATGTTTAATTACTCGTCTATTTTATAAAGGAAATTACTTTTTTTCGTTCCCGTAGTTGTAGAGAAACATTTGTGGAAGTTTGGAAGAACTTGGAATAGCAGTCTGTGGAAACACTTCCTTTGGGTTCATATTCCCATTAATTGCCATTTCTCATTCTCCCAAACTTCCACTTTTGTTTCTAGAATATGGAAACATGTCAAATGTTTTCTATTTCTTAATTGATGTACAGATATTTCAGTTAGAGAAATGCAATGATCACGTTTGAGGGTCTTCTGTGAATCTTGTACTAATGTGCAGTGAATATTACCAACTCATTAAGCCATCATTACCCTGTATTAGGACCTGTTACTTAATTAACATACATGTATAATTTATGTACCTTCATGATCAGTGTTTATATACTTACTGCCTTTTATTGCTACTGAGAATCCTGACTTTACGAACTTGTTCTTGTAAAATGACCCCAAAATATTTTTTTATGATTATAATTTTTCATTTTGTATAATTGATCTGCAGTATCCACATTTCATAAAGAGGAATGGTAACAACCTTCAGATCATGATACAGAGACGGAAAAAATACAAGAACAGGGCAATTCTTGGGTTCAAAACACTTGCTATCGGGCTTGTGGACATGGGACAGGTAAGGATAAGTGGATCAAGCACAGTTTCTGGGAACCTCCCACCCCTCCCCAACACCTCCCCCACACCTCCCCACACCTCCCCCACCCCTCCCCCACACTTCACCCTAACCTTTAATGGTTATTCATTAATAGAACAATGCATATCCAAGGGAGGGGGTGGGTAGTTTCCCAGAAACCGGGAGTTGAGGGTAAGTTGTTGCCAGGATTTAGAGGTATTAATTTTACGTAAGGTAAAATTAGAAAAATTAATGTAAAAAAACGTAAAAAATGGGGGAAATATTTGGGGGTAATGTCAGCAAATAAATGGGAAAAAGTGCCTGAGATTCCAAGGGTGAGTGCATTTATATTGTAACCCAGTGAGTGACACCCAGTGGCTACATTTAATCGGGACTTGATATGAGAGTGAAGGGTTGGGGGAGCTGGGCAGTTTCTTGGAATGGCCCCTGCTCTCCCTACATTTGTATTTGACCCTCTGGTGACAACCTTGCTGTTTATAGTAATGTTACAATACAATACAAGTAATGTTACAATTTATAATACAAGATGCAATAATCAGTGAAGTTTTTACAGCATCATTAATATGAGAGTGGTACAACATTGTGTTACATGTACATTGTGTACATACCTCGTTAATATTAAGTGTGAGACGCTTACCTTATAAAGTTATGGTGCAAAAGGATTTACAACCTGCTTTCCTTCAATTTTGCATTCCATAATATATATAATATATAGGCAAGCCTATGAGCGGAGCTCCCAATAATCAAATACGAAGAGATGCACGCGCATAATAATTATGTGTAATGAAAATTAATTTATGAAAATACACAGTGCATGTGCAGTTGAGATGCATGCGCATATGTAACGGGAAATGTAATGCGTACATGCAGACGTACATGTAATTGAAAATAAATAGTGCATGTGCAGATGAGTTGCACGCGCATATGTAACGTAAAAGGTGACGGCATACGACAGAAAGAACATGACGCGTAAATTTCGTGCACACGAAGACGTAACGGACATTAAAGTTGAAAATTTAATGTTTTACGCATTATGGCAAAAAAAATTACACTGTTTGTTGAGATAATTTAGAAAATCACAGAATCCCATAAACGAGGATTGGATATAAAGGGTAGGACGGCGTTAAAAGCCATAGATTCAGGACTCGAAAATCTCACGTGTTCCACACACTGGTGCATGGGCGGGTGGGCGGTCAGGCGGGCAAAAACATGTAGCTAAAATTTCACTCTCATGCTATATGTTGTATGGTGCTCCACCCGCGTGGGCCTTTGGCTCGCGCAGGAGCTCCGCAATAATATTATATGGGAAGTTATGGACTGTAAACTGACCCAATAATAGCTCGTGAAATTGTAAAAATAGGTCAGAAAATTAACAATATATTAGTCATATAATAAAATTGTTGTCATTATGTTCAGGTTCTTCAGTTTAATATGGATAACCAGCTCAAGTTATATGTCAAAGGCAGCTCATCACCTGTAGCTCGTGTGTCCGTAAGCTCCCTAACAAGGTATGTATACATGTACGTGTACAATGTAGGTGCTGACAGGGCTGTCATTGCATGTAGGAGCCAGCTACAGTTTGTACATGTTCCAGTAAATATCAGCAACTACATGTATGATGAGCCGGGGTGGGGAGCCAGAGTGACACAGTGGTTAAGCGCTTTGCCTCTCACCTCTGTGGCCCAGGTTCAATTACCAGATCCAGCACCATATGTGAGTTGAGTTTGTTGGTATCTCGCCCATGCTCCAAGGGTTTTTCACCGGGTTCTCCGGTTTTCCTGCCTCCGCAAAAACCAACACGCTAAATTCCAATTCGATCTGTGCATTAGCAGGGACCTGGCTTTGATCAGCCCCCATGGTTGTTTCAGGTCTTGTTAGAAATCCAGAGTGATGATTGCCAGCCTCTTAAAGTGCCTCTATCCCCATTTAATTTTATTTATTTTCAAAGGCTATATGAAAACTGAGGATGAATGAAAAATAAATTGGTGGAATCCCTGATTTTTAAATGGTGATTAAAGTCCCGGCCGACCACACAGTTTGGGGTCTTGGTTGAGTGACATACATTGTGAGATGAGGCCAAAAGCCATTGGGTACTTGCATTGTAAATTGTAGTTATTATGTATTTCTGATCTTATGTCATATGTAAAAATGTACCAGACCAATGCTAATAATCTAATACATGTATATAATACTGCCGCTCAGTTGTGAAAAGAGCTGGGTTGCTTTTCGTTTTTTTTAAACCAACTTGAACAAGTTGTAGACAATCAAGGATTCATGGAAAAAACAAAACAATTCACAGAATTACTCTAAAGATTATTAGGATTTCAAAATATGGGATGAGGGGCATTTTAATGTAAAACTTATAGCCAGAGTTGTAGCCAAAAAAGGCTATTTTTCACAGCCCTGCATGCACTGGATAACTGTCTTATTCTAATTCCAGATATTATTACTATTAATTATATTAATGCTCACGACAGGTACTTCACAATTGACCTCTGTAGACTGTTTCACAAGACTTAATCATGGCTTCTTATAGGGTGCCGAAAGAAAAGACAAATTGTGTGGCATTTTTAGGGCAGACTGTGAAGCAAGAATGACCTATTATGCAGACAATTATGTGACTTTTTTCGAGTTAACTGTACCTTGTTTTACAAGGTTTCTGAACTTTACTTTTTGCTGTCCATTAGACATACATGTACATGTATGTAATATAAAAGAACTATAAAGCATTTCAGTAAAAGGGTAATTACCATATTTTATCACATACATTGTACATGTATATATAAACTACAGTGGAACCTCTATGGGACCACCTCTCGTAGGCGACCACCTCTCTTAAGTGACCACTTACCAAAAGCCTCTCAGTCAAATCACTGCATTGAATACCTCTCGTAAGCGACCGCAACCACCTTTTGGGCTTGGGAGTTGGATTATTCTTTGTTATTTTACCTCTGGTAAGGGACCATACAACTGAAATCGTTCACACAATCCTCGATTAAAAGGTTTTTCAAGCCATAAACTGTAAAATAATGTTTTTTGACACTATCAATCCCCATTTATCTGTTGAAGTTCATGTTCCCTGAAAATTTTAAAGGTTTTGAGGTTGGAGCACTACAAACCCATAATAATAAACTGTAGTGCTAAAATATGTTGTTGTATTGATATTTCCTGTCCCTAGAGACCAGATATATCATATTACTAAAATGTGGGCTTCCTGTAGTGGTTACTCTCATAAGCGACCACCTCTCGTGAGCGACCACTTTTCCAGGTCCTGAGGGTGGTCGCTTACGGGAGGTTCAACTGTATAAGCCACAATTCACATATAAGCCACACACCTAACTTCAGACTGATAAACAGTCAGGCCTGTTCTGCCAAAATCATTTAACAAAAGGAAAACCGGAGTTGCTATAACCTGCACAACAAAACACAGCAAGAATAATATTTTGTTCGAGCTGTTAAATGCTTGTACTTGAAGCACAACTTCTTCAGAAGAAATTGTCATATCGCAACATCGAATACATTGTATATTTACAGCTTGCCTTGTCATTTCTTCGGTGTATTGTAATCTGTGGTCTTTAAATCACTCCAGAATTCTTCTGCTTAAAAAATTTTCTCCCATTAACTGGCAACATTTTCAAGGAACCTCATTCCTTTTAATTAGTAACAAGAGAAAGCATGGTTTTCTGGCCAAACTATACGTGCACAAGTCCGAGGTCTGCCATCTTGAATTTTCTTTAAAGAATAACTAGTGCCAGTCTCTCATGTGCAAAATTGCGTTGAAGACCTGGGCCGGGTTGTTCGAAGCCAAGGTTAACTTTAACCCTAGGTTAGCGTTAAATCTGTAATTGCAATCTGTACAGTTTAACCCAGGGTTAGCGCTTAACCTTGCTTCGAACAACCGGGCCCTGGTGTTTGATTTGCAGTCAGCGCTCTTCATAGCATGCATGTAGTGTGTTTTGGAAGGTAAATAGCTATACATGTAGCTTAACCAGGTTTGAATATTCTGGAAATTAGTTTAAAATTGGTCAGCTTTAAATTTTTGCTTTTATTATTCCTTTCAAATTGCATTTAATTATTTCACTGATTATGGGAAAATTGCTAAATGATGTGATCGGATGCGATTTGAGACCGATTGTGCAAATTGCACCTGAGTTGACTGCATAATACCAGAAGCCCTGTTAATGTCAACTTAAGGTAAAATGATATTAACCTCATGATATCTGTTTTAAAGTCAACCAGTTGATACAGACAGTGATAGAATCCAGGGCGCAACCAGCAGGGCACCATCATGTATGTACAGTGGAGTGAGATACATAATTTTGTACATAACTTAATTATACATATCTTATACATGCACCCCCTGGATAGGGGCTATCGATCTTTCTGATTGGTTCCGTACTAGTTACTAGGTTAGCAGCCTTACATGTATCCTACTAGTATAAATGGTTTGGCCATAAGAAACATGGTTGAACGATTGTGCAAAGCAAAAATTGAAGATGTACTCAATAAAACAACACCAAAACATAGCAAAAAAAGCACCCAAATGTGGCATGAAAATTTTAAACTGAAAACAAAACAGTAAAGAAAAAACAGTTTTATGTTTTCTAAGTAAACATAATGAAAGTTTGCTGAATTCTGAATTGCTGGGCACATACTAGTTTGCTTTGTTTTTTAATAATCAAAACTCAAAAGCAAATCTGTTGGCGTAATTTAATACACTTGTTTTCCAGATTGGCTCAAAAGTTAAAATTAATATGACAAGCATATTAATGAAATCTCCAAAACTGAGCTCAAATAATAATTATGAATTATTCATGTCTTAAGATTCTTTGTCTAGTCCTCAACAAAATCATGGCTCATGCTACAAATTAAACAAATTAAAAACATCAAGTCAGTCCATGCTGCCTTTCACTGGTACAACGTATCTAAAATGTCCACCAAACAGCAAATAGTTTTCAATAATAACAGGCTGTACCTTTGCTGAGGCAACTGCTGTACTGGATAACTTCATGAAAAGGCTGGGAAGTTCTGGGAAATATTAGGTGTTGTGTACACAAGCTGTCAGTTTCCATGCAAAGAGTAAATATAAATCACGAAAACAAGCAAAACCCACAAATTTTTCTCCAAGTCCAACACCAAATTCCATAATTACTGTAATGACTTGTGTAAATTTAGAGCTAACTTCTCTTTTTGACTTCTCAAGGATTTGTTCAAATTGTACATTTGAACTATATACTTACAGTTTGTTTATCGTAAATATCCTCACCTTCAAACTTCGAAAGTTTGATGACGAATCAGATTATGTTTGCTACATTTAGAATATGTTTTGCCTCTTGCATGTGTTCACGCTTAGATGCAAATGACGGCATTCCACTCACTCTTGTTGCACTGAGCTCATATACTGAGCCAACTCGGTGCTGTGTGCTTCGAGTTTGTGGAATAATTGTTAATTTATAGACAGTCAATGCAATGTACATGTAGTACGGCTGGATATTAGAGCTTTTTATTGTTATTTATTTAGCAATCCAACGTTTTGTTTTACATGTACATACATGTATTATCAATAAAGGCAGGTGTTATGCAGGAAGTTTGTGACATGTACATATACATGTATGATGGAACATTTGATTATTTAAAGGTTACACCTAGCTTTAAATATTATACATGTATGTCTTTGCCAGCTATATGTACATGTACTCTATATCAATGTACGAAACTAGGTAATGCATGAGGGCATATTGGCATGTTAAAGAACATTTATTAATTCCTACCATTTTCTATAAAGTACATGTACAGTATAATTATTGCATACGTTTTCTTGTTACAGCGAATGCGTGAAATTAAAACTCGTTCTTTTCTTGTATTTCGAACCATTATTGATAAACCCACTCAGATGATCGTGAGGGTGAATCAAGTGAAGATGATGATGATTACTCCTTGTCTGATCAAGAGGCTAGTGATAGTGGTGGAGATCCAGTAAGTCACCATAATATAGACATAGCAACCATAATATACTGTACAATGTATTTCATGCTGTAGTAAACGTTTTAGTAAACTTGCATTTGTACAATCATCATCCACTAAATATTGGCATTCTTAGCATGCATAATGTGTTATGTAACATTTTCAATGATATAAAAGTTATGTTTTCTTTCTATTTCATAGACCTTAGTTGAACATCGCTATACTATTATAATAATTGTACAGTAAATACATGTATGTATATTTATTTTAATGTGGCAGACTTGCAAACTAAAATAGTACTTGTTATTACAATGTTATCAGGATTTAATAGAAGTCGACCAGAGACGGTCCAGAAAGATGGGGCATCGTAAAATGACCATATCTTCAAAGGTAAGTCCCTGGGCTGGGATATAGTGTACTAGTTACACCTTACAGAAACTAACATATAACTAACGGTAGGCTCGGTTTCCAGCTGTGGTGCTTTTTTGTGCACCCGCTAATCTAAACTAATGGTCGTTAGTTTCCTGTTACCGTAGTTCTCCGTTACTGCACCGTTAGTTTACCTAGAAACGGAAAAATACAATTAATGGGATTTAGCGTACATGCAGCGCTGTTTAATAAAAAATAAAAAAACTATTGCCGAGTTTGAGAACTGTACTTTAAAGTGTGACTCCGGGGGATTAACGTTTGTTGAAGTAAGCGTGTCGAGTTTGAGTACTTTTAAATAATCCACATAAGAGAAGTTTACAAAATGCAGCAAGCTTTAAAATAGCGCTGGTTTGGAAACTCCATATGGCGAATGAAGTCATCAACTATGCAACATCATCCCAGTTTGGCTTTTATTCAAGCATTGCGATAATCACTAATCCGTTTTTCTCAACGAGGTGTTGAGAAATAACTGTCATTCGACAGGTGGGGACAGAAAAAAACGCCACAAGTCACATCTTGTGACAACTAGCACAAAAACGCTACAGATCAGAACCCACCTACTGTATACTATTTGATTGCCTGGTTTCTAACACGCTTTACTTTATATTATTAACTACTTTACTTCCATGTCACAGGGCTGTCATTAGAATCCGGCTACTGGCAATTATGGCCAGCAGCTATGATCAGATGATCGCTGGTTGCTTAATGTAAAACTTAAAGCCAGAGTTGTAGCTTATGGCACAACAGAATCGGCAATTTATTTCATAGTTGTCCAGCAACGTGAAAACCTAATGACAGCCCTGTGCAATCATGCATGTTCACAAGGCATCAAATAGCTCAGGGGCTGTAGATGTGAACACAAAACTCCTTCACAATTGAGTACAGAAACTATTACTTTTTTTGTGCAGTGGTCATAACATTTCTTGCATACAAAATAATTATGATTGTGTACACTGAGATCACGTTTTGGGTGTATTAACGTGACTACTGTGATATAGTTGACGATCATCTCAGAAGCAAAACATTCCTTTGTGGAGCCACACATTACATCAACATACTGGGAGGCATTGTTACATATGTAAGTCTCCCATACCATGCAGGGACAAATGTTTCAATATACATGTATGATTATATATCAACGATTCACACTGAGGTAGAATTAGAAGTTTAGGATGGTTTTTGAGGAGGGAGGAAAACCGGAGAAAACCTAGGATCAAGGATAAGATATTGTACAAACAAACTCAACTCACATGTACTTGGGAGGGAAACACTTGCCATTTGTGCTACCCCTGCTCCTCTTCTCGGACTTTCTCTAACTTTTTGAATCCTTCGTCAGTCTCACTCCCGTATTAATATAATCTGCCAATTCTGTATTTTTTCTCACTTATTAAGGGCCATTTCAGACAGCGATTTGTTCATGTGCTGGAGGCAATGCTAATGAGAACAATCCATTGTTGTTAGGGCTCATTAGCACTGAATTAGGCACATGAAAAGTTCTACTTCTGAAACGCACCTTATTCACAATCTATTTTGGGTGGTCCCTCTTTTCAGCACCAGAGAAATTTGAAGCAAAAATTTATCGCACTACTGAAGAAATTCAAGGTTGCAGATGAGGAGCTTGAAGGTCAACCAGACCAGTTCCTTGACATGGATATCAGTCCCCCTGAGAACGACGAGGTGCCAGATGATTTCCTCTTCACCGATGATTTTGATGATGACAGCGACCTAGACAACGACTTACCAGAAGACACAATCTCTATCTCCTCTACTCCTAAACCTTCTCTTAGGTTAGTATGATAAGACACATTAATATATAATTATCGATGAAATACCAGTGTATATTTCTTTCTAAAAAGTAATATCTTAGGTGACTCTAATTCTGGCTGTGGGAACGGTGAAGCAATTGGTAAAAGTTCTAGTGCTCGAAGTGTCCACTTCACCTCACTCAGTTCCCACAGCGATGTTCGATAAAATCCAGTAATGCGAACAGACTCCAAAGGTGTTGGTTTATTTAAGCACAGCGAAGTCCTTTAGTATAAACAATACCAACACACATACATGTACGTGGCAGATAGCGTAAATGTTTCTAGAAATGTGCCGACTCCATGAATTAATAAAATATTCTCTTAGAGCGTAAGAGGAATCTGCGCCATGGTGGTATTGAGGAAGCCATCTCACAATAGTGTTATATCAAAAAGTTAAACATTTTAAAAATACAATGACATTGTACCTTTAGAGGTTGGTTTTCCATGGCTTTCAGATTGTTTGTAACATTGTAGTATTAGTTATAGTTTACTCTTACATGTAAGTGTTATTATTTAATAATAATAATGGTTTTTCTTTAGACCATTCTTCGATGCAAGAAGTTCAAGCGAAAACGTTCCCAATCAAGCCATGGTGAGTCTCACGTCGAGTGATAACCATTGTCATGTTCCTTTAATTAGAGTGGATTTCGTATGAGTGGAACAAAGTACGGCACTAACTGCGGTACGGTACTGTACGGCATGCCGTGACACTGAAATGGTTTCCCTATTGTTTTTATCCTGCTCATCCAATCAGATTACAGAGTTTACTGTACAGTAAGTTACAGTACGATTACCGCAGGGCTACGGACATGCCATAGTTAGGCCCACTCAAACGAAATCCGCTCTACAGCGAATAGTACATGCACATAGTATTCAGGCGTATCCGATAGCGAATGTTAATCTATTCTTTTGTATCTGACATTTCAGATCAGCGAAGAAGATGACTCCATTTCTCAAATTCCCTCTTTAATAGAGAGTGATGAGAACAACATTTCTACGGAGCCCGAGTCTCATTTGGTTAGTACAAAAGCTATAAATGTTCAGAAGAATGCCACAGAACATACATAACTACCCCCCCCCCCCCCCCCCCCCCCCTCTTCCCCAGATTTTCTCTCTTTTCATCTAAACTCGTGTGCTTTTTAGAGAGTATGATATTTGCATGATCTCAGGCCTAAGGCTAAGTTAGCAGAGTTCTATGTGTTTACTGGTACAATAGACCATTGGTTTTTGGAGTCTATAAGCCAATCAGCATGCTCGTACTGTGTGTGTCATGTTATAATTACTGGCTATTTCATGGTTTTTCTATGGACTACAGCCTACAGGCGAATATTTCACGTGAAATTTGTATTATTTGGTATACAACGAGCTCAAAATAATATGAATTTCGAGTGGAATTTTCGGCGATATTCCATAGAAAACCATTAAATAACCATATTATCCTATAAAAACAAATTTACGGGAAGATTTATCACGGAAACAAAGTAACTTACCGGATGAACTGTGAATTTTCTCGCCCGAAAACAAAAGTTTCGAGTGACGGAGGCGTCTGCATACAAATTATATATTCAAAATCTTAAATTGTTATTGGCTGATAAGAAAGGGCGCGAAATTTCTTACATTTTGATTGGCCTGATCTAGCCATGAAATATCGCTCTGTATTTCATAGAAAACCCATGAAATACCGCCCTGTATTGCATAGTAAAGCTGAGCTCTGATTGGCTGAAATATAATATTTATAGGATAATATACATTATATTATTGGCAGAAGGCCATGTTCCGGCAGGCTGTCCCTTCCCCTCCTCCCTCCCCAGTCCCCCTCGCTTTTTTCCCTCTCCCTTCCCTTTTGAGCCGCTATGCAGGCTAAGTTATTTTGTACGTAAAACACATAAACAGCTAGCAAGTCTAGTTTTTAGACGAATAGGGTGAGGAATCGAGCTAGAGTAGTAGTGAGGGAAAAGCAACAATATTTCAATTTTTTCATGTTTTTTTGAATTCTCAAACTAATGTAAAGCTTAACAAGTTCAACTGGCGATGAAGTCATGAAATAATAAGCCTTATAAGGCCAACTGGTATCATTCACCCTTGGTCCTAGATGAATAGAGTACCGAAGTGTGACGTCCCAAATTTGCAAAATTTAGATGTAGAATTTTCGGACCACCGATTCAGAAAGAGCAATACAAAAGAACATTACATACCAAAAATGAGGTGTAAACGATGAAAAACGGCCAAGATATGGGCATTGGAATATAAAATTTTCTTTAACAAATCACTGTATTTTTGTACTGGCTCTTATTAAGGTTACCGGATACCTTCAAAACGAAAAAGATGGATTTTTTTTTTTACACAGAAATGTAGTTTTAGTAGTAGTGTCTCATATACCAAAAACTCCGTTCAAAAAAAAATTATATTGACGGAGAAATACCAAAAGGAAGTTTTTAACCGGAAGGAAAAGGTTCTGTTTGATTGACAGCAGATCAATAAACACATGACAAGTGCTCACTCGCCCGTAACGACGGTGTGGGAAATCGGCATATATTAAATTCATTTCATATACCAATGTTTACGTTTATTGAGAAACGTTTTTCCACACACGATTCCACAATTCCATCGGATGTTGGCCTTATATCTTACAAAAAGCAAGCAGGATGCCCTAACCCTAAACTCTTAGCCTTGAAAAACAAAGAAAAACGAAAAGCAAAACGAGGCGAAACAATACAATTACAAAGCCAAATAGGAGTCCTCGCAAAACCCGACAAGCGTTCGTATTTTCACTTTCAGACAGAGTGCCGAGTGGTCCACAAAGTAGAATTGATAAGAGCCAGCCGAGAGAGAAAGCTTAGATGGAAACGTAGTCTGGCGGTGACCCTGAATCGGTTGAACCACGATCTCGCTATGCCGTGCTGTTTCAGACGCCTGCAAATCGCTGTCTCCTCTACTAACTATGCTGGCATTCAAGGCGTGATCTCTATAGGTGTTCACCTTGGCTTTGCCCCTCGAGGTCTTTTTGTCTTTTCTATTTTTCTAGCCTGGGAAACCAGCTGACTCTTACCGCTACCATTCTTCAAGTCACACAAAAAAGAACAAACATTTTCTCGATGCGGCGCGTAGCTTTGATCGGAAATCAACATTGGCGGGAAATCTTGACAGATAGTTGAACTGTGATGAGAAATGATTGGCCAAGAGCTCGCTAATTGTTGGAGAGGCGGGGCTTCAGATTCACGCACGACAGACGGCTAGATTTTTTGAAGTGCTATTTTCTCGCTTTCGATTTTCAATCAAAATAGAGTTTTAAAAAAGTTCCCACTCAAGAGGAATTTATTCGATTTGTGCGAAATTTTCACAAAAATGTCAATTGATATCTCAGCCGCAAAACCGTGTCGGGGAATTGGGAAATTCTAAAATGAGAGCTCTTGACGACGTTTCCCGCATATCTACTCGGATTATTTTTCGCCTTTTTACGGAAAGCATGATAACTTTTGAACTAAATCGAATTTTGAAATTCCCCGACACTGTTTGGTAATACGATTCCTCTGAAATACGACAAAGCAAACAGATTTTTAAACTTTAAAATATTTTCGGAGTCGGAACTTCTGAAAGCCATCTCACTAGATCGGAGAAACGGGATGGCGGAAAATTCGAGATTTTCAAAGAACTCAAAACTTTTTATGTATTCTTGTAGCCAATTTTATAAGCTTTAAAATGATACATGAATAATTTATCTACGATGTTTTCTCGAGGCGCTACATAATTTAGACTGGAAACGCACCCTGAAGGTATCCGGTAACCTTAACTTAGGAGCCAGGACAAAAATACAGTGATTCAGGTTAAAGAAAATTATATATTCCCATGCCCATATCTCGGCCGCTTTTCATCGTATTCACCTCATTCTTGGTGTACATGTATGTAGTGTTCTTTTATCGTGTTCTCTCTGAAACTGGTGAAAGGTTTTAAAACTGCAGTGTGTCCTAGCTTTTGAAGTCACCAGCAAGATAATAACCTCCCTCCACTTCCCCCACTTTGTATGATCGACGATAATGTGATGCAAACTACACGTCGCGACTGCCATCACGTAGCAATCAAAACAGTGGTAACTCATACCAATTTCTACATCCAGGACACCTTATCTCCTACATCGGAGATTGAGACGTTGCCAGACTCCACGCTAGCCTCGGATGCCACCGTTCCTGAGCATGAGATACCTGTTAGACGGAGTGTTTCATTTAAAGAGAGGCGAAACAGGTCTGAGACAACACCCGAAGGCATCAACAGAAGGAGAAATAGTGACCTTGAACTCCAGGTCAGTGTGGTGAATACTCCATTCTGTGCCCGAGAACAATAAGTTGATTTTTCCCCTCTGGTAGAGATAAAGTATGTTTTTATAAACATCAATGTTATATTTATTTCGTAGTTTGTATCCGCGACTTTACCGAATGGTTTGACTAAATCACAGAAAAAAGTGACAGTAAATTCCAGGGTAGCCGTAACATTCATTAATATTTTGGAAATACTGTATAAACCTCACAACTCATAGACGCAACACTGAAATTAAGAATTACTCTACAATTCAACTATTCCCCTGATGTAGAATCGATATTGATGAGCATGTTTAAATTGTATAATGAATGATGCCTGTATTGACGTTACAATCATTAGCATTTTGGCAGACGCAATAATCAAATCAAGAAATATTTTGCTATTCAACTATTCGATATTTATGATAAAAAGTTAAACGTTAGGGAGCAGGACAAAACACATGCCCTCAAGATGGACCCATTTTTGGGCAGGGGGGGTGGGGGCTGTTGCCAGCGGCATCCCCTCTGGAGAAAACACTCAATATGAAAAAACGTTCTTAAATATCTCCGAAGCTAAATGGAGTAATCTAGAAACAAATGTCACTGTATGTTTTGTCTTACGCTATCATTTCATTTGCTGTATTAAAATTGTCCCTAGGCTCCCCAGAATGTAAATGGATGGTCAAAAATGGGGGATGGGGGTGGTACCCTGTGCTGACAGGGTACTGGTGAAAAAAATGGCTCCCTATCTGAGGCATGTGTTTTGACCTGCTCCCTTAGAGGCACTTTCAATGGTATAATCAACTAATTCAAAAGTTGATTAAAGTATGCTAACTGGCGTGAGAAGTGAGTATCCCTGACCTGATGTTTCGATCATCAGAGCAAAAGTCGACGGGCTTGAAATGTCAGCTTAATTCCCACGGCGGTGAGCATACTTTAAGCGACGTTTAGTTGATGATACGAGTATCTTCCTCGATGACGCAGACCCACACTAGTGTTTACGGGAATTAGTTATCGATTGTAACTTTTATAAACGAAGTCAAACTCCCTTCAACGTGCTATCAACACCTTTCAATATTGTTAAAAGACCATGTGAATTTCAACATCGGTTAAAAAAAACTTAATTTTTAACGGGACCTGGAACAACCATAGGGGCTGATCAATTCTAGGACTCGGCTAACCCACAGATCAAATTGGAAATTAGCGTGTTGGTTTTTGTGGAGGGAGGAAAAACGGAGAACCCGGAGAAAAACCCTCGGAATAATAATAATTGTTGAACTAAATGATGAAGAGATCAGTATTGAAACCGTTTGACAGGGGCCTTTGTCATGAATTAATCGACTATATAACGTCTGATTTTGTGCCTACACGAAAACAGGACTTCCCAGGAAGTTCAATCCTTTTTATTTGTCGTTTGTATGATTTGGGAAGGCTATAATCAGTTGAGAAGATTGCAGTAGAATTTAATATTTCGTGATTTCTTTCTTCGTATTCCAGCTTCCCAAGCAGTCGCTAACTGATCAACTGGCAGCCGTCCTTCCTCTCGATGAAGAAATTCCAGAATGTATATTACTCGTTAACACCGCTGAGTGGCAGGGTCAGGTAATGTATAACATGCGCTAATATATTTATCGCAACACAATTCACGTACGAATCGGCTCGTTATTTGGAAGAGTGTCAGTGTTCCATCTCAGTCCCAAAATGTATTGTCTTGAAAACTTGAAGAAAGTTGTGGAAGATCAGATGTATCGCCTATTTGTTGATATCTATGAATGTTGGCTTAAAGGGGCATTGTCAACCCCCAAATGATAAACTTGTGCATGATGAAAGACAACATTAAGTACTCAGATTACCAGAGTGTGCTTTCCAGATATACTGGAGAACATTTTGATGAAGGATGGCAAAGATTCGAGTGGATAAAAAATCCTGTTTTTAAGAGAAATTTAGAGCAACTTGAAATCAGTCCACTGTAACCGAAATCAAGTTTCTGGAATAGGCTTTTGTAATCCACTTCAATCTTTACCATCCTCTATCAAATTTTTTTAAAAGCAAACCAGGACGTTCACATTGTATTTCTCTTCAATCTCAGGGTGTTATTTTTGTTAGTAGTTTGCTTTAAAGAAACTTTAAGGTTTGCCTCTCACCTCTGTGGCCCAGGTTCGATCCCCGGACACGGTGCCATATGTGAGTTGAGTTTGTTGGTATCTCACCCTTGCTCCGAGGGTTTTCTCCAGGTCCTCCGGTTTTCTTCCCTTCACAAAAACGAGCACGCTAAATTCCAATTCGATCTGTGGTTTAGCCGGGTCCTGGCTTTGATCAGCTCCTATGGTTGTTTTAGGTCCCGTTAGAAATTCAGATTTTTTTTCAATTTGATTGATTTCCTTTAATTGCATGGGCAGTGGCAGGCCGACAAATAACTTCTCCAAAATCATGCGTTGGAAATAAATGGTGTAGCGGCCATGTTGAGTCCCAGGAGATTCAAAACCTTTGTTCTACCCCGTTTAACCTCGTTCTGAAACTGCTCAGTGCGAGGCTACACGTGGGAAATCATTTTTTGTAGTCACCATGGCCACTGTGTGAGAAAGGACTATGGCGCAGAACAATGACTCATTACATGGAACATGGCTCTACTTAATAAAACCTCTGTTTTACACCATCTAACCTCGTTCTGAAACTGCTCAGTGCGAGGTTACAGGTGGGAAATCTATTGTTTGTAGTCAACATGGCCGCTGTATGAGAAAGGACTATGGATAGAACAGTTACTCATTACATGGAACATGGCTCATTACTTAATAAAACCTTTGTTTTACCCCATCTAACCTCGTTTTGAAACCGCTCAGTGCGAGGTTACAGGTGGGAAATCTATTGTTTTTAGCCAACATGACTGCTATGTGAGAAAGATATGTTATGTCTTTAGAATTATTTATTTGCAAGGTTATGCAGTTATCATAGTACACATTACCAAAGGCTTAATGTGGCCACATTTCCACCCCTTCTTGTATGTAAGGCATAAACATTCGTAGCCAGTTCAGTGTGTCATGTACCAATATCTTGTCGTGTTTGTTGTAGTTGCTCGCCCTCAAGCTGTGGGACCAGGACATTCGAATGATCTGCACCCGATGTAACTCGGATATTCAAGCAGTGTTTTCATCAATAGTCAATAAGTACCAAAAATTGTAAGTCAGATGGACGATAGAGCGAATTTCGCACGTGTGTCAAAGATACGGCAATGGTTTACGACAGTACAGCATACATTGAAATGGGTTTGTCCTTCCAATCAAATTGCAGAGTTACACCACCGCAAAACTACTGAGAGTTTCAGTACAGCCTTTGCAGTATTTCTTTCCCACTCATTCGAAATCTGCTCTATTTTTCCCCTTTTCCCCATATGTTTTCTGCCCATCCCATCGCAACAGGGGGGGACGGGGGCACTTGTATGAAAAATGGGTAGGTATATGTGGCCATGGGATTCATAACTGGACCCCCATATTTCCAAGTTATTGTCAAAACCAACCCGGGCTTTCTCCCTGTTTTATTATGCTTGCTGAATCGTCTATAGCCCGGAATTCAACATATTTTTTTACGAAAAACCAGGACCAAATCGAAATTAGGTTCAAACCCGGATCCGGTACCACCACACATACCCTGCGTCATAAACAAGACTGCCCCCTCCCCCGGAATTATATAGCAAGGTGAACAGTTTTCCCTTTTGGGGTACAATACTTTGAAATGTTATGGAAAATTTAAACTGAATTTACAAGATGTCCTCTTTATTTTTTTCCTTTTCTGAACGCTGTTTTCCCTCCTTCGCTTTGATCCTCTAAATCCATCCTAAATACATATACCTTACCCAACGTACGAATGTCTTAGAGTTAATTTCTTGCTTAAAGACTCCTTTGGGCTAAAGGAAATCGACCTAAACGAGTACCTATCGCAATCAAAATCAGTTACACGCCGTGAGCATAAGTACAGATATGCACATCTATCGTTCGGACATATTCAAATACCCTTATTTTCTTAGAACTGTTCCTGTATGGAACGCACTTCCAGAAGGCACTGTTATAAATATGGCTAATGTTCCGTTCGAATTGTGGCAAAGGTTCCTTTCGTTTCATTTTTGTTGAAGAGGAAAAGAGAAAAGAACCTCAGCTCCCATGGTATAAAAAAACCTAAACCCAATGTACTATTTCGTCGCAGTTGTAATAACCATGCCGATGCTCCTCCTAATCTTCGTATCGGTATCGCCGGTACTGAGGCGTACATTAGCGCTATTCTACGACCCTACGTCGAGCACCTGTCATCTAAACCACCGGATTGGCAAACCTACATACGATTCCTGGTTATACCACTAGGTAAGAATACTGGAAAAATCGAAACATTTACGAAGACTTTGAAGAACTATGGAAAATGTATCTTACATTGTAAGTAATCCTTTCAAAACGAGAGCGAGTTTTTCATCGGGATCCAAACACCGAGCAAAAGGAAAACACGACACCGCTTCGACCGTGTGAATTTTTTGTTTCGAGGTGTTTGGATTCCCCTGATGAAAAACGAAGCTTGAGTTTTGGAAATTGCATCTCCATCAATACCTGTATTCATAGATCATTAAGGAGTATTTTTTTTTCTGGTATTGTGCTGCATACAGTTATTGATCACAAGGCTTGTCATCGTTATTTTCTCTGGTTCAACAAGCGTTTCTATATGTAGTGCGCATGTCAGAGGACTAGAATTAGGGAGCATTCGTGATCTCCGTGGTTCGAGGCGCTGAACTGTATTTCTATCTGTTAATTTGTACATGACATAGAGGTGTTTATTATTACACAGTTATTCAAAGTGTGCCTTCATCGTCTTAGTCATTACAAAGTATGACGTCACATCTTCAGCGATAAGCTAATCTCACAGATGACATAGTTTGATACTGGCCCCGGTTGATCAAAAAGTGGATAGCGCTACCACCTGATAAGTCCCTATCCAGTGAATAAAATAAGTTAGTTTGATTAATGCTTACCCTTTGAACAACTGGAACCTGAGCCCGGTTGTTGGAAGCAAGGGTAACTTTATCCCTACGATAGCGCTAAATCTGTAATTGTAATCTGTACAGTTTAACCTCGGCTTGGCGAATTTACCCCGGGTCCAGAGTTTTGAAGGTATACTTCTTTCAGTCAAAGACATTGTGCAGTATGACGTCACTACAACTACCAGAATCCTTTGCTCTGATTCTTTTGTTCTTCTAATTTGGACCATTGTCTTGGTATTCTCAGAGGAGTTAAACAAGCTTATAAGGATTCTGGTAGTTCTACTCCGCTGACGTAGTGGTACAAACCGGGAATTGGCTTCCGCGTATAATAAAATCTGCTATGATTGGATAAAAATATGCAGAACTCAATCGAGTGCTGCTTTGATTGACTGGAGTCTTGAATAAACCTTTTTGTGAAATGTTGGGATTCCAGAGAATGCCAACTATATTTAACATTCTTCTGAAATTCCCCAGGCGCCCAGCCAATAGCCAAATATATAGCAGCTCTTGATGGAACATACAGTTCTATGTTTATGGATAATCTGTGGAAGGAAGCCTTCGAAGTGTCGCATTCAACTGTCGGTGAGTTGTCTTCAAGAAAATAATAGTTCCCAATAGAATTAAAAACTCTAATTTGCACAGTAATTCAGAGTTTGCTGAATTGTGTCCAAGGCATGTTTGTGATGCAGTTCTACTTAGAGCGGATTTCAATTGACTGTCGGAAGTGTTTTGGTTTTGCGTTTACTAAGCTCTCCTATTGGCTGAGAAAGTAAACCAACCAATCAGAATCCAAAGTAAAACCAAGCGCAAATTGGTTTTAGTTCTGCTTTGCTTTGTCATTGGCTCACAGGGAAACCATTTATGAGTTACTTGTGATTACTCGCTCCTATGATTGGCTGGCTGTGGGTTTTTTGCTGGCGTACACGACAAGCATTTTGGACACGGAACCCCTGAATTTTGGTGTTGTAAATGGAACTGGTTCGAGTACCCGGGCCCGAAAATGTAGGGGTGCTGAGACCATGTGAAAAGATCGTGTCGGCCCACCTGCTTGGAGTGCCGTGCTTAGCTGGTTAGGACTCGTAATCAATATTAACCCAGTCCAAAGTACAATGTCGACGTAGAGTGAATGATATGCTTGAGTTATTTCTGTTGTTTCTGTAGACTTTGATGTGATTTGTCAGCGTGTGGCGACTTACCTGTCGGCGTCCACCGTGGCTCATAACCTTCCTATCGCAGAGGCGTTAATAAACACTAAACACAAAGGGTACGTAAGTAATACACCTAATAGTTCATTACTCAACATAAGTCTTTATTCTTTATTAGTAAATAGTTATAATTTCATAGAGATTCCAGCGTTCTGATTGGTACGGAGTCCAGTGAGTGGCCGATTTTATTTTGCGTCACAGTAATTTTTTTCTTTAAAGTCACATGACTTACAACTCCACCAAACCGCCTTTCCTCGTCTACTCAAGATGCATTAGTCTATACAGATTTAGAATCAGTTGAGAAGGGAATCAAGTAGATAGTTGAATGGTACGTAAAAACTATTTTTCAGCGACCTGGAAAGCTAAATATTCAAGAGTTTAGACAAGTTGAGTAAAGCTTTAAACAAACATTGTAGTAGTAGAACTTGCTTCCCCTTCGTGCAACGCTTACTGCAATAAAAACGTCGCGAGACATGTTGATTTCTTGGTACGTTATTTCTCGTGCAACTTGACCAAAAGCTCCGTGTTTTTCGGAATACGTGCCTAATACACACTAAGCGTATTGACCATGGTAAGTAAAATCTGTCTTTCGTAAGGTTAAGTAGAACTTTACTGAGGTGTAACTTACATATACCGTAATTTCGCGAATAAACGCCCCTTCTCGTTTGAACGCCCCTCTCAAATAAACGCTCCTCTCAAATAAACGCCCCTCTCAAATAAACGCTCCTCTCAAATAAACGTCTTCCCTAAGGGTCCTAGTTTGAAATAAATGCCCTAAAACCCCATCTTAAATAAACGCGAAAATACGGTCCATCCATTGTCTTATGATAGTCGAATCATCTAGAAGATATACTGTCAAACGAATAATTATTTATCTTTCATTTTTTAGAACTGAGGAAGGATCGTCACAACTTTTTCTTCCATTCGTCTGTGTGAGTATAATACATCTTATATAGGAATATACCTTATCCCCAAATGGTAAATATTGTACGAAGAGTACAGCCGAGAGGGAGGGGTAAATAACAATTGAATGCCAGCATGATAAAGAGTATGCCAAGATTTGAGGTACTCTGAATTTTAGCGATCATAGCATAAAATGGTACTAAGTTATCGAGATTTCAATATATATAGACTTTGAGTTTTATATGGGCTTCAGCCAGTTATGCCTAACTACATGTACATGCAGCTTCGTTTTCGTGATTTTCCCTGTCTATAACTTTGCAGCAATTAAAGACCAAACTCTCAAACTGCTCAGTATTACTTACTATGACATGCTCTAAAACACTTCACATAATATCCTACATTTATAGCCCACTTTGACAATGTTGCGCACGCATCAGAGAATAATAGATGTGGTCCACCAAATAGTCTGTGTGGCCCGCCAGTCTCTTGTTATTCAGATTTTATGTGCATTGTTCTAGTTGCGTGCGCAACACCGTCTAATCACATCTATAAACACTCATTAAACATTCATTAATTTTTTTTGTTCGACATGAATTATTCATGAGTTGTTTAATATGTTTTAATAAATAAGGACTGACTGCCAAAACCACTTAAAGGGTTCATCTCAACCAGCATCCTTTGCGCACCTCACAAACTATCAGTTTCCTTTCCTGTAATCCAATTCTGAATTAAACAAATTAAGGTATTCAGGATCTGTTAATTACCGTACGTATTTCTTCAAATCATTCTCACTCACTGGCGCCGAGGAGCTTGTGGTATAAAACTGAATTTTGGATCGGAGGCCATTTTCTGGGGCATCAAAAATGGAGGAAGAGAGGGACCCTTTAAATGACTACTGATCAATCAATCCAACTTTATTTATCGAGGGTAATACTAAATAGTGCAAAGCACTAATAACTCTGTGGCCCTCATACAAATGTTCTAAAAATTCTAAAACTGATAAGTACTAATATCTTATATTACAATTAAAATTCATAACTATCGGAGACTAAATATTGACATAACTACTACCTGTAGAACTAATGACTTAGCATAGCTAATAACACCCTAAGACTAAATACATAATTAAAGGGGCTGTGTCATGGTAAGACTTTGCATTCGTTTTTCCGGGCCGGAAAGAGCTATTTCCACCGATTTTGATATGAACTAACGAACCTCTCGGCCATGTGGGATGCTTTATATGAAAGCAAATATGTAAAAATGACTAACAAACAGTGTATTTAAACAGTCTCCAGGGAAAATATTGAAAATCCTTTCAATCAAGCATTGAGGGAGGGAAGTTTAACTGTTTGTATCAAATTAACAGCCACTAAACGAGCTATTACTCGATACATGTGCAGTACCATGACATAGCCCCTTTAAGACTGAATATTTTGAAAAGTAGCTAGTTGATTAAATTTAACTTGAAAGGAACGATCACATTTTGATCACACTGATCGCATTCTAATTTCTCCTTTATATCAGTTTGCAAGGGAAGAATTTGGAATTTGATCTCAAGTGATGCTGTTTTATCCCGCACATCTTCAATTGCTCTCTAGGATGTATCGAAAAGTAGTAGCCTTCGAATCACTAATTATACTTCAAATGTTTGCACAAATTACGAAGACTTAAGAGTGTGAATAAAGTCGTTTTAGTCCACATCTTCAGATCGAAACTGTCGCCTATTTATAATAAAAAAACAAGGTGTTAAAAGATGACTCAATAGTAATTATTAATGCATATAATGTGTTGATTCACAGGATGTTAGAATCGGCTCTACGGACACATGTCAAGGTACCTCATCCTCGTACATTACATTGTCTTGTCAGCGTGCTGATTTTGCGTTTTTCTATGTGCCTAGCCCATCAATCAGATGTTTTCCCAGCCAAGCCAACGACAATAAAGCACATTGAACTAACACCCACTGCATTATTTCGCGTATGTGCAATAACATATTAAACGCAGGAAACCATTACCAGGAACGTCCATCTTCTATCATTACTGCGAGGCAGTGAAGTTCGAGCTGTAGTCTTTTTTGGATACTTATTCCCGCGCAAAAGTGACGTTGTGGTTACAAGTGGTGAGATATTCGATAGCCAAATAAAAACATCAAGACTGAACGAACAAGGAGAGCGAGACGAGAGTTCTTATTCTTCATCTGGAAGTTCCTTGGCCATCGATAAAGATAATATTTTTGTAGAGCTGAGCAACAATGCCAACCAGTACATTTTCGGGGGGGGGGGGGGGAATCTCACGCAAATAATGGATCAGCTTGAATTTCGCGACCTCACAAGTCCAATAGATTCTTGTATGGGCTCCTGATCTGATTAAATGTTAATGCCAGGTTTATTTAAAGTGTATAATATACAGGTATTTTATAATTAATATAATCGATTCTACATCAAGTGAATAAATATTTCTCGATTTGAGTGTTGCGTCCATGAGTTATAGCCTGAGGTTTATATTCATAACGCATCCAAGTCAGTGACGTAAAACCAGTCTTCATTTATTACACGAAAACATACTGGTAGAGATAAATGACCCTTTGTAAGCATCTGTTATATTTGAAGGTTACATCGGTTATTTTACCAAATATTTTGTCAAAATCAGAAAAACGTTTCATTCACACGGAAAAATAAATGACAGTAAATTTCCGAAATTGCGTCAAATTTAAATCATTAGCATATTGGAAATAGAAACCTCAATAACGCATAGACGCACCACTCAAATCAAGAAATATTCTTTAGAATCGAAATTTTGGCCTTAGATATTATTAAAACAATATAAGTATGTAAATTGTTATAGTACTCGGATTCACAATCTTTTATACTTTAATGTTCCCAACCCATGAACAAAATGGAGACAACAATACTATTGTTTGCTAGCACAGCGAAGTAATGACACGGTGCAGAGCACAGCACATACCGAGAGATCTGGAGACAGGCCATATGGCACGTGAAAGCTTGAATGTGATTGGTTTAGCTGTAAGAACATGCAGGATACATGGGATCAGGAAATGACCTTTGGACACAATGACAATGAAGAATGGTCCCTGTCTTGATAACATGACATATAGCCGGCTTATCTAGTTCATGGTTATCTCATTAAAGACCCTGTGTCCGAGCCCATGGTGCTTTGCGCGCGCAAATCATTTTCGTAGGCTACAAAAATCAGAAAGATCGTTGTTGTTGTTATATGACTCTCGAATCTTTCGAAATCCATCCCTAGTTTGGGCCATCGTGTAATTATTCATAGGTATATATGCTTAACTGATTTTCTTTTATCTTAACTTTTGTATATATATATACTTTTTAAAATGAAACTTTAGTTCGCATATTTCTTCGAATCCCGGTCTAGAGTGGCGAGTAGAGGAATGCCGGAGAAAGGACCGAGACAGCGAGGCGAAGCGACTCGACAAATAATCCTTCAGCAGTCCACATTTTACTTTCTCTACGTCTACAAGAGAACACTTGTGGTTCAAAAGGACTACTACGTGAGTTTCCCGGGGATTTGCTGCACTAAGGGACCGGCAGGCTTCGTTGGAAATACAAAGCGGCACAAAGCAACCACTTCTGGCATCAAGATCATTCGTAATTATAATTTCGCACGGCTAAGCTCCACTGAGGTGTTACGACTTATCTGTATATGTTTTGCATTTTTATTAGCAGAGAAAGCAATGTCCTTAACCTTTTTTTTCATCCTACAGTACGTCCAGAAAGTCTTGCTACCAAAACTACGATCGCGGGTCAAACTCCAATCTGCCGAGTTCAGCTGTTACTTCGCTGTGAATTTGACTCGAATGCGAGTACGACATTTCATTTTGCACTCAAAATATATCATTCGCAAAGAAAGTAGAGATCTTCAAATACAGCTAAGCAATACTGGAGACATGAAAACGAGGTAGCAAGAGTATGTGTTTGCTTGTATAGTTGTGAAAAGTCGCACTCGTAAACTGAATTAGAATCTAAAGACAGAACAATACTGGCTTCCTGCCAAGTACTGTTAAAAAATCATATTCGAAGCATCTGGGGAAAATTCGTGGGCTCGATTGGGTTTTTAATCCGGTAGAAATTATGAAATTCGTTATCCAAAGTGTATGTGTACTTCTTTTATGAAACTTATAAACAATCGAGAGCATTTTAGTTTGCCTAAAAGCTTGCCTAATATATGCGGCCGTTGATAAACAAACTAATCATAACATTGGCGCAAAGCACCATGGGCTCGGACACAGGGTCTTTAACTTTAATTTATAATTCTTATAAATTTGCTTTTTCCTCAGACGAGGAGGTGGTATCGACCAGCGGCTCACCGTCTGTAGGGACACCAATCATAGGGGGCTCCACTAGAAGTGAACCCCAGGCCCCAGGGTCTTCTGGTTCCCAGTCCCCGCCCATGTCATCAATTAGTCCACCAAAGTAAGACGGCGACTGTTAACTTTTTTTTTTAAGAAATAGTTTCAATTATCTTCTGTACATTTTATGTACGTTGCTAGTTTTGATTGTAATCCTTATCAATAGCTTTACAATAGAGAATTTAGATTGTGGCGTCATTTAACCTCAGACAACTACTAGAAAACGTTTCAAATTATTGTTTTAGTATATACCATACTGCAGGTGAATACCCAGCACCAAATAGTTATTTTATTTTCTGTCAAATGGACAAAATCTCGCACGAGGTGATCGCTGCTTCGCTCGGAGGTGAATATGAAATCATATTCACTGTTTGAGTAGCCAATCAGAGCGCGCGAAAAGTGATATTCACTGGTGTGGTATATACTAATATTTCTTATTCATATTCTTTAACTCCTGTGACGTCGTTATCAAATCGCCTATTAGTTTATCATTTTCGTACATTCATGAAACATACGTTTCGATGAAGCAAAGTTATTTTTTTCAAAAATCTCCCAGTTAACTCAAACCAGGCCATGGATATATTTACTCGGAGGATAGCATATATCCGCAGCGCCTATATGAACCACATATTTTTAAGATTCCATATCTATCGTTCTGACGAAGACTATATGCTCGAAACGTTAGCTACACCTCGCTTCATATATCAATAAAACCCCTGTCCAGATCCTTAAAACACTTATCAGACTATTCAACCGTCATCTATTATTCTGTGCGACACGACTGGCGCTGCGTTTGTTGGTATCTCGCTCCTCTGAGGTTTTTATCCGCATTATCTGGCTTTCCTCGCTCCACAAAAAAAAATCCTAAATTCCAATTCGACTGAGGAATTCATGTCCCGAATTAGTAGATCCTTCCAGGGTCAGCTAGAAGACTAGACACGTAAATAAAGTTGTGTATTTATTGATTACTGTCTAGTAAGGACAACAATAGCGTCAATCTCTTGGTACAAAGCGGCAGCGAGCTGATGGATCTACAGGTAGACTACTGGCTCGTCGCGGGCAATAAGAAAGAGATCACCAAGGTGAGACACTCTCATTTCATTTATCTAACCCCTCTGTCTTTCGGAAATCTATTTATTCTGAGGCGCCATCCACATGAAGAATTCTTGACTTTCAACCAATCCCCAGAGATTATAATAACAAAGCTGTGGCGGGGGAACCAACAAGAGAAGCTAATGAGGAATATTTCGTTATAGAGAACCAACATGGCGGCGATGACGTAACGTGCAAGTCAGCAATACGTTTTCATTTTAAAACCCAAACAGTTTGTTCTCCAGTCCACACGAAACGCTATGAAAACGCTTTCCACTTTGGAAAACCGACTTCAAAGCGCAACGCTATCGGTTTCGTGTGGACGGTCAAACTCCCAGTCCACTTAGATTTAAAAACAAATCGAAGATGGGGGACTTGGACAGGTAGAATCGATCTGAAAACGATCGCCCGTCCACACGAACACTTTTTCAAATGAATCCGTGACGTGTTTTTTTTTCAAATGAAAATATATTCGTGTCTACGTGGCCGGGATGTATTAGTAGCGACCGAATTAAGTCGCTACAATTTTCATTAAAAATTACACCAAGAGTTCAATAATAGTCCAATTCACTCTTTTTACCCGGTGGCCATCTTGGATTCAAAGCGAGGCAATCCTTTGTTTTTGCTAGGCTAAACTCGTTCTGGTATCCTTCAGTGTGAGGCTAACCTGGCAAAAACAAAGGATTGCCTCGCTTTGAATCCAAGATGGCCACCAGGTGAAAAGAGTGAATTACGCCATTTTTTAAGGTAACCACGCCTTTTGTGAGATCGAGGTTGGAGTTGAGACAGCTTAGTTAGAGGCTTGTAACTATAGTTAACATGATAATCAAAAGCTATCCGTATTCATAGAAAGAGAGTGGTTACCTTTCAAGAACTATGAATTGGACTAGAGCTGGGCAGGTTTCGGCAATGACTTACAGCACGGTTACTGTACGACATGCTGTGACATTGAAATGCTTTCCCATGCTTTCTGATCAAACCAAAGTACAGAGTTACGGTACGGCACGGTTACGGTACGGCACGGTTACAGTACGGCTATGGACATGCCGTATATGTGTCCCACTCATACGAAATCCGCTCTGTTGTCATTTGAAACGTGGTGTTGTGTAAAGAAGAAGGGGAAGGAGAGCCTGCACGGCCGCTATACGAATTTCAGTATTTGCCTCTAAATTTCGACGCAAACTCCTTGGTCCATTCTACAATGAAATCTCTCCTCTTGTAAATTAGATTTGATATCTTTGGCCCGTTTGAGATGCCGCTGCACTCGTGTGCCAAGCCTAATTAGATAAACAAAGCCACCCAATTATTATCCTTTGTTTGAATATCCCACTTTCGATATATGCTTCACTTGTCACGCACAAAGGTTTCATTACGAGGCTCTGGGGTATAATGTTGAGTGATTCGTGAAAAGCGAAAATAATATATTCAATTTACCCCAGAGCCTCATAATGAAACCTTTTGAGCGTGACAAGTGAATCATATATCAAAAGTGGGCTATTGCGTACTGAGCCTAATGACAGATCAATAGTCGTAGCGGCATAATAGAGTGGTAAAGTGTGACGTCACAAATTTGTAAATTTCTGAATTTTAACTTTTGGTCCATCGATATTGAAAGACCAACTCAAAAGAATGTTGCTCACCAAAAAATGAGGTGAATTGGTTAAAATGCGGCTGAGATATGAGCAGCTGAATACATAATTTTCTTTAACAAATCACTGTATTTTCAGCTCAGTTCTAAAAGTTTAGAACTGAGCTGAAAATACAGTGATTTGTTAAAGAAAATTATGTATTCAGCTGCTCATATCTCAGCCGCATTTTAACCAATTTGCCTCATTTTTGGTGTGTAAAGTTATTTCACGGCGATCTTTCAGATTCAATGTTCAAATATTGTTAAAGCGAAAATTTATGTTTTGTGACGTCATCACTTTACCACTCTATTCACATTTGTATTAGCGACCATGCCGGCTCTTCATCTCCTCCCTCTATTCCTATGAGTCTGTTCACAGGCTAGCTAGCTTATATGGTGATTTAGCACCACGAGCCTCCACTGAGGGCTCATTCCAGCTTGTTCGAATCCAAAACTTGTTTATTGAAAATTGACATTTTGGTTCTCCTTCACAGTCTTCTCTAAAAACAACGTTCAAATCATTAGCGGTTACCAGACTTCCCACGTCCGAGGAGCCGTCTGCTTTGTCGTTAATGGCCGTAACGAAAGAGCGCAAACAAAGAGGTGAGCATGTGCACAAGCCGTTGACACTGCGAGTGCTCGCACTTACATTAATTACTTGTTCGTCACTCTGAGGAAAACGCGACTGGTGCTGTAGAACATGGAAAAAAATACAGAAATCACGAGCCGCGTAACCATTTTAAAGGAAATCTCCACTGAAAAACAATGTTTGCTCTCAAATGTTCATTATGCCAGGTCCCTAAATCTATTACTGTGTTTGTCGTCTGTAAATTGTACACTAGATGTCATTTTCCTGTCCATTTATATTCCCCGCGCGCCGCCATCTTGGATCTTATGACGTCACACGGTCGGCTCCATCGTCAGAAAACAATAGGTATTTCGTTCCCGATTGGCTAGATTTTGATCACGTGTTTTCCTGCAAAAGTAAAAAGATATTGCACGATGAGCTCTACTTTTATAGTCAATGCATTGCATGTGGTCCTGCTATACTCCCGTGGTTTATGTAACAAGTAAGGGTTAATCAATGGCCACAGGGTCATTTTTTATCTTATGCCATTTAACTCTGAAAGAAGTGAAATTTATTTGAGCTTTCATATCGGCTCATTGAACTTACACGACTGTCAGCTTTAGAGTACAACCCTTAGCCTTCAACTGTTGTGTAATCATTAGTATGCGATAAACAGTGGGCGATAACCACTTATAACATACTCAATAAAATACCTGGATTCTTATTGGTTAACAACGAGTGCATAAAAAGGTTGTTGAGTGCAAAGTCGCATGCTCTCAGCAAATGTTTGCTCAGTACGTTATTAACAAAACATCACATGAACTGCGTGTGCTATACGTGATTTATAGGCACTGAGTGATATGTTGCAAGTCAGAACTTTAAAAATATCACTCAGTGCCAATAAGTAAGGGTTAATGAATGGCCACGAATGTGAATTGGAATTTATCATCGCGATTATTCCAATATCACACTAGTGGACATTCATTAAACAATCTATCTTATGCCGTTTAACCCAGAAAGAAATAAAATCTCGCTGAGTTTGAAGGAGCAGGCATCAGTGAATTACGTATCGCATACTATTCAGTAAATTGTGTATGCTAGTTATCGTCACTTGCATACGTAATTCAGTGGGATATAGGATTTATCCCTTCACTTGCAACAAAGGATTTTGGGTATGCATACGATAAATCACGTATAGCACTCGCGTTCATGCGATTTCCTCTACTTATCGCATACTAATTAGTGCTTATCGCATACTAATTAGTGCTTATCGCATACTAATTAGTGCTTATTTTTAGAAAGAGATTGAAACTGGTATTTCATTGATAATTATATATTAAACAGAACATTACATGGCTGCTTGGAGATACGGATTTTATCTTCTCATGTTGATGAAATATCTTACTCATTCGCTGAGGTCGCTCGTAACATATTTCATAATCTCCTCTATTTAATTAACGTAGGATTCGAGGCGATGATGCGCTCCATGAAGAAAACAAAAGAGAAGGACCCTGACTCTAAAAACCAACCGGTCATAGCGAGCGTCTCCAAGCTCATCTGCACCACAAAGGGACAAAATAGTACTCTAAACGGTGAGCAAATGTCTTGCTTTACTTAATCCTATCTGGTCTATCTAACCTGTGATCTGGTTATGTAAATTCTTTAAAGTGTACAGCTATGTTTCATGTTGATAGACATTGCGGTTGTTATGCTAATGTATCAACCATGATTTGTAAAGCCCACTTTGTGTTAGGAACCAATGGATCTCTGGTTAGCATATTAATGACAATAGAGGACGACACCGAAACATCGCTATATGAGCCCTTTCGAGGTTATTATTGATTTGAAATGTCTGAATTGAGTAAATATCGATGTCCTCCAAAAACTGTTCGGTCTAATGTTTACCCTGTGATTACGCCTTAAAGTTCGCAAATCCACCATGCCCTTTCGAGTAGAATGTGCACTGGGAGAATAGTGCTCTGTGACGTAAAACCGGGAATAGTCCCTTTGCAGAATAGTCACGTGACCATGTCAATCCAATAACGTGGATGTCACATAGAAAGAGCGAGCTAGACAGCCATTTTTTAGATTTAAAACAAAATGGCATTCCTCTAGTTTTAAAGGTGCTGTGTCATGGTGTTGCACATGTCTGGAATCAATGTTCGATTGGTGGCTGTTCATTGGCTTCAAACAGTTAAAGTTCCCTCCCTTGATTCTTGATTGAAAGGATATGCAATATGTTCCTTGAAGACTAGAATTACGGACAGTTTGCTAATCATTTTTGCACATTTTCTTTGATTTCATCTATACCACGCGTGTGCTAAGGTCGTCAGTTTATATGAAAATCACTGAAAATAATATAGTTCCGGCCCGGAACATAAAGGCGTGTCCCTCACCGTGACACAGCCCCTTTAGCCGTTAAATATATGAACCTAAAACGTGTGCTGTGTACTAATTCCATTTCTGGTATCCATGTTGTTCGAGTGCCATTTTGTTTGATTGACAGCCTAAAAATGTCGCTTGATCATGTCCTGCAAAAGACCTATTGGACAGTGTGTTGTTTGTGGTTTTAGCTAAACATCCAAGACCTCGTAGCTAGAGCTTTTAAGACTTAGATATCCCTTAGCATTATTATATCGTATGCCTAGATACCTTATTTTGCCGTTTTTGATATATCGTGTTAAACCTTGTTTCATTTTCTTTCTTCTGAGACTTTTGTTTACGAGTCAATAGTTTCCGCTTTTCAAGAAGGAATTTCACGTATTATTTAATTATTGGCGTATCCTATCCATTGAAGTCGAGCTAATGTTTTAGTTTACCATGGACTAGTTATGTTAATGGTATTGAAAGTGCCTCAATCTGGGAATCAAGATGGCCGACGTTAAGGAAATGTATACGTCTTGCTAATTTCATCTATTTATATGTATTTTTATGTATTCACATTTTTTCTGCAGTGTTCCAATAAAAATAACACAATGTTGCACCCTCAAGTGTAATAAAGTAATAAAACCCTCAAGTGTAATAAGGATTTACCCTCAAGTGTAATAAGATTTAGTGTAAGGGTTTGGCCACATATGTAATACGGGTTTCACTCCAAAAAAATATTACATTGTTACATTGACAATGTGGCAAATGAGCACGGCAATTTATCATGTGGCCAATTTAACATTTATTGTGTTTGTACCCATTATTTGTAATTGATACACAGTATGAGCCAGCCAGGTGATCAATTTGAACATTCTTCCGAATGTAGTACCTATATATGTGATGCCATGATTGAGGGAAATTAGTGCAGGCTTCGGCTACAAATCCTCCCCCGGCTCACAGGAAAATTTAACAGGTAATTTAACAGCTATGGTTTCACTGTGGAATGGCACCGAAGTCCGAAGCGTCTTAAGAACATGCCCACTGTCTTTCGTGTTTTTGTGTGCATTCTGTGCCACTAATTGGCCACTTTGGAAACGATTAGGGGGCTGAGGCCGAGTGTGGAAAATTAATCTGATAACAAAAATTAACCCCAAATCAAAATTAGTAACTTACCAAATATTAGGATGTTTGATATGAACTGAATGGCAAGTTTTAATAAGTCGCTAAAATAAGAGAGAAATGTATGGAAGGGGGAACAAGTGTCCCCTGGAACCAGATACTCTCTTATTTTAGCGAGTAGGGGGAACAAGTGTCCCCTGTAACCAGATACTCTCTTATTTTAGCGAGTAGGGGGAACAAGTGTCCCCTGTAACCAGATACTCTCTTATTTTAGCGAGTAGGGGGAACAAGTGTCCCCTGTAACCAGATACTCTCTTATTTTAGCGATTTTTGAAATCGCGTCACATGTATAATATCAAACCAATCCTCTTCAGACTTGGAAAAGATACTAATTTGGATGTGATCTTTCTTATAACTTTTATTTGGTGAAACCCTTATTATTATTACACTTGAGGGTTTTATTACTTTATTACACTTGAGGGTAATAATTACACTTGAGGGTTTTATTACTTTATTACACTTGAGGGTTTTATTACTTTATTACACTTGAGTGTTTTATTACTTTATTACACTTGAGGGTAATTATTACACTTGAGGGTAAATCTTTATTACACTTGAGGGTTTTATTACATTTGAGGGTAAATCCTTATTACACTTGAGGGTTTTATTACACTTGAGGGTAAATCCTTATTACACTTGAGGTTTTATTACACTTGAGGGTAAATCCTTATTACACTTGAGGGTTTTATTACTTTATTGCACTTGAGGGTAATTATTACGCTTGAGAGTTTTATTACTTTATTACACTTGAGGGTTTTATTACACTTGAGGGTAAATCCTTATTACGCTTGAGGGTTTTATTACTTTATTACACTTGAAGGTTTTATTACACTTGAGAGTTTTATTACACTTGAGAGTTTTATTAAACTTGAGGGTACATCCTTATTAAGCTTGAGGGTTTTATTACTTTATTACACTTGAGGGTTTTATTACACTTGAAGGTAATTATTACGCTTGAGGGTTTTATTACTTTATTACACTTGAGGGTTTTATTACTTTATTACACTTGAGGGTAATTATTACGCTTGAGGGTTTTATTACTTTATTACACTTGAGGGTAATTATTACGCTTGAGGGTTTTATTACTTTATTACACTTGAGGGTAATTATTACTTTATTACACTTGAGGTTTTATTACTTTATTACACTTGAGGGTAATTATTACGCTTGAGGGTTTTATTACTTTATTACACTTGAGGGTAATTATTACGCTTGAGGGTTTTATTACTTTATTACATTTGAGGGTTTTATTACTTTATTACACTTGAGGGTAATTATTACGCTTGAGGGTTTAATTACTTTATTACACTTGAGTGTTTTATTACTTTATTACACTTGAGGGTAATTATTACGCTTGAGGGATTTATTACTTTATTACACTTGAGTGTTTTATTACTTTATTACACTTGAGGGTAATTATTACGCTTGAGGGTTTTATTACTTTATTACACTTGAGGGTAATTATTACGCTTGAGGTTTTTATTACTTTATTACATTTGAGGGTTTTATTACTTTATTACACTTGAGGGTAATTATTACGCTTGAGGGTTTTATTACTTTATTACACTTGAGTGTTTTATTACTTTATTACACTTGAGGGTAATTATTACGCTTGAGGGTTTTATTACTTTATTACATTTGAGGGTTTTATTACTTTATTACAGTTGAGGGTTTTATTACTTTATTACACTTGAGGGTTTTATTACTTTATTACACTTGAAGGTTTTATTACACTTGAGGGTAAATCCTTATTACGCTTGAGGGTTTTATTACTTTATTACACTTGAGGGTTTTATTACACTTGAGAGTTTTATTACACTTGAGAGTTTTATTACACTTGAGGGTAAATCCTTATTAAGCTTGAGGGTTTTATTACTTTATTACACTTGAGGGTTTTATTACACTTGAGGGTAATTATTACGCTTGAGGGTTTTATTACTTTATTACGCTTGAGGGTTTTATTACTTTATTACGCTTGAGGGTTTTATTACTTTATTACACTTGAGGGTTTTATTACTTTATTACACTTGAGGGTAATTATTACGCTTGAGTGTTTTATTACTTTATTACACTTGAGGGTAATTATTACTTTATTACACTTGAGGGTTTTATTACTTTATTACACTTGAGGGTAATTATTACGCTTGAGGGTTTTATTACTTTATTACACTTGAGGGTAATTATTACGCTTGAGGGTTTTATTACTTTATTACATTTGAGGGTTTTATTACTTTATTACACTTGAGGGTAATTATTACGCTTGAGGGTTTAATTACTTTATTACACTTGAGTGTTTTATTACTTTATTACACTTGAGGGTAATTATTACGCTTGAGGGTTTTATTACTTTATTACACTTGAGTGTTTTATTACCTTGTTACACTTGAGGGTAATTATTACGCTTGAGGGTTTTATTACTTTATTACACTTGAGGGTAATTATTACGCTTGAGGTTTTTATTACTTTATTACATTTGAGGGTTTTATTACTTTATTACACTTGAGGGTAATTATTACGCTTGAGGGTTTTATTACTTTATTACACTTGAGTGTTTTATTACTTTATTACACTTGAGGGTAATTATTACGCTTGAGGGTTTTATTACTTTATTACATTTGAGGGTTTTATTACTTTATTACACTTGAGGGTTTTATTACTTTATTACACTTGAGGGTTTTATTACTTTATTACACTTGAAGGTTTTATTACACTTGAGGGTAAATCCTTATTACGCTTGAGGGTTTTATTACTTTATTACACTTGATGGTTTTATTACACTTGAGGGTAAATCCTTATTACGCTTGAGGGTTTTATTACTTTATTACACTTGAGGGTTTTATTACACTTGAGAGTTTTATTACACTTGAGGGTAAATCCTTATTAAGCTTGAGGGTTTTATTACTTTATTACACTTGAGGGTTTTATTACACTTGAGGGTAATTATTACGCTTGAGGGTTCTATTACTTTATTACGCTTGAGGGTTTTATTACTTTATTACGCTTGAGGGTTTTATTACTTTATTACACTTGAGGGTTTTATTACTTTATTACACTTGAGGGTAATTATTACGCTTGAGGGTTTTATTACTTTATTACACTTGAGGGTAATTATTACTTTATTACACTTGAGGGTTTTATTACTTTATTACACTTGAGGGTAATTATTACGCTTGAGGGTTTTATTACTTTATTACACTTGAGGGTAATTATTACGCTTGAGGGTTTTATTACTTTATTACATTTGAGGGTTTTATTACTTTATTACACTTGACGGTAATTATTACGCTTGAGGGTTTAATTACTTTATTACACTTGAGTGTTTTATTACTTTATTACACTTGAGGGTAATTATTACGCTTGAGGTTTTTATTACTTTATTACATTTGAGGGTTTTATTACTTTATTACACTTGAGGGTAATTATTACGCTTGAGGGTTTTATTACTTTATTACACTTGATTGTTTTATTACTTTATTACACTTGAGGGTAATTATTACGCTTGAGGGTTTTATTACTTTATTACATTTGAGGGTTTTATTACTTTATTACACTTGAGGGTTTTATTACTTTATTACACTTGAGGGTTTTATTACTTTATTACACTTGAAGGTTTTATTACACTTGAGGGTAAATCCTTATTACGCTTGAGGGTTTTATTACTTTATTACACTTGATGGTTTTATTACACTTGAGGGTAAATCCTTATTACGCTTGAGGGTTTTATTACTTTATTACACTTGAGGGTTTTATTACACTTGAGAGTTTTATTACACTTGAGAGTTTTATTACACTTGAGGGTAAATCCTTATTAAGCTTGAGGGTTTTATTACTTTATTACACTTGAGGGTTTTATTACACTTGAGGGTAATTATTAGCTTGAGGGTTCTATTACTTTATTACGCTTGAGGGTTTTATTACTTTATTACACTTGAGGGTAATTATTACGCTTGAGGGTTTTATTACTTTATTACACTTGAGGGTAATTATTACGCTTGAGGGTTTTATTACTTTATTACACTTGAGGGTAATTATTACGCTTGAGGGTTTTATTACTTTATTACACTTGAGGGTAATTATTACGCTTGAGGGTTTTATTACTTTATTACATTTGAGGGTTTTATTACTTTATTACACTTGAGGGTAATTATTACGCTTGAGGGTTTTATTACTTTATTACATTTGAGGGTTTTATTACTTTATTACACTTGAGGGTAATTATTACGCTTGAGGGTTTTATTACTTTATTACACTTGAGGGTTTTATTACTTTATTACACTTGAGGGTTTCATTACTTTATTACACTTGAGGGTTTTATTACACTTGAGGGTAAATCCTTATTACACTTGAGGGTGCAACAACAATCCATAAATAGGTAAAGAAGGGAAATCTAAAAAAGAAAAACACCTAAACACCATACCAGGGATATACCCTATTAAGATATCAATTAATCACATATAATACGCACATCTTAAAATATATCATGAAAATAAAAACAAGAAAAAAGATAAATAAATCAATCGAAGAAACATTAAAATAGTAAAATATTATCCCACATATTAAATACGTACATGTATGATAAAAATCACATATGTCTTGCAGCTAGAAATATAAAAACTTTGGATTGAAAAATGGAGACTAGAACGTTTCTGACGTCATTAGGGATCTGGTCCATTCATTGGTTATTCTATTTATGGTGGAGCTCCTGCACGGGATGACGGCAAAAATTGGCTGAATTCCCTCTTCCCCGAACCACGACGCACGCGTGGTGAGCGACGTGCCTGAAAAATGCTGCACCTGCGCGCGCACTGTTCAAACAAACGGTAGCTAGTGATTATTTCATTTTCCATTATCTTATTTTCTTCTAAAGCTTTTGCACTGATTTCCCTTGATTCTACCATTTATTTGTGTTTTTATCTTTGTTTTCATTACATAATTCCGCTTTTAGGCTTGCCTAAATATATATCTATATTATATTTATGACACGCTTGTCATTGCGATTCAGTTGAGATTGACGGTGTCCTGTGGAATGAAGTCAAGTTCTTCTCGCTCTCGTCCCAGTGGCCCACACACGTCAAGCAATTCCCTGTTGGGCTCTTTTCACGTGATGAGATAAGCTGCTGACCTTCCCAGTCAACGCATTTTAAACTGCTGTCGAGATGTAGACTGTCGTTGTGTACAGTAGGTAAACACGTCGTGAATGACCGGGCATTGCCTTATTCTCTAGAAGCTTCAGTTTGCAGTCATTGCTCAGGTGAACTGTTCATTAAAGTACTTTGAATCTATGAATTGAGCCCCATCATGAGGTAAATTAAGCAATAACTTCCACCGCTTCGTTCAGTGGTATCTGAAATGCCATTTCACAGCCTGCCGTGGCTCGGGACAGGACTTTGTAGTGTTGTTAGCCGTTCGTACTCTCGGCGATAGCTAAATGTTTGATTGCCAGGATTCTATGACAGGAAATACTCAGCGGTCGACCAAAGTAGAGTATCTCTGTGATTACAAAGTCATTTTTATTCAGCTTCGATGCTGACGGCCAATGCATTTCTAGCCAATCAGCAGAATCCAATTCATAGTTCAAACCCTGTCAATTAAAACTATTGTGGCCAATCAGAAGACGAATTCGCCCAACGTGGCCTCTTGAGCCATGTTTGTTTTAATAGTGATTTTCCAAGGTACAAGTCGATTGATTGTGGTACATAGCAATAGTAACTTAACCGGCTGAGCTACATTTTAATTATACGGCTGTAGAACTAGGAATTCTGTTGATGGTCACTTGTATGCGCGTAACAGTCAGGGAATGACTTCTATCAGGAAGCGTACTTACATAGTGACAAATAAAACATTATTCTCCATGTTCTAAAATCAAATAATGCACGCTCGAGGTCTTGAAAAACCGAGGATGCATTCTATTGCGTTGTTGTCGTACTGATGCACGAGCGGAACGCGAGTGCATTCAGCAGCTTTTCAAGACCGAGAAATTGTATTGTTTTGTTATAGGACATAGGGCAAATATCTTCTATTTGTTTAATAATATAAAACTGACGGAAGCTCCCGTCATTTGTATTATATATAAGTGTAATTATTTGCCGTAGGTACGTGTAGAGACAGAGACGTAACGTGGGAATTCTTTTCCATTTTTCTTACAGATTTATTTAGTACTTTGAAGAAACTTAAAATGCATATGAGCCACAATTTGTTTATCATTAACATCATAGTTAATAGAGTGGAATGGTTAGGAAACCCGGCAAACTTCAAAAGGGCTAACAAAGGCGCTGCGATTTAGGTTGGAAGGGGATAAGACAAAAGATTGTGCACGATCATAGTTCATTAGCGTTCCCTGAACGACTGAACTCACACGTTTCTATTGGCTGATTGATCAACCTGTTGAAATTTCTATTGTGTTTTGTGCACGGTGGTGGTTGAAAAAAGCTAACAAAGACATATAACAAAGAAGGTCCCTGAGTTTCCTAACCATTCCACTCTATTAACTATGTTAACATCGATTCTCCATCAAGTAAATAGTTGAATAGTAAAATATTTCTTCATTTGAGTGTTTTGTTTATGAGTTTTTAAGGTTTATATTTCGAATATGTTAATGACGTGGCGTGAACAAGGAAACATCATTCGAAAACTTGCTGGTAGAGATAAATGAGCTTTTACAAACATCTATGTTATATTGGAAGATTTATATCAGTGCCGGATTTTGCCAAGTATTTGTCGAAATCAGAAGTACATTTCATTCACAAGGAGAAGTAAATTCGCTGTTTGACGTTACGTCATTAGCAATATAAAAATATAAACCTTTATAACTCATAGACGCAACGCTGAAATTAAGATATATTTTAACCATTCAACTATTTAGTTGATGTAGAATCGATTTTAATGATAAAATGCTTTGACTCTACGCACTTTAAAAAAAATCTGAGGTTTCCCTTTTCTTCCCGTAAAATGTAGTGTTTAATCTCTCCAGTCATTGATCATTCAACACTGTCAGAGAGGCCACAGTCACTCAGTGAAATGAACAAATTAATGCTAATTGCGCTTATTAGAACTCGAAATTAGATTTTTAGAAATGCGAGTGAAATCTCATGACAACTCGCAGCTGTTACTAGTGCAACAACATATACTTAGCAAGATTCTAAATTGGATCAGACCACAGGCCCATTACAAAAATGGCGTCCAATTTAACTAGGTATTGTCCAGGAGACTTTATCCTCGCGTCCACGCTGCCATACAAAAGCGTTTAAACATGAATGCGAGATTAACTTTTCCTAAACAGCGGTTATTTTAAATTGGACGTCATTTATGCAATGGTATATGCTGCTAGTAAAAATTTGTGACAACTGGCAACAGTTTCTAGTGGTGTTTTCTTTACTATATCACTTTGTCACAACCGCCATGATGCCGAAAGCTTAAATATCGATTCAAAATATATGTATATATTTACTTGCCAGAAATTATTGCTATATTTTCGTTTGTAAATATTCTAAGGCATGTCGCTTTAGCTAAATTAATCTATGAAAGAATACATCTATTTTTGTTGAAGCATTGTTTGAGTTTTTATCACAGAATCACCCAAAGGAATAGATGAATTTTATTTTATTTGTGCCTGCTGTAGAACGTTAAATAGGTATTTTCATTTGATGAGATAACTTTTATTCTATTTTTGGAGGAACGGTTGATGACGTCATCACAAGGTCCAATTGAGATGACGTAACTATGACGTAACTATGACGTAAGCAAGTCCAGGCACCTAAATCTACATCAAGTGAATGGTAGAATATTTCTTGATTTGAGTGTTGCGTCTGTAGGTCCGTTCACATTAGACCCCAATTATAATCAGATTATCATTGAATTGGAATGTGTCCTAAGAATAGTCGCCGAATATGTTCCGATTATAAATTATTTCAAATAACCTCCAGGGTGTTGTTTGAAACGATTACGCAGCGTAATTCAACCAAGATGGCGGACAAATGGTGGTCCTACGAAGTCGAACGAAGCTGGTCATTAGTTTATGGGGATATTTAGCAGTTCAGGAACAACTAAACACAAGGCACAACAAAAAGCCTATATAGGGACAAATTAGTGCAAAAATGAACACACAAATTTATACCAAACGCTCAGTAGTGCCGACTCGAAATTAACAACTCAGAAGCCGTTAGGAAAAGTATTGGAAGATTCGTGATTTGATTAGATAAACACGAGTGGGTGTATTTCGAAGCTATGGACATTGTGCTTGGATGTAATCGACCTCCTTGTTATGCGTAGTCCACACCAGAAAGTTTTCCTTGACAAGTTGCCTTGTTCAATAACTGGCACGCCAGTTTTTCAACAAGGAGATTTGTCAAGGAAAAACTTGTAATTTTTGGTCGTCTACACGAGCAAATAAAACTTGTCAAGGAAAACTTGCTCGTGTGGACTACGCTTTAGCCCAATCACAATTGCAAGTTTTAGTAAGTGTGAACCGAAACATAATCAAACCAAATTGGATTAAGTATAATTAACTTGAATTGAATATATGTGAACGTGACTTGTGACTTAATACATTTCGAATATGATAATTAGTGTGACGTCTACCCAGGAATTTACTGTTATATATTTCTCCTTGGGAATGGAACTGTTATCTGATTTAGTCAAAATATTTGGTAAATTACTGATACCAACTATAATTATAACGTGGATTTTTAGAAAATATGATTTCATCTCAACCACCATGATTTTGTATAATAAGTTATTCCTGGGTAGACGTCACATTCATTAGCATATTTGAAGTATAAGCCTCTGTAACTCATAGACCAACCTCGTGCTAGGGTCTTCTCGGTCAGATCCAAGATGGTGGCTACTGCGAGTAGGCAACTCTCAAATCAAGAAATATTCTACCATTCCGTCAACTATTCACTTGATGTAGAATCGACATCAATTGCGCTTTGTGTGGCTCAAGCGAATTTCGTGTGATATGAAATTCCGATCTTGGAAGCGTAAAAACAACAGCGATATAATTTAGTATTGTGTTTAGTATTCCCAGAAGGTATGTAACAATAGCTACACCCTCGCAAAGCATGACGGTCGACAGTTTAAATCAGAATTGGTTTACAGCAAAGGTTGTCTAAGACTTTTTACAGCAAAGGTTGTCTAAGACTTTTTACAGCTAAGACTTTTTACAGGTCAAACAGCATTGTACCTCCTTCACTAGAGCCAAAAATGAAATCCATTCGAAATGTGATTTCTTTCTTCATTTCCAACTTCCGCAGAATCCTGAATCAAAATGACTTCAATTCAAATATCAAATATCTTAACTGGATTCATTAACGAACAGGAGTAGCCAGTTTGGTATTCGCAATTTGCCGCAGACTGCGATGACTGCAGGCTCATCTGCGCAGTGTTAGCCTCGTCTTGGTGTTAAACATTTATAAATACCAGCGGAGAGATGAGCTATTCACAGCTGTGTGTATACTTCTAAGCCTTCTCGCTGGTATTTTCGAAAACTTCAGAATGAGACTAATACTGCACAGACGAGTCTGCAGTTTTCGCAGTCTGCTACACATTACGACTGAATACGGAACGGGACTATTGCGCTATCTTTGCTGAAAACGTTTTTCTTTAAAGGGGAACTGAACCCTAAAATCAACCCAATGTCTATACAAACATATATTCGAAATAGATGGGTTCTGCTATTTAATTTTTCTGTGTTGCGCGTCTAGGAAGAGAAAATCCGAAAACCTTACTCACAGCCTCCGCTATGTACAGACGGCTCAAGTCTCGTAATTTGTGACGTATATGGGGAATAAATTAGTTTTGCCATGCTGTCCCCACCATTGAATAGCAGGACTAATGGCTTCTAATTGCGGACCATTGTGTTTTCTTTGTGCTGGAGGTGTGATCGTTCTTCCTTGGTATGTGTGACGTACGTTATGGGGAAATTTGCACTGAATTGAGCCGCCACACAATATAATTTTTCAGCGGAAAATCGAACTTGGAGACTAATTTTCTCCTCATAGACACAACACAGAAACATAAAATAGCAGAACTTATTTCTTTAGAATACATCTTTGTAAAGACGTTGGGTTGATTTTAGGGTCCAGTTCCCTTTTAAAGAACTGGGCCATGTTGTTCCCAAAGCGGATAAGTATTAACCTAATAAACTAATAGGCCTTTTGCAGGAAACTATCACGTGCTGATATAATACGTCGTTAACGAATGAATAGAGCTCGTGATTCCCATGGGAAATGCGTTGCCACGGGTGCTGGGTGGCAAGCTATCTTTAAAAACGCTGTTTTAGAAAGATCGACAATCGATTGGATGTGGAAAATAGCATTTAGAAACAGGTTTTACTAATAACACTACCGGTCTCGTACAAGTGCCTTTAAAGATATGAATTAATACTTTTTGCCGCCTGGTACAACCACGTGATTGCATTCCTGCAAAAGGCCCATTGTATCCACCGAAGAGGGATTTATCAGGTGGATATACACGACTTTCATAATGGCCGCCTTCTAATTTGCATAATTTGGAAGATAAATATGTAGGGGAAAACCAATGCTACTACATGAAAGATCACATTAAAACTAGTAATTGTTGTGAGTTTTAGAGGAATGTGGAAAATTGCTGTTGAGCTATGAGCATTTGTAATGCAGAAAAATATGAAAGCGAGGCTATAAAGGCCTCCGTCGTTTTTCTCATACAAATCTCTCTAATTTCAACTGGCTGTAACTTCATTGCTTTATAAGCTACAGCACTCAACGTTCATAAGTTCGCTTATGTCGACATGCTCTTTCACATGGCAATGTTCATATTTTCTATACATGTGCATAAACTACAGAAACGGGAAATCACATTTGCAAATTAGGAGGCGGCCATTATGAAAGTCGTGTATGGGGGCGTGGCGCTGTAACCACTGTCAAAATGGTCTCCAAGCAAATACGCGTTTTTTAAAGGAAACACTGGCTGTTGGAACAAATTGCCTGGTAAATTGTAGGCATTATGGTCCGGCTAAATTGGAAATTTGTTGAACAAATTGGAAAATATATTTTAGTTTTTGAAAAAAATTGGATACAAGTATAATCCATTTGGGGCTTTCAATTTCGCGGGTGGTACACGACAATAGGGACCGCCGTGAAACGTCGTCATATCCAAGATGGCGATGCCCGCCAAATAGCCCACTTCCGATATATGCCTCACTTCCTCCATACAAAGGAATCAATACGAGGTTCCGTTCATAATGTTCAGTCCTTCGTGACAAACTACAGACGTGCTGTAGTCTACTCACGAACGACTGAGCATTATGCACGGAGCCTCGTATTGATTCCTTTGTATGAAGGAAGTGAGGCATATATCGGAAGTGGGCTATTCCAAGCACCGTGTGGCTGATACTCATTTTCGATTTTTTTTTCAAGAAGTAAAATATATATTCCATTTTTCAACACAATTTCAATTTAGACCACAATGCCTACAATTTAACGGAAATTTGTTTCAATAGCCGGGGTTTTCCATGAAAAGTTCGACATCAACTTCGGTTCACTGATTCAGTCTTCATCAACGTAGTGAAAGTTTAACATAAAATGTATTGAGTGGGCCAGGGTAAAAATGGGTGATATTTTTTTAATGAGAGAGATGGACAACGTTGTTAAGATTTAATCTCGTTTCTTGACATTGACACCTTTGCTCGCCTGGTGTTCAAGAAATATCCATCGATTTAACAAATAAAAGATGATTCTCCATGTTCTGTAACTAAATAATACACGCTCGAGGTCTTGAAAACTGAGCAGTGGATGCACCAGCGGAACGCGAGTACATTTAGCAGCTTTTCAAGACCTCGAAAGCGCATTGTTTTGCTATTGATTAAAGGCAGCAAAAACGAGGCCAGTCGTCCCAGCTTGTCACAGGAAGAGAAAAATCTACAGTCGATGGCGGAAAGTAACACTAGTTTCCATAGGATACAAAAACACAACTGCGGTACGATAGAAACTAAGACATTTCTGACCGGACCATGGACACCTGGCCTCGCTCTGATACCATTGTTATCAGACGTTTTTCCGCGCGGGAATGAGATATGAATAAGGTGCATAGGACGAGGGAGAACCATCTTCTATCAGCCAATGAAATCGCGCGTTCTTGGGATGCTCATAATTGATAAAATACATAGGAAGCAGTGGACCTAGTATTTCTCAAAGTCTTGCGTACCACGACCTGTGACATCCCTGAAAACAGCAAAGCAATATATCTGTCGAGTTTTGCGATAATTGGGATTTTCTGTTTTATAGGTTTTACTGTGAGAGCAAAGCTCTTCTTTGAACGAGCCTTTTGCAGGAATGCAATCACGTGGTTGTACTGGATGGCAAAAAATAAGACTTCATTTATATAAAGATCTGTAGTGTTACTAGCAAAATCTGTTTGTAAATGCTATTTTCCACCTCCAGTCGATCTTTCTAAAACGGCATTTTGAAGATTGTTTGCCATCCAGTAAAGCCTTTCCCATTGGTTATTGAAGTGGTATATCAGCACGTGACTCTATCCAGTAAAGCCTTTCCCATTGGTTATTGGTTATTGAACACGTGATATATCAGCACGTGACTGAAAAGGCCTAGTATTCATAGAGTGATTTATATATTTTTTACCGCAACTCTGCAGGTTTCGGAAAAAGACTTTCAGGAGAATATTTATCGTTAAGGCGAAATACATAAATAGAAGGGTATAGGGTATGAGTTCTCATTGTAGATTTAATATAATTATATATATATATTAAAAACCCATAGATTGTATAAAAGGCAAAGTATAAGTTCTATGAGTAGGAACAGGAATATTGTGAAAAGATTACAAGGCAATAGTTGATATGGAAAAGTACGCATTCATAGTTAAGGCTTGTCTTCACTAGCGACATTCGCAAACGCAGTAATTTTTACGATTTATTCTGTTGTATCACTCGAAGATGAACGGATTACAGCCCATCTATGGAGGTCTCCCAGGGCCTACGATTTATCGTCCTTATCCGAGAAGACGCGAAAGTCTAACCATTTGCAGTTGTTTCACAAAGGCAGTACCACCTACTCAGTTATTTTAAGACCCTGAGTGTTGGTCCGGCCTTTAACCTCCCTCGCGACAGACCGGCGGTTCGCTATTAAGCTAACCGGGAGGCGGTGTATTGATCTTTAGCGGCGCTTGTTCTTATCTCAAACCTGTGAATAGAACAGTTACCGTTAATGATAAATACGGTATTTCGTCTGCGTGCGTCTGTTGCTTGTGCTTATGTCGCTTGTGTGAACTAGGCTTTAGCATATCACAAACATACACAGACTCAGTAATGTACTGGTCATCAGCGTCGCTTGTTGTTATCTCACACCTGTAAGTACAACAAGTACCACTAATGAAATACGGTATTGCGTCTGCGTATGTTGCTTGTGCTGGTGTGAACCAGGCTTTTTCCCACATGCAGAGATTTCAACCTTGCATTCAACTCCTTGACTGGGCTTGAAGTAATATATCAAGCAAGGAGATGTTGTTCAACAGTAGTTATTGAAGTTAAAAGAGAAACATGAACGTTGGGTCCGTTGATCCATTGTTATCCAAAGGACATTTGAGCAATAAACCATTATTTTACTGAAATATACAGAAATAAAGAAGGACAAAAAAAAACACGTTTATATGTCGTAGTAAACGAATGTTGGTTGGTTTAATGTCAAAGTGTTAATTGCTTTCATAGAAAACAATTTTTTTGTGAAATATAAAAAGTCGTGTTTTGCTTTTTTTTTAAAGCTCCACAAAGTTAGAGAAAAATACGGGAAAAGTACTGTGGAAATTATAACGAGTATTATAAAATAACCAGTCTGATTGGTTGAAAGCCGTGTTTCTATAACTATAGAAACACGGAAAATTATGCCGGCATCGTAGCCTTGAACGGCGAAATAATTCCTACACTTTTCCACTTTTCTAAAAATACTGAGCAATAAATTCAATTCGACGAAGAAGCAGCTACACTGAGTACTTTAGAAACGACTATGTTTTGTTAGTTTAGAAACAAGCGAATTGGACGTTTTATTGAACTCGAACAATCTACAACTCATTTCAGTTAGCCTGCGTAGCTCGGCTCAAAAAGGCACGGAAAAGAGGGCCCGGAAAAGGGCTCGGATGGGCCGGAACAGGATTCGGAAGGGAAAGAGGACTGGGTAGAGGAGAGGAGGGGAGGGGAGGGGAGGGGGGAAAGTCAGTTTACAAAGTTGTTCTCGCAATTTGTGCGATATTACACTAATTTTCGCTAAAACTCTGTTTTGTCTGACTATTATAAAAGCTCAATTAAAAACTTTTTGGTAGATTTAAGCCGCAGACTTTTTTTAACATGATCTAGATGCCGCACAAAATAGAAGCTGAAATGGCAATCAAAATCGTTCTGTGTCATTTTGGCCGCTTCAATTCAACGGTTTTTCATACCTATCGAACTATTTTCAAAGTCGCTGAATCGGATTTTACAAAACTGACTGATTTGGTCGTGAAAAGTTCATGACGTAACGACTGTGCGAGTTAGGAGAATTTATGTTTAGATTATCATCATAAACGCGCGATTTTCATTGGTTGTACTTATTTTCTATGGGTCCCAAACTCCTCGTGTATCTATTTAAAAAATAGACTATGCGAACTCGAAGTTTCTATTATACAAATAGTGTCCGTTGAGGAAATATTTTACAAATAGTGTGTCCGTCGAGAAACAGTTCACCACAAAATTTTGGCGCGCGCTCATTGGCCAAAAGCGATCACGTGACGTGATAGTTGTCGTCCGCGGATGCAAACTATCGGGCGTTATAGTTCACCACAAAATTTTGGCGCGCGCTCATTGGCTGAAAGAGATCACGTGACGTGATAGTTGTCGTCCGTGGATGCAAACTATCAGGCGTTATAGTTCACCACAAAATTTTGGCGCGCGCTCATTGGCCAAGAGCGATCACGTGACATGATAGTTGTCGTCCGCGGAGGCAAACTATCAGGCGATAGTGCCCGCTGAGAGCGGAAGACAATTTTGTGATGAACAATAACGACAAATAGACTGTGTTTGTCTCGGAACTATCGGCTGATAGTTTCCCTTGGAAATTTGATGTTCTTAAAACTAGCATATAAGCCCTCGAACTTCGTTCTCGGGCTTATATTTGTTTTAAGAACATCAAATTTCCGCGGGCAACTATCAGCCGATAGTTCCTCGACGGACACAGTCTATTTGTATAATAGTGCCCGCTGAGAGCGGAAGACAATTTTGTGATGAACAATAACGACAAATAGACTGTGTTTGTCTCGGAACTATCGGCTGATAGTTTCCCTTGGAAATTTGATGTTCTTAAAACTAGCATATAAGCCCTCGAACTTCGTTCTCGGGCTTATATTTGTTTTAACAACATCAAATTTCCGCGGGCAACTATAGCCGATAGTTCCTCGACGGACACAGTCTATTTGTATAATAGTGCCCGCTGAGAGCGGAAGACAATTTTGTGATGAACAAGTAACGACAAATAGAGTGTATTTGTCGCGGAAATATCGACTGATAGTTTCCCTTGAAAATTTGATGTTCTTAAAACTAGCATATAAGCCCTCGAACTATCAGCCGAAAGTTCCTCGACGGACACAGTCTATTTGTCGGCTGATAGTTGACGAGGAGTGTAGTTTCGGAGTCAACTATCAGTCATATAAACTGAGAGCGAGTAGTCTAATTGTTTTAGTAGAAACATAAGTACTTGTATGCTTAAAGAGATTAAATGAAATATTATTTATTTCACATACGTGTTTTTTTTTACCTTTATGCTTGTACAACGTCCCCATTGAGTTTGACCACATGGTAAACAATCGTTCACAGAAAACAAGATTGAAAAGGTTTCGCTGTTAATTTTGCCTTTATATACTCCATTCTGTACTGCAAAAGTACATTCTGTACATCCAAAGCATTGTCCTATTCTTTCAGACCTATGTTTATCTTGCTCGCTGAAAAATTGTCTTACATCGGCCATGTTGAGTTTTAGTAACCTCGCTTTCGTGGAGGACGTATTTATCGCGGCGTCTGATTGACCGAAATCGGAAAATTGCAGTTATAACAAGGTTTATCACTGGACAATCGCTACTCACTGTCTATCATGCACGGGATAACGGGTCCAATCAGATCGCTGGATTTGCAATAGAATGCTAGTATGTTTCTACGTTTCATTCATCAAGTGTCGATAACTAGTACAAGTCCCCTTTAGTGTTTTTGAGTGCCGATGAAAATGCAAAGAATCGAATTGGATATAATATTTTCAAACTTCCACTTTTGAAAAACAATTAATAGGTGTAGGTATTCTTACCTCTGGCAAAAGCTTCATGCCACGTTTCAAGTACCTGTTTCAGATGTATTTGCCAACCCAAATGGTTGGTTGTAGTTCTGGGTGGGCGGAGAAAAATGAACACTGGTATTATCAGCTCGGAGTCTATTCAGCCTGGTTTACACTAGCGACGGAAGCGGAAGTCTTACGTTCTAGCGAAAATCAAGAAACGGAAGCGGAAGCTCGACGGAAGCATAAGCGGAAGGAACGTAAAGTTTCCTTCTTATGTCTCCGCTTCTGCTTCCGTCGCTTCCGTTCCAGTGAAAACTAGTTAAACGTCAGCAGAAGAATTTAGCCAATCAGAATGCTCATTCTCAGGCCAATAGCAATGTAAATATAGCATGCAAGCGAGGTTTTCGCTTCTGAACGAGGCTTTCGCTTCTGAACGAGGCTTATGCTTCCGTCGTGTTGATTTTCACTGGAACATAAGTTTCTTATGCTTCCGTCGTGTTGATTTTCACTAGAACATAAGTTTCTCATGCTTATGCTTCCGTCGTGTTGATTTTCACTAGAACATAAGTTTCTTACGCTGCCGTTTCTGCGTCAGTCTAGTGAAAACCAGACTTTAAGGGTTTGCTAATCACCACGAGAAGCGAGTTGAAGCTGACGTTTCGTGCACTAGCCCTTCGCCGATATGAGCCCAAATATGCCATCATTAAATTGAGATCGAGTAAATAGTTGAATAGTAAAATATTTCTTGATTTGAGGGTTGCGTTTCGAATATGCTAATGACGTGACGTCATACAGGGAATTTACTGTCATTTCATTCTTTTGTCAATGCAATTTACTTCCGGGTTAGACAAATCACTGATGTAAGCTTCAAATATAACATAATAATGATAATGTCTTTATTAAATCGATAAAATACATATCAATTTTACATACTAGTTTAAGAATATTAAAAATTACAAGTATATTTACAAATAATTAAAAATAAGTCTATTTACGTTACGTTCGGTATTTACTTTAGATGTACAAAAGCTAGGCTTTCTAAGATTATGATTAGAAAATTTGTATTTAGGTAGAATGGACTGCAGTGGGTGTTTAATAGTGCATTTGGTCTTTTTATAAATGCGGAGGTCAAGTTTCTTTAAAGTGTCTAAAATACTAACAGGATCGCACAAATAACGCCTTTTATGGAAGCGGTCCAAGAAGCACTGAATAGTTGTGAGCTCTGGTAAGAATAGAGGCACCATACACAGATAAAGCGTAACATATTTTAGGCATACCTATTGATCTAAAAATATAGTAGATGTTTATAAAATATCATTTATCTCTACAAGCAAGTTTTTGTATAATAAATTTTGAATGTCAAAAGATAGTTCTCCTTTTGTAAGTGGTAAGGAAGGTTGTTCCATAAAACCGCTCCGCTGTACATGTAGGCAAAAGCTTCGTTTTTAGTAATTTGTACTCGGATGCGGAACACCAAGCTTGTTGGAAGAATCTCTGAGATTATAGTTTGTCAGTTCATTGCGAGGTATGAATTTGGACGAGAGGTATTCTGGAGTTAAACCATTCAGGGACTTAAAAACCATTATTACCAAATGAGCTAGACGCTGGGTTTTGAGATCCTTCCAACCCAGCTTTTTGAATAATTGCTCGGCATTGGAGTCATATGTAGCGCTCAATAGAACTCGTGCGGCGCGATTCTGGAGTTTCTGTAATTTATCGTTCAGACCTTTGTTAAAATTTTCCCACACTTGACAACAATAATCAAAGTGTGGCTGTATTAAAACATTATACACTGTTAATATAAGGTTGAAGGGGCCTATATGTCTGATTCGTTTCAAAGCTCCAATACTGGAAGCAATTTTCTTAGATATGACGTCAATATGCTTTGCCCATGTTAGGTTTTCATCGATATGTACCCCTAGAGATTTTGATGTTGTGCCTTGCTTTATTGGGACATTATTTATAAAAGGCGCAACAGTTGGTGAGACTGTGTTTAGTTTTCGTCTTGAACCAATAAGCATGTTAAGTGCCAACTTGTTTGCATCAAGCCACTCGTGAATGCATGCAAGATCTGTAGCTATGTCATTATTTAGGTCATTAAGACTGTTACTTGAAAAAGTAAGACTGGTGTCATCTGTAACTGTTTTATGTCTGCAGGGGTGTGAATACCCGCCCTTAACTGGTAATAACAAAACACAACCTATACAATTACACGCCCACAAAAATTATCCTACAACTTCCCTACCCTCAATTGATCGATCGAATAGCTGGCCTACTGAAAACAACAACCACCCTTCTTTCGGCTCCCTAAAACTCCCTAACCGTCACTCATTACTCCACAACCATACACCAGATCCTTGTATGATCTCTGAGTGCGAATACACTCTCCACACAAAACGCAAGTGCCACACTTGTTTGATTTCTCGGTATGATTTCTAGCACTTACTACAACATTTGACAGACAGACAGATATTTTTTTTAATTTATTTGGCGTCTTGCACAATGTATATTTGTCTATGACGACAGTGCAAGTGCAAACCCCCCCCATACTCTACAGCAGCTACTACACTCCCCCTCCTCCTCCCCCGAGCACCAGAAACAAACGACACACTCAATTTTGTCAGGAAACACAAAACACAACCTATAGAATTTCATACACCACAAATTAACCTACAATTTCCCTATCCTCAATTGTTGTATGGGAGGTAATACTCAAAGCCACAACTAGGCTACCCTTCTTTCCTTTGTATAGCTCCCTTCCCATCACCCATTGCTCCACAGCCATCCACCGGAACCCCGTTTGATGTCTGGATGCGAATACCAGCCCTTTACACAAAAACCAAAATAGAAGTTGTAATAATAATGACGTTTGCACGATTTTTTTTTCTTCATTATGTTGTGCACGATAAATTATAATGGTCCATCCCTTAGGGATGGCGAATGGTGTCAAAAAAAACGGAGGGTCTCGTAAAAAGTCGAAATCTCGCATTTTATAGGTCGGGTCTCGGAGTCTCACTGTATCTCGTATCTTGTAGCACTTTATATACCAAGCCGGATTTTCTGCACTATAAGGATGACCGGCGGGCTTCGTTGGAAAGACAAAGCAACCAAGGCGCTGAGCTGCAAAGTGTTTATTACAATGATGTAATAATTTCGCACGACTTAGTTAGCTCCCATGAGGTGTCTGCATCTGCAATACTACAATATATAGAAAAAAGATTAAAACATACCTTAGGGACTATTATAGTAAGTTTAATAAAGACCAATACCTGAAGACTTACATTCAACTAACTGGACGGACATTTACAATAATTCCCAAGACCTCCATGAAATAACTACTGAGTGTATAAATAAAATTAGGCAAGTTGTAGACAAACATGCCCCCATGAAACAAGCTTCTCTAAATAAAATGAAACAATTAGCAAAACCATGGTTAACAAAAGGCTTATTAAAATCAATCAAACATAAACAATTAAAGGATGTACCACTCATATTTTTTAGGAAATGACCGAACAAATGTTAGAACTTATAAACAATATTCAAATCTATACTTAATCGAATAAAAACTAAAGCAAAAGATGAATATTATAATCAGCACTTCCAATTTTATAAATACAACCTTAAGGAAACATGGAAACTTATCGGGACACTTATCAAAAGAAAATCAAAAGGTCTACAGTCTTATCCATCCAGAATTATACGCAATAACAAGACTTACACTAAACAATCTGATATTGCAGAGCAATTTAATCACCATTTTGTTAATGTACATGTGTAGGTCCGACCTTAGCTAGTTCAATTGAAAATACCGATAATCATGATCCTACAAAGTACATAAAAAATACCCCCACTCATAGCTTTTATCTGTCTCCAGTGACTGAAGACTATGTATCCCAGCTATTCTCAGAATTAAACGATAAAAAGGCGTCATTACATATCCCCAACAAACTAATAAAAATTGCTTGTAGATTATTAGCCATACCCTTTACTTTTATTTATAATCAATCAATCTCATCAGGTATAGTCCCAAATATACTTGAAGTCTCTAGAGTAACTCCAATTTATAGAAATGGCATTTCAACTGACCCTAATAACTACAGACCAATAGCAATCTTGTCACCCTTCAGTAAAACACTAGAAAAGATTGTCTACAACCAATTAAACCTATTCTTAGAAAAACATAATATACTCTTCCAATATCAATTTGGATTTAGGAAAGGTCATTCCACTGAGCAAGCTATTTTAGAAATAACTGATAGTCTCAAATCATCAGTAGACAAAAACCTCATAACTTGTGGCCTTTTCTTAGACTTTTCTAAAGCATTTGACACTGTTAATCATAGTATATTGTTAAAGAAACTATATAAGTATGGGATACGTGGACAACCACTTGATTGGTTCAGGAGCTATCTTTCGAATAGAACCCAATATGTAAAAATTGAAAATACTGAATCCAACCCTTTAAGTTTTGTTTGTGGTATTCCTCAGTGATCAACGCTTGGGCCATTATTATTCCTCCTATACATAAATGATATCTCTAATTCATCAACAAAATTATCTTTCCGAATTTTTGCTGATGATGCCAATATATTTTACTCTTGCAAAAATCCAAAGGAACTTGAAACAGTTATGAATACTGAATTAAAACATGTTCTCAGTTACTGTAATATTAACAAACTTTCTGTCAACATGAAAAAGACCAATTATATGTTAATTACTTCACCCAGAAAGACCCTCCCACAAATGAATATTCTAAATATTGAAAGGAAAAAGAACATTAAATATTTAGGAATATACTTAGATGAATATATCAATTGGAAAAGTCAAATCGCCCATATCAATAACAAGATAGCCAAAAATGTAGTAATTTTCTACAAATTACGGAATTACCTCTGTCTTCAAATGCCGGCTAAAACAACTCTATTATACACTTATATATCCCTATTTAAACTATGGGTCCATCAGCTGGGTAAACACATACCCAACCAACTTAACAAAATAAATGCATTCGAAGTATCTTTTTTGCCAACAACAGAGAATCTGCTTCTCCTTATTACCAAATTCTGAGCATTTTAAAATTTTAAAATATTGTTAAGTTGAACATCTGTACCTTAACACACAAACTATACAATAATCCATCTGATATATCCCCTCCGTGTTTCACGATTTCCTAATACCTGTAACACATGTACATATATAATTACAATACCAGGTATGCAGCTAGGAAAAAATTCTACCCCCCTATAAAATTAGAACCAACTTAGGTAAATTAACTTTTAAATACACTGCTACAAAAATTTGGGAAACTATACCTACTAGCCTAAAGCACCTAACGAAAACAAACAATTTCAAAAAACAATATAAAGTTTACCTCCTTAATCATCAAATTTAAGAGCACCATTTTACTTTGTTTATAAATCTTCTCACAATAACTATTTCTCCTTCTAATCCTCTCATTCTTTCCTATTTTTCTCTTGATTTCTTTTTTATTATTATTCGTTTTCGTTTTCTCATATTGTAGTTCCTCTCAAGTTCAACTTGTTATTCTAATCAATACTTTATTTAATATATTCTATGTATTACGCTCAGTTATTCAATTATTATTTGCATGTAAGCAGTGGCCAACTCGAAAGCTTTTAGCTGCTTTGACCACTGTACACTTGAATCTTTTAATTTATTCCATGTACTTATTTTGTTTATATATTTTTATCTATTCTCCTTATTGTAAATATTTTAAATAGTGTGAAATAAACTTGAACTTGAACTTGAACTTGGTGTTTATACCACTTATATGTGAAACGTCAGCTTTGTATTTTTATTAGCAAGCAAAGAAAGCAATGCCCTTAAACTTTTGTTTCCTCCTCCATTACGTCCATAAAGTCCTGCTACCAAAACTACGACCGCGGGATCAAACTACGCCGAGTTCAACAGACAGTGAGTGTTTCTCCGCTGTGAGTGTGACGAGCGAGTACGATTTTTGTACTCAAAATATATCATTCGCAAGGAAAGTAGAGATCTTCAAATACAACTAACCTGAATGCTGTAAACAAGCTACCAAGAGTACTTGTTTGCTTGTGGATTTTGAAAAGTCGCATCGTAAACTGAATTCGAATCTAAAGGCATCTGTCAACTGGCTTCCTGCCGAGCACTGTTCAAATCATATTCGAAACATACGGTGAAAATTCATGGACTCGATTGGGATTTTAATCCGGTAGAAATGATAAAATTCGTTACCCAAAGCGTATGTGTACTTCTTTTATGAAACTAATAAACAATCGAGAGCATTTTAGTTCGACTTAAAGCTAGCCTTTAATTTATGCGGCCGTTGATAAACAAGCTAATCAAAACATTAGCGCATTAAGCACCATGTGCTCGGACACAGGGACTTTAAGTCTTGTAATGATCATGTATGTATGTAGCTCACTTCCTCCTTTCGTTTCTAGTAATATATTCAGAAATTCAATTCAAAAACTTGCATGTTACCTCAAAACACTATCCTTCCAACGGTCCCTAAATTGTCGGTCTCTTTAGCTAAGACATGCAGGTGCTTTTAGATTTGATTTGTGGACCGTAATGCATTATTTATATCATGCACAGTTATATTCATTACGTACACATCTGTATCGTAGGATACTGTCATAAGATTTAATCAATACCAAGGTGTTTATTTCAATCAGTTGCAGTGGACCAGCAGGCAATGTTGGACATGGGATCTGCAATAAACTGGAAGGTAGTTTTAGGCTTCGCCTCATTGATGGTATTACTTCTTCGTGTCTCCTGCACAACTTTTGTTGGACGACGCAATAATTCTAAGAGCCTGGTACGTGATAGTGCCAAAGGTTTATCCTGGGCCAGGTTTGTGAAGAACGAAAAACGTTATCTCAACGTGAGTGAAAAAGAAACAATATATGTTAGCCGTTTGGGCCAATGTGCTATGAACTGTGTCAAGAATTATGCGTTATTTTCATTCAACTTTGGCATACGATCCAACGCCGATGGCAATTACACATGTGAGATTCTCTCAACAGACAGATTCAACGACTCAGACAAATACAACAGCAGCTTGGATTTCCATCACTACAACATTTATGTAAGTATTCTTGTGGAGGGGTGTTTCACTGCTGTTTGGGCAGCGGGGATTGTGTACACTAAAAAGCGATACTTCGTGTTGATAAACATTACAGTTGTTATGCTAATGTAACCATGATTTCAAAAGGCCGCTTTGTGTGAGGGACCAATGGATCTCTGGTTGGCACATTAATGACAATGGTGAAGTGCAGTAAGTATCGCTATTACCATGAAAAGCAAGTGTGAAAATAGCGATGACGTGGTGATAAGGTTATGTTTGGCAATTTCTCGTTTATCAGTAAAATTTCAATTCATCATGACATTTGGCGATCATTTTCTGTGTTACTCGATCGTTCATGCACCTTTCAGTTAAACCTGAATGCATTAATACAATATAGACCACAGGCAGCCCAATCTCAAGATTTGTGTATTTATACGCTTACAAATATCGCTTGAATAGTTCATATTATAAATCCTTCCAAAACATGTATGTTAGACAAATAAATACACGACTTCACCCTACAATGTTTCAGTTGTGGTTATTCATACCTCTGAGCTCTTCTAGGGTCGTTTCCGCTGATTTTTTCGAACCTCTTTCCCTCACCTCCTAATATAAGGAAAAGGCTGGAAACAACCGACAAATATACGATGCATAACCTGTAATCTTTGCCACGAAAATCACACTTCGCTCACTCCAAATAACTCCAAACTACAGCAGGCCATAGAATGATAAATGAACTCATCCCTACCCCAATTTTAAGATCCAGCGATACCACAGTCTGGAGAAATCAAACAATTTGTCGCCCATTTTCAAGTCCTTCGAGGTTGGCAGCCAACGAAGTTCGAATTTTAAGATCCAGCGATACCACATTCTGGAGAAATCGAACATTTTGTCGCCCATTTCCAAGTCCTTCGTCAGACCGAGGTTGTCTCCTAACCGGAAGGACTTGGAAATGGGCGAAAAAAATTTCGATTTCTCCAGAATATGGTATCGCTGGATCTTAAAATTCGGGTTGGGAGGAGTTCATTTATCATTCTATGTCCTACCGTAGTATTCGAGTTATTTGGAGTGAGCGAAGTGTGATTTTCGTGGCAAAGATGACAGGTTATGCATCGTATATTTGTCGGTTATCCAGCTAATAGCTTCGCCAGACCGAGGCTATTTGACGGTTGGTCCTAACCGGCACTTCCGGCGTCCAACTTCGTTGGCTGCCAACCTCGAAGGACTTGAAAATGGGCGACAAATTGTTTGATTTCTCCAGACTGTGGTATCGCTGGATCTTAAAATTGGGGTAGGGATGAGTTCATTTATCATTCTATGGCCTGCTGTAGTTTGGAGTTATTTGGAGTGAGCGAAGTGTGATTTTCGTGGCAAAGATTACAGGTTATGCATCGTATATTTGTCGGTTGTTTCCAGCCTTTTCCTTATATTAGGAGGTGAGGGAAAGAGGTTCGAAAAAATCAGCGGAAACGACCCTAGAAGAGCTCAGAGGTATGAATAACCACAACTGAAACATTGTAGGGTGAAGTCGTGTATTTATTTGTCTAACATACATGTTTAGGAAGGATTTATAATATGAACTATTCAAGCGATATTTGTAAGCGTATAAATACACAAATCTTGAGATTGGGCTGCCTGTGTATAGACAAACGTGTTAAGGTTTTCGCGTAACGATTATTTTGGGAAACAAAGTTTTAGTTATAGGAATTGCTTCGAACAAAGTTAGTTATAGGAATTGATTTGAACAGATAAATCAGTGCTATTAGGCGAATGCCACGAATGATGTTTTGAAAGTATTCGTAATTGCACCAACCGTTAGGCGACTGCAATCTGAACACTTTCAAAATATTATTAGGAGTGACCATTATTCCCGAGAACAGCAAAAGCAAAGTTCTGCAATTTTTGGTTTATAGTTTACTTAACAAAATACGACGCGAGACGAATTCATAAACTTTATTCGCCAGAAAGGGTAAGCGCTACCCGGGGTTAAATCACTAATGCGAGGTTAAACTGTACAGATTACACTTACAGATTTAGCGCTATCCTAGGGTTAAATCACTAACCCGAGGTTAAACCGTACAGATTACACTTACAGATTTAGCGCTATCCTAGGGTTAAATCACTAACCCGAAGTTAAACCGTACAGATTACACTTGCAGATTTAGCGCTATCCTAGGTTTAAATCACTAACCCGAGGTTAAACCGTACAGATTACACTTGCAGATTTAGCGCTATCCTAGGTTTAAATCACTAACCCGAGGTTAAACCGTACAGATTACACTTGCAGATTTAGCGCTATCCTAGGGTTAAATTACTAACCCGAGGTTAAACTGTACAGAATATAATTACATATCTAGCGCTATCCTTAGGTTAAATCACTAATCCGAGGGTAAACCGAACAGATTACACTTACAGATTTAGCGCTATCGAAGTGATAAAGTTACACTTACTTCAAACAACCGAGCCAAGGTTTGTATGTACACGCCTTGGTTCACAAGATGAATTACATCGTCTACATTTGAGTCTTGCATATAGGTAGACCTTAGTCAGAATACAATCATTGTGTAGTTTGTTTCGTGAAATATTTATATATTTCCGAGAAAACGACAAAATCCCATTTGAGCTCCAGATATGAAGAAACATCGAAGTATGGAGCGTCGAACTTACGACCGTTTGTCATGCGGACCTAGAGCTAGAGTTTCACAAGTAAACAACGTGTTCTGATTGTAATTCCAGCAAAGTGAAGTCTGCCATGATTCTTTCTCAATTTCGCGAATGGTAAAAAACTTTCCTGCGTTTTACATCACGTGAGCATTCCCGTCCTTCTATTCCACCGTGAAACCAAGGCTCGATAACTTACAGTAACATAATTGCAGAATGCAAAATACAGAAGTTCAGTTGGCAAGAAATAAAAAGTCATACGATCGAAGCGACATAATTACACTGACAGGGTATGAAGTAAGACGTTTAGAATACCAAAACCTGATGGAAACACATAATTATTCCAGAAAGTAAAATAGGGGAAAAGATCTACTGAACTGAGAAGCAAAAAAATAAAATAAAGGTCGTTTTCTTTAATTGACAAATGGCCATGTATGGCATTTATTGAATTCACCAGACTTGTAGCAACAACGATAATCAATTTCGGTATGTGTATGTCGCTCGTCGTTTGCCGCTTGTCCGGGACAAATCTTTTTGGAACAGGTGAATATTGAAATGCCTTCTCCCTTCGTAGTTCATGTTCGTAATTTCTAATTTGCATATGCGCTTTATTTGACTTCGGACACTTACTCAGGATTTCATAGTAGCATATATGTCTCTATATCATGTCACAGCTCCAGCTGTTCGTAGCCCGATTGGTTTTGGTTCTCTCGGTAGAACTTGTATGTTTAATTTCACCCGTTTCGTTTTGATTATAAGCAATCAGTTGCAAAACGAAACACAACGGAACTTCAAGCAAGTGATTGTAATTTGGCATTTCAGATCCATAAATCTTTTTGAATTATTAAGGGGAAGTAATATATAATATATAGTGTATGTGGAGTTCCTTTCTTCCTACTCAGATAATCAGGGTGTAGCAAGCCACGGAATTTTCAATTTCGTTTATCTAAACAGACTCGCAGGCTTATGTGTTGTGAACAGCGCGCGCCACGTTTCACCACAAACATGCCGGGCTTGATCGCGCCAATGCTTTCACACATTACAAACACAATTTAACGGGTGTATCGTTGCGTCTCGTTGCATGTTGTATCACTGTCTAATCTCTGCTATGTTTGACTAGTCATGATTTGTTTTTACATGGAGGTTTTAACTTTTCAGGTGTTTCGTTTCAGTAGCACAAAGATCGAACTCGCAAAAAATATATAGCTCCAATAATTAAATAAGTTTCGAATGCAATGCCAATATCAATATTGTCATAATCTACCTTTAGTCTTGTGTTGAAGGCTGACAAGTTCCGTATACAATAAACACACACAGCGAAACTTTACATCGTAGCACAATACCAGTATTCTGACTAAAATGTTTGAAAGAAGAACCGAAGCTATCCAATATAATATCAGCAGAGGTTCATCGACTAAAATCTCCTTTCCCCTTTGCTGAAAATGCTTTCGTTTTGATGGGGCAAAGATATGGAATGCACTGCCCGAGGTGTCAGATCCTCCAATAAAATAAGTATTTTAAAGAAAAGATTATCTATATTGTAACTATAAAATTCCTTATTTTTAACTAGCATACACGACATTCATGTAAAACAGTAGGCATATTTTACTTTTTTACAATCTCTGTATTTTGCAATTGTTTTATGCTATTACTATAATGTTTACTTGTGTATAAATAAAGTGTATGGATGTGTGAGGCTGCAGTATGTCGCAGGCTCCTTGTAGTTTCTTGCAGACGGTGGCCTTGTACCAAGACCAGCCGCCATGATGAAAGGGGACAAACTGCTAGGGAAATCGCTCACCATCTTGTTCATGCAAAACTCTTTATCACGTCAGTTCATGACTCGTAAGGAATACAAGCAGTCAGGGTCTTATTCTAATGCCTGTGAATAAATGGCAATATTACCAAACCTGTGTGTTACATGTGGCGTTGCAACTCGGAGGGGGGGGGGGGGTACTTACATGAAAAATGGGTATGTATGTGAGACCAAGAGGCTCAAACCCTGACCCTGTTTGACCCAAAATCCGAGCTCCAAAACCCTGATTGCCCCCTTTTTGGGGAAAAAAAACCCTGATGCCTAAACAATTCTGAACCCAGTTTTTACAGGAACTAGTTGCCTATCGTACTGAACCCAGACCCTGACTGCACCCACATTAATCTCAAATCCTGATCCTGATCTGCCCAAATCAGGTCAAAATCCTGACCCTACCTGCCCAAACTGAGCTCAAAACCCTGACCCACCCCCGCGTCACATACATAATACGTCACAAACGGGAGTACCCCCCCCCCCCCCCCGTGCGTTGCAAGCAGGATTATATAGACCCTGACATCAGAACTGTGAATATACAGTGTATATTTACTGTTACTTTTGTGAATGTACGGGCGACAAGATGAGCACAGAAGAACAGCTGCAAGCAGTTAAAGGGGAGGTAGACCTGCTGAAGCTAGCCATTGCGCAGAAAGAGCAACTAGTAGAACTAAACTGTAGCCGAGAATGAATTAAATGAAACTGATACAAAAAGACAAGGAGAATCAGAAAGGTGACGGGGGAGTGAAAGACCGTGTTGCATATATTTCTCAGTCAAGGAAGTTAGAGAGGTTTCGTGGAAAACCTGAGAAAGTGTCTGATCCATGTATCGAAGAATGGATTGAGGATGCCAAAGCCGCCTGTGCTAGCAAGGGTTTAGGCGCTAAGGAACAAGCTGCAGTTTTAGTTGAGCATTTAGCCGGCCAGGCCAGGCGAGAGGTGATCGGACGGGGAGAAGGTATTAAGAATGATTCGGATAAGATTTTCCAAGTGCTATTGCGAGTGTTTGGGGATGGAGACAGTTTGCCTCAGCTGAAACAGCAGTTCTATGCGTACCAACAGGGGGACGGAGAAGACCTTGTAGCATGCTCACTTGAATTAGTTAAGTTGTTCGACCGCATTGTACAGCTGAACGATTCAAACCCGGCAGAGACTCTCAGCTTAAGAATCGCCTAGCTGAGGCTGTGTGTGAGGAAAGTCTGCGTACCGAGCTGCGGCGATTTAATACTGATCATGAGCACCCAGAGCTCTCCTTATTCGATGCTCGTGATCTTGTTGCGAAGCTAATGAGATAAATCCCCCAAGGTGAAACGGGATACTGTTGTTAATGACGTCGCCGCAGATCAGGACATTCGCAATATGTTAAGGCAGCAGAGTGAGCAGATATCTGCCCATAAGAAACAAATTGAGTCTCTTCTTGCTGACACGCGTAACAAGGGTACCCCCCAGGGTGGTGGGATCCGTAAATGTTGGGTGTGTGATTCCCCTGGGCACTTGAAGAGAGATTGTCCAAAGAACACTGATCCTAGTGAGACAGCAACTGCTGCCCCACAGCCAGGATTAAGGAACCCAGATTTAAACTAGTCGGGCCCACTGCAGCGAGCCATGCAGTGGGCGAGCATTTAACACATGGAGGCTCAATCATTGAGAATGCCGTAGGAGATTGTCCAGAAGTGAAGGTGGGAGAAGTAGATGTTGGATGTCTGATAGACACTGGTGCAGAGTTGTCGACAATTACAGAAAGCTTCTATAGGGAGCACATAGCTCAGGGTAGAGAAGTGGTCGATGTGACATCCTACATTACGATCTCTGCATCACAGGGCTTGGAGATCCCCTACATCGGGTATGTGGAACTCCAGTTATTTGCTCTCTCCCATACGTTTAAGGAGCTAGGATTTTTGGTTGTTAAGGAGGAAGTGACGGGTGACTGCACCAAGGTGTCAAATAGGGAGATGGGTACCCTGATACCCGACTGCATCAGATCGGGCATTGAGGAGGCAACGGATGAGGTCCTTTTGCAAGAGTCACAAAGCGTAGCACCCAAAGCCATATCAACATTTCCATCTATTTCTAAGGGGAAATGGCTGTTATGCAGATGGGAGACAAGACAATCAGTAGACTGTGGCACTACTGGAAGCAAGGGAGCCCACCTACTCCCCGACAACTTATGAAGGAACCCAAGCCTGCACGTAGGCTGCTGAGAGACTGCAAACGTATTACAGGGGAAGACGGCGTCCTATATACTTCCTAGCTCGCTCAAGGATAAAGTGCTGACTTCCGTTAATAATAATAATAATAACGATGTTTAGACAGGGTGCCCATGTCTCCGAGGAGTTTTTCAATGGGGCCCTGCGTAACATAACTAATAAAGTAAAATAAAGTTTAAAGAGAATAGTTACAACTAATTAATAACAATGATAAGTAAAAATTGATAAAAATGTATATACAATAAGAAATCTAAAAAGTTAAAAAGTTAAATGCGCTTTAAAATTGGCTAATGAGTTCGATTCTCGTATTTCGGATGGGAGGGAATTCCACTCATCCAAAGCCTGATAGGTAAAACAATGCTTTCCCCCGTTCATGATGAGTTGGGCCACCAGGCTGCCGAGAAGTCAACAGCACTGGTAAGGAGCAGATATTACTGGCCTGGGATGGCTGCAGAGATTGCAGATTATTGTCGGAGGTGTGAACGCTGTACACTGGCCAAAGCAGGGAAGAAGCTCCACCCCACCATGGGTTCGCTGACAGCCGGCAAGCCGTTAAAGGTCCTTGCTATGGATTTTACTGTTCTTGAGCGGAGTAGCGGTGGAATAGAAAATATCCTAGTCCTCAGTGATGTTTTCACGAAGTTCACTAAGGCTATCCCCACAAAGGATCAGAAGGCAACCACTGTAGCACGAGTACTGGTTAGGGAATAGTTTGTGAGGTTTGGGGTGCCAAACGGAATTCATAGCGACCAAGGTCGCAATTTTGAGAGTAAAGTTATACGGGAACTCCGTATGGTCTATGGGATCACAAAGAGCCGAACCGCCCCATACCATTCCGAAGGCAACGGTCAATATGAACGGTTTAATAGAACAATTGCATGATCGTCTTCGCACTCTTGGTCCGGAAAGGAAGCGCCGGAATTCCTCCCGGAACTTGTGTATGCGTATAATTGCACACAGCACTCGTCTACCGGATACTCACCATACTACTTCTTTTTCGGAAGAGAGCCAACTTTGCCTGTGGATTATATGTTGGGATCCTCGAGTTAGGAAGTTGAAGGTGGGTGCATAGAAGAGTGGATTGCCGAGTACCACAAGCGTTTGGAAAGGGCATTCAAACTTGCTTCCGAGAAGACAGAGAAAGAAGCTCTGCAAAGGTGAACTAGGAATGATGCCAAGGCAGATGACACAAGTCTTTCTGTTGGTGCGAGAGTGTTCCTCAGGAACCATGTTAAAGGTCGCAATAAGATACAAGATGTATGGAATTCAACTGGATAGAGACGAATTCAGGAAGACAGTTTACAGAAAGGACATGCTCCATGCAAAGCACCTTGTTCGGGATATGGGACTTGAAAGCTCTCCCGAGTCAGACGACGGTCACACCGAGGACTATGCATCATCAGAGACATCACAAGAGTTTAGCAACGTAAAGGGAGATGAAGATGTGTTATCCGAGTCGTCAGAGGGGCTAAGTAGTGAAGATGAGGACGACGTTAATTGGATTTGTTGTGCTACCAGATCAGAAGAGCATTGTCCCCAGTGCACTGCTCAGACCTGTGTCAGATGATTTGATTCACAGGTGATGTCACCTAATGCAGCAGATGTTCTGTTAGATGATGGTGTAGCTGCAGAGGAACAGGCGACATCAAAGACCAGCTGTCCAAAAGGATGTGACGATGCAGATCCACAACCAACAGTTGCTGAAACCAGTGATGACAAGCCGGCAGTCAGGCACTCTACCCGTGAGGGGGCCGGACAGCATTCCAACCCCTATCGGTTACCAAGACCTGTGGTCAGGGAGAGCAAGGCAACTGTAGCATTTGACCCTATCCTGAACACTGTAGCACAGTCGAACCTACTTGTTATGCAGATGTTAGCAGAGAAATCTCCATGATAAAGTATAATGTTAATGATTCGTTATGTTTAAGTTAGCGCTTGGTAGTGGTTGTCGATAACTCCAACCTCAGTAGGGAAGCATGTGAGGCAGGCGCCCTGTGGTTTCTTGCAGACGGTGGTCTGGTACCAAGACCAGCCGCCATGATGCAAGGGGACAACTGCTAGAGAAATCGCTCACCATCTTGTTCATGCAAAACTCTTTATCACGTTAGTGCATAACTCGTAAGGAATACAAGCTGTCAGGGTCTTATTCTAATGTCTGTGAATAAATGACAATATTACCAAACCTGTGTGTTACATATGTATGTATAATTTACTACAGTACTCGATCGTTGTTTGTTTCGAGCCAGGGTTTCGAACTATAAATACAATCTTAGTTTGATCGTGTTGTTCGTCTAATCAGATATTCTCGCCTTCCAAATGCTTTTCTTCGTCCTCCCAGTCTTCTGAACTTCTCTTGCATTGTCGTCTTCATCATATTCGGCCTGTTTGAGTAAGAATTGCTCCGCCATATCGATGAAAATCTACTTTAATTCCGAGCGTGTGAACATTTCACCACAAGTAGCCGCGAGGACTCCAGTGAGACGAAGTGACGTAAACAACGTCACCGGAAGTAAATGCTGACAAGATGGCGACGCCCAGGTCTTCTCCGCCCATATGGTTGTTTCAGATCCCGTTAAAATAAAGAGTATGGCAAAACGATTTCATGAAATGTCCTTCGTTACTTTCTTCCAGAGCCCGTGTTCAAACGAGCCTTGCAAAAACGGAGCAACTTGCATGGCGTTCTACGAGAAGGACGAATATAAGTGTCTGTGTGCAAAGGGATTTAATGGTCAACACTGTGAAACAGGTGAGAAGAATATAAAGACTGAATGAAGCGCAAAAAAAACAAATGTTTTGCTTCAATCTAAGGTTTCCATATGTCACATACCCTCTCATTGGCTTATTCAATATCACATGACAGGCTGAGCTGAACGGGCGCCATATTGTCTGAAAACTACGATCGTGCGTTTGGCTCCGTTCCACTCTTTTCAAACGGTTGGACTGCTGTATGGTTTGATTTTGACACTATATAATATAATTCTTACTTATGCTATATATAATAAATCACTTATAATTAATGACGGCCCCTCGGGAAACCAGTGTTTTGTGTTTTCCAAGGAAACAAAACTCACTGTTTCCATCCGGACCAGTCATTACGATTTTACCGTTACACTGACAGTGGGTGTAGCAATGTTTGCAATCATATGACTTTTGAGGCATCAAATACCTTTTCATATATCCATCAATTAACGGTGATACTTTTAACAGGTAAAGTCAAGTCAAGTTAAGTCACTTTTATTATTTATAACACGTTTACCGGCTAACATGTAGTTCAGTAATCTAACACATGGCCCTCTGCATATTGACTTAGTCCTACGGTTTTACGTCCTTATCCGAGAAGACGAGAAGGCCTAGCCGTTGACTGTTGGGTTATGTAAAGGCAACACCTTCTACTCGGGTATTTTAAGACCCTGATTAGTGTTGGTCTGACCTGGGTTTCAACCCCGACTCACCCGACCGGCGCTTAACCACTAAGCTAACCGAGATGCGGTCTAAGTCGCGATACGAATTACATTTCTTACTGGCTTAAATCAAAATAGACAATTTTCTCTGGTATGCGCACGCAATATTGGCCCGCCAAATCGCTTTTTGAACAATAGCCGCCGATTTTTGAACAATAGCCGATAATTTGAATAACAAAGGCTGTCGCATCAGAACGAGTCTAACAAAAGCTAACAAAAATCGCGGCCCGCCAAGAAATACCTCATGTAGGCAGCTTGGATTTAGTATTGGTTGAAATAATAGGGAGGGTTATAGGAAACCACTACGTGATTCCCACGTGAAGTATTTACCGGCCCGTCAAGCCTGTTGCGTGCGCATACTTGAGAAAATGGTCTATTGTTACCGCCTGAAATAGAGCTAAGGTTTCAACACAATTATAAAAAGAGGTTGGTTGATGAACTAAAAGAAGTTGAAGAAAACACACTAAAAAGAAATGATATAATTCATCGAACGCAAACTGACCACGAATTCAAGATACTATATGGTAAATTCATTGCCTGACGAGGGAATTCCACGTAAAATTTCACGCGAAAAACCGATATCGCACGAATAAAATTAGACTCAAACGATGTTCAACTAAAAGTGTACGTAGTCGTTGCTCACAAAATTTGGTTTTCCGACATCAAAACTGGATTTTTATGCATGAAAACACCAATCTTTACCAAGAAAGCGAAAGTGCATTAACTTGAGACAGATTGTGAATGTTTGTGAAAGACTTAGAAAACCGGCGGTCTGTTGAAACCAGTTTGTCGATAAGTGAAAATCTAAACTGAACCTGACAAACCGAAGAGCTGCTGCACAAGTATACGCATAAAGTAACTTGTAAGTATTAAGCCAGTGTTCCTTACTTTATAAGCAAATTCAGTACCAAATGTTAATGCTCAATTTCTGTCTCACAATAAATAAGCCTGTTTTTAAACTGTTGAATGTTTAATACTTGTGTTCAGTCCACTCGTTTCCAAAATTTTCCTTGTACCACGATTTTAGTACCGTTCTGTAGCCGTGCTTTTCGTCCTGTTTTCAGTCATTTAGCTTCTCTGTGTGATTATTACATGAATTAAATCAGCAAATCCACGAAGCCCCTGCCCAGCTTTTCCGTTCAAAATCACACCTTTTTGCTGCAGTTGTTTTTGTCGTTCAGTCGAGGGCCAAAACATATAATTTCTCGTAAAAAAACGAAATAAAAGATATATAATTTTCACGCTCTTTGACTACTGTTAACTTTGTGAATATCCTGGTTTGTAATTTTAACATGATTTGTGTCTCTGTTCGCGATAAAAAAAAAAAAATGTTTACGCGCGGGCTTCCTGTACATCGTTGAATAAAGCTTTTCAAACCGTTAACGTTGAATTCCACAAAATATTAAACGCTTCGTTAGCCAATCAGCGCGCGATTTTGAGTCGTGCTATGGGATTCTATATATTATACAGTGTAGAGGTTTGAATTCAGATTATATATGTATGAAACGTAAGATTGACTGAGAATTGATCTCCTCGATGCTGTCCAGCTTGCCTTGATTAATAAATCGTGTCACGAAACATGAAATGGTCAAGGGTCAGACAATATTTATAGTGTATTTTACGAGGAATGGAGCGTTTTCACGTAACGTCATAGCCGCAATATGTTGGTGTACCTTTAACAATAGATTCTTCGTTAGCTTCTTTTGTTAGGTACACCAACATGGCCGCCATGCCCTTTCTTATTTGAATCTCTGGGGATTGAGTGAAACCCTCTATACAGGGAGCCGTATTCGACGAATTCTTGGTTCTAATTGGAATTTAGATTGTTTTTTGAGGAGGGAGAAAAACTAGAGAACCCGGAGAAAAACCTCAGAACAATGGCGAGATGCCAACAAATTCAACTCACATATGGACCTGTGATCGGGTATCGAACCCAGGTCATAGAGATGAGAGGCGAAGCGCTTTCTACTGCGCCAGCCCATCACTCCAATGCCACAGCATAGCGCAATTCACAGGAACACGGTAACGATGGAACAACATGAACAACAAATTTGTGTTAAGTAAGTTTCAACTAATGTTCAAGCTGAAGCATCTGTAATTCTGCATATATTTGAGTTGACTTGCCTTGACTTCTAATTCGATTCATTTCTATAATTTAGAAATTTAGAAATTCATTTCTTTCAGATATCAATGAATGTGCCAGCAAGCCTTGTAAGAACGGTGCAACATGTGTTGATCATGTCAACCGATACACGTGCACGTGTGATGCAGGCTACACAGGAACAAACTGCCAGACAAGTAAGGAGTATATCCATATCACATATTGTTAACTAGACATAAGTTTAACGAATATCAATGAATGTGCCAGCAACCCTTGTAAGAACTTACGGTGCATCGTTACAAATTCATTTCTTTCAGATATCAATGAATGTGCCAGCAAGCCTTGTAAGAACGGTGCAACATGTGTTGATCATGTCAACCGATACACGTGCACGTGTGATGCAGGCTACACAGGAACAAACTGCCAGACAAGTAAGGACTATATCCATATCACATATTGTTAACTAGACTTCAAAAACTCATGAATAATTAATGAGCATTTTGTCCAATCAGATGAAGCAAATCAGTCACGTGCATGCTCCTTTATACCTGATAAAATCTCATCATTCTAAAAGGCCCGCGGAGGGATTTGAATTCTGTCCCAGAGGGAAACGGGGTTAATGATTGAGACAATGGAATTTCTATTGATGTTTCAGCTTTCTCACTGAATTGCTAATTAGGATGAACGTTTTATATAAAGAATATTAATGAACATGAAATTTTATATAAAGTTTCATCCTAATTAAGAATTCACTGATAAAGACCCAAAGATAGCAAAAAGTACACGGAACATAAGGTACCTAGATAATAAATTTTGCACTAAATTTACTAATATCAGCAGACTACAGAGATACACAGATAATATTTTTAAAATGAAGTTATCCAACTACCATTACTTGTTTACCGAGCCACTATTTAGTTCCAATTATTAAACCAAACTCAAAGCCGTAAAATTATAAAAACGTGCATTAAACTTACATATTTTCTGCCGGAGTCAAAAATTTAGAGTCTGCCGTCATGTCAGTCACATCGCTTTCCAAGTCTTGAACTTTATCGAGGTAAACCACGACACCAAATCCTTCAAGTGCAGATTCTTCTTGGATTGCGAAACGACGCTTCAAACATCATAGTATGGTAATTTCTTCATGTCATTCCCTTGAGATGTTCGTAATTGCAGGCGGTGATTACTCGAATATTTTGCATGGCGTTGTGAATACAAAGGTTCAATGGTTCATTAAGTAACCATTCCCTTGAGATGTGCGTATTTCTTTCATTGCATTCTTAAAGCGTTTTTGAAGCCGTTTAAAACACTCACAGCACGTGTTTTATCAAGTCTAAAAATTCTCGGGCTTCGCCCTCAAATTTTTAAACTTGATAAAACACTGCTGTTCGTGTTTTAAACAGTACATAAGTTTAACAAATATCAATGAATGTGCCAGCAACCCTTGTAAGAATTTACGGTGCATCGTTACAAATTCATTTCTTTCAGATATCAATGAATGTGCCAGCAAGCCTTGTAAGAACGGTGCAACATGTGTTGATCATGTCAACCGATACACGTGCACGTGTGATGCAGGCTACACAGGAATATACTGCCAGACAAGTAAGGACTATATCCATATCACATATTGTTAATTAGACATAAGTTTAACAAATATCAATGAATGTGCCAGCAACCCTTGTAAGAACTTACGGTGCACCGTTACAAATTCATTTCTTTCAGATATCAATGAATGTGCCAGCAAGCCTTGTGAGAACGGTGCAACATGTGTTGATCATGTCAACCGATACACGTGCACGTGTGATGCAGGCTACACAGGAACAAACTGCCAGACAAGTAAGGAGTATATCCATATCACATATTGTTAACTAGACATAAGTTTAACAAATATCAATGAATGTGCCAGCAACCCTTGTAAGAACTTACGGTGCATCGTTACAAATTCATTTCTTTCAGATATCAATGAATGTGCCAGCAAGCCTTGTAAGAACGGTGAAACATGTGTTGATCATGTCAACCGATACACGTGCACGTGTGATGCAGGCTACACAGGAACAAACTGCCAGACAAGTAAGGAGTATATCCATATCACATATTGTTAACTAGACATAAGTTTAACAAATATCAATGAATGTGCCAGCAACCCTTGTAAGAACTTACGGTGCATCGTTACAAATTCATTTATTTCAGATATCAATGAATGTGCCAGCAAGCCTTGTAAGAACGGTGCAACATGTGTTGATCATGTCAACCGATACACGTGCACGTGTGATGCAGGCTACACAGGAACAAACTGCCAGACAAGTAAGGAGTATATCCATATCACATATTGTTAACTAGACATAAGTTTAACAAATATCAATGAATGTGCCAGCAACCCTTGTAAGAACTTACGGTGCATCGTTACAAATTCATTTCTTTCAGATATCAATGAATGTGCCAGCAAGCCTTGTAAGAACGGTGCAACATGTGTTGATCATGTCAACCGATACACGTGCACGTGTGATGCAGGCTACACAGGAATATACTGCCTGACAAGTAAGGACTATATCCATATCACATATTGTTAATTAGACATAAGTTTAACAAATATCAATGAATGTGCCAGCAACCCTTGTAAGAACGGTGCATCGTGTGTTGATCATGTCAACCGATGCACGTGCACATGTCAGGGGCGGATCCAGGATTTAAAAGGGGGGGGGGGGGGGGGGGGGCGGTGGCTGCTTGAAGTTTGTAATCGAACGCATGCATTCTGCCGACTTCTCTGACCTCGGTGCAAGAGCAACTGGACTAGCATGTGCTGCTGGCTTTACAGCAACAAACTGTCTGACAAATTAATAAGGATTCAGTTTCAGGTTTTTATTTTACACTGTGTACAGAATATATAATACAGCAGTCTAATGTTACATTGATATATATCAAAGGACAACTTCAGTAGATGTGTGAAGAGGCCAATTGAAAGTAGCATAGTTTCCTGTCATGTGAGAAGTAAATTAAGAAACTAGTGAAGAGTAGTACTGTATAGTGAATTAACAAATAATTAGCAAACTGCTGCTAAAGAAAACATATGCATAATTACAATACGCATACATGTACAGTACGATTAATTTGTTCAAATATTTAAGAAATTAAGCTATATCGAAGAGAGAGAAAGCAAAATAGTGTAAAGATTGACAACTTATTAAACCCAGACCAAGCCATATAAACATAATATTGCTGACCTGGGTTAAATAATAAGATTTTTTTAATTTAAAAGAATTGGAATAATTTTATCTTATATTTATCTCACTTTAGATGAGTAATACTTAAACGTAAATAATCCATAGTTTGTCTCTGCAGATTTTCCTTTGAAGAATATCTAGATAGAGTTATAGCCATGGACTTCAGAAGCTATTTTGTCTATCAATAAATGATTGAACAGATAAAATATTAAAATCTAGCTTATGCAATACGTCAGCATTCTTTGCCTTTTTACAATATGATTTACAGTAATATTATCATCACTACAGATACGATAAGATAATGCATTCCATGCAATTGATCCTCTATGAGCGATAGAATTCTTCATGATGTACGTCAGTGTTGAAACACGGTATTAGAAGTCTGTTTGTGTCCCTAAGATTATACTTATTGTGGCGCTTTACAATTATGTGATACATACAGGTGGGTGTTAGGTCATTATAAATCTTATAAACTAATTTAGCTAGGTTCATTTTATATATAAAAAAATTGGTGTGTCACATTTGGCATGTCTAAGTACTTCAATTGAATGCATATCTCGCGAAAGATTAACAACAAGAGGCTGGGTACAGCCTTAACTCGGGCTGTATACACATAAGCGTCACCATTTTATATTTTTACTTTCTACATTCTTTACATTTCAGACATTCCATTCTAAGGCGTGGTCACAGGTGAGGGGTGGTACTCCACTCCTATTATTTATTTGGAGCGGGGTAGGGGCGTTATCAGTCGCGGTGACTTTCTGCTCTCTGCTCCCCTAGTATATGTATGTAATTTAATATTTTAGTTTTTCATGATATGTACATTAGGTATGTTTTTCTCGTATGTAAATTAAAGAAATTGACCATTTACTGTAAACATAATAATAATATAATAATAATAAAGGTCTTTATTTCAATCATAAGATAAAAATACATATCTTACGGTTACAGTAAAAATTGAAATATATACATATAAAAAGCTAAGACTGAATAATTATAAGTTATAAAGCTATGTTATAGTTAAAAATCAATCGATTTATATAAGAGTTCTTAAAACGGTTTGCAATTGTATTCACTTTGGGTCATAGGCTTGATTTGGATCGTAGTTTATATTGAGTGGCTTTTTGTTTAGGCATTAAATTATTGAGAGGTGCATGTCTAAATTAGCTACTTTCTTAAAAATCCTTCTATCCTGCTTCTCTAGCAATTCCTTTATCTTACTTGGTTTTGATACACATTTACGCCTAAAGCAGCGATCTAGAAAGCCTTGAATTGTAGTGCCGCTCCGCACTAGACGCACCATACACTGGCAATCCGTAAGTTATATATATTAGGTAAAACTATACTGGAGAATAAGTGATCTACCTCTGACTGATTGTAACCATCTTTACGTAAAGATCTAAGAATAAATAGACATTTATTGGCCTTAATTAGCTTGCTATGCACGTGTGAGGTGAATCTACAGTCGTCCTGGAAAGTAACTCCCAGTAAAGTGAGTTATTTGCATTGTGGTATGCTAGCTACTGTGGGAAATTCTTCTGTACATCCTTTCTTGCGAAACGTCAGCTCTTTACATTTGCTGGGATTGCTAGCCATGGAATTACGGCTGGACCAATCTAGGAATTGGCTCACTAGGTATCTAGAGCTATCACCGTTTTTCCAGACTGGTACTATAATATTATAATCATCAGCATATTTGTACAGGGCTGTTTCGGTGCCTAGGCTAATTTCTAAATCATTAAGAAAAATGTTAAAAAGATATGGGCCACTAACACTACCCTGGGTAGTACCCTTATTTACATCTATCCACTCACCTAAAAAGTTGTTATATACAACCCTTTGCTGCCTATCACTAAGAAAGCTAAGAAACCAATTTATGATGTATGGATTTAGAGGTAGTTGTTTAAGTTTATTTGAAAGTAGATCATGATTGACAGAGTCAAAGGCCTTACTAAAGTCCGTGGCGAAGAGGCCTTGGCTCACTAGGATGAGGCCGAAGAGGCCTTGCAATCAGGATTATCGAGATAACTATACACTTTATGTTGAATGGATAACAGCGCGTCGGTACAGCTGCCACCCTCTCTGTATGCGAACTGCGGGAGCTTAGATTCTCTTCTACTATATCTTTGGTATGAGTACTGTATACAATCTTTTCGAAGGCTCTTGCAATAACTGCTGTTACATTAATTCCACGGTAATCATTACTCTCTCGAGGCAGATCAACTTTTGGAAGAGGATTAATGTTCGCTCTTTTCCAGGACGTGGGCCAAGTGTGCGTGGAGAGGAACACATTCCAGAACTTGGTGACGACAGGAGTAACAATTTCACTGTGATCTTTCCAGATCCAGTAAGGAATAAGGTCTGCATGGACCTGTCGCTGTCCTCTTGATTCTTCTAAGAGAATTCCACACCTGTCTCTCTGTAATTTCAGGAATCTCCTCATTACCAATCGACATAAGTGTAGGCTGTGTATAATTCGTGTCAGTGCAGAGATTACCAAAATAGTCATTTAGTTATTTAAGGAACCCGTTATCTAATGAGATACTGTAGGAGAAACGTCTTCGCTGAGAGATGTTATCAACCCTTTTCCACCACTCCCGGCTACCCGTTGCAGAAAGGCAGTGTCTTCTGTTCTCACTAATAACGTCCGAGATCCTTTTATTAATATCGCGGAGCCGATCTGTGTGAAGGTTAGATATTCTTGACTTATCTCGCAGCATGGATTTAACAAGAGGACGCATCAGTCCATGCCGGATCGCGTGACGACATTGAGACACTCCTGTAGGGCATACAGGTGTCCATGTGCTTTAGAATAGTCAATTCCAATCGCTCTACTGCCTGATCAATATCTTTAGCCGCTAAAACATTGTCCCATTTCTCCTTAGCCAGGGCACAATAAAGGTTATTTTTACGATGCTCCCTACGATCGCGTATTTTAACATTACGCCTGATCGGTTTTAGCTTTGTTCCAGCCGGTAAAATTACTCCTTTATGGTCAGTCTTCATTAACATTTGAATAGAGTAGCACTTTCCAAATAGGTCTGAATGATTAGTAAGACAGTTGTCAAGGCACGCGTCACCTCTAGTAGGGAAATTGACCAGAACATTCCAGCCAGATAATAATTGTAAGCGATTTATATCCAAACGATTCAGGTCGCCGCCACATAACGTTATATACACAACAACAGTGTCCGGGTGTTTGTCTAAGGTGTCATCAACAATGTTTATAAGAGAGTTCATGAAGTCACATTCCAGATAGTTGTGCTTCGGTGGGTGATAAATACCACAAACTAACACACGGTGTCCCGAGGGTAATAGAAGAGTTATGCAGATTAGTTCATATAAACTGGAGCGGTATACATCAACAACACTGAGATTATTTCTAGCGTATATAGCAATTCCACCTTTGTTCCTCATATCCCTGCCTTCCCAATTCCTGTCCCGTCTGTAGATCGTATGGTTAGGAATGTTCACAATCGCATCCGGGATGCCAAGTTTCAGGTGTGCCGTTCTGAAACAACACAAACATCAATGTCGTTGCTAAGCAAATAGGCTTCAAGTGCAACCGGCGCTCTGACTCGATTCTTGGTTTTGGCAAGACTACAAATGTTAATAAACTTGAACTTTGGTACAGCAAACTCAGATCTAGATGATGGTGTTTTTTCTGATACGCAAAGTATACGGGTAAGACATCTTTCGGTTGTAGGCTCTCTCTCTTATTCATGTAACACACGTCTACAATTTACAGTCTGCTGTTCTGATGTACTAAAATATGATTGTCTCAATGTTTATATTTATCCCATATCATAAGTTGTATCCTGTCCATCCTGCCGATAGAGCTGTCACTATATTTCACTACTGTTCTTTCTACAGTCATGTTAATTGTATTCGGGGTCAATTCGTGTGCCTCTGTGTAACTTTATCTGATGTGTTCATAACTGAAATGCATGTTGGTTAATTATCTCTAATTAAAAGCTTAATTACCTTCATTCACAAAACTTCAGTCTTGTCACTAGTGTATATTACAGAGCTATAAAGGGAACTGTATGTGCACTTGAACGACTTGAACAGTGTGAGCTGATTGGTTGGGGACGAAATACCTCGACTTGGAAAATAAAAATAATAATAAACACTTGCGATTTAAGACTCGTGCCGGCCGAAGGCCTGGCCCGAGTAATAAACACTTGCGATTTAAGACTCGTGCTGGCCAAAGGCCTGGCCCGAGTAATAATTCTAGCTGCTCTACAATGTAGGATCTCTATAATTACTTAAAGTTATCTTTACATGTTAATCCGCCCCACACCGGCAACGCATAGGTAACAGAGGGTAAGATTATCTTAAGATTCAAATCTAAAAGCAACTGTCTTGGTAAAAACCGGCTCCTTTTCAACATGTTAGTACATACCGAATAGATGCCTTTTTAACGTTATTTACAGTACAGTGTGAATCGGGCAACATAAGCATAAGGAAGATATTGTGTGTGGACCGGGTGATCATAACGTAAGCACAAGCATAAGCATTCCCAGACAGCTGTGATGATTAATTTTGCACGTTGTGCGGCTGCATGCGTATGTTATAAACTTTTCTTAGAGCCCCCGAGGGATATATCATGGTTGAGAGTGCCTCTTTAAAGTGCCACTACGACGAAAATTTATAAAATTACCATTTCGATTTCCCACTTTTTCAGTGTCAATAGGTCAATCAGTATTAGAAACATTCGAAATAGTAAAAAATATTCCCAAATGGGCATGTTAAACCACAAATTTTTAGGAGAGTTTACCGGTAAAATCCTGTCCGCCATTACTGGAAACCGTTCTCAGTATTCAGCGGAAGTGATGTAATGCACTTAACACGACAACCTCGTGGCGCGAAATAGTGTGCAGAAAAAAGTAGCCAACCTCGCAAAGATAAATATAACTTTCTTCTTATGTACGTGAAGACGTTTTTAGTAGAAATATGCCTCCAGGCGTTGTGTTCTGCAGGCGAGCGTTAAGTGTATGACATCACTTCCGCTGAATAAACCTTTGTTTAAAGCTGAACAAAGGGAACAGCCTCCAGTTAATGGCGGACGTTTAGATTCAATAGTCGGAGCTAAAAAAATAGGACTTCCTCTCGTTGTATCGAAAAACAATTTGAACTGGTAATAATATATGACACTCTACTTTATGAATATGTAAAAACAATGATAGTCAAAATTTGATCGTCGTGGCACTTTTTTGTTCTTATCATGTTACACATGACACAGTGACATCTATGCGTTACAATACAGGTATCAATGTGTGTGCTATTAACCCTTGTCTGAACGGTGGCACGTGTGTGGACGTGGTGAACAGATATACTTGTACTTGTGTTGCGGGATACACGGGAACCAACTGTCAGACTAGTACTCAAGGTGAGTGCAAATTACACTGATAAATATCTGCTTTAATTGCTTTAATTTTAAAGTGTTTGCAGCTATATCAGTACCGGACACTATTCGGCGTAATATCGATCAAGGACAGCTGACTGGGGAAGTATTTATAGATCTCCGTAAGGCTTTTGATTCGGTTGACCAGAAAGCTGTATGTATTCTGTTTTTATCACGAATCTAAAATCGATTCTAGATAAATTAAATAGGCGAATTGTAAAATATTCCTTGATTTGAGTATTGTGTCTATAAGGACAGCGCTGAATAACAATCTCGTACCCAGGCCCCATTTACTGAATGGTTAGGTTAATGAAATTGAGTAATTTTTCTTTCAGTAATAAGTACTGTTTGACCCACCAGGTCAAGCTCACGTGGGTTAGCTAAGTTATCCAGCTTTCTCTCCGCTACCTCAGTTTCTTCGTTTGCTGTAAAAGCTGTTCCTAACATCCCGCCTCGTAAATTTGACGATAATTTTATCGTCCAAGTCCTTGTCAAAGGTAGGAGAGGATGAGCTGTAGATATGTCTCAAGGTCAATGTCCAATCCCATTTCTTTGCGGATTCTCGCGACGGAGATATTGAGCCATGTCGTCGATCTCTTTCCTAGCTTTACGTAAATCTTTCTGGATAGTACCAATATATTTCTTGCCAGCCTTTCAATCACTTGTCAGTTTCACCATCTTTTGGCTGGCTCCTTGAAACTGAGTTAACAACTGGTCGTATTTCGATGACAGGAACAGACCACCGCCATTTTGAAAGGTATGCAAGATTTCCTGGCGCGGTTACTCAGTCCCCATACAAATCTTTGTAATTCGGACACGCTTTGTCAAAGCGCTCTGAAGAAAATTGAAATTACGGCAAGCAGACCTCATAATTTTACAAGAACCGACAGCAGAATTAAAGGTAAGCTAAGATGAGAACGAAGATCATTTGTGAATTTGAACCCAGTAGGATGACTTACATTGCTGGATGATTTTTGATCGGACTTCTGTTCGGCACTCCGAATACGGTGTAAACTGTTCAAATACATGGTGTTGTACGTCATAAGCACGTGGTGTGAGAACGACATATTTATTTTTCTTTCTCTCAAAAATTAATTCAAAGTACATATAATGTTTACTTTAACCATTATTTTAATATTCAGTTCGCTAATTCAATACATTTGTGATTCGTAATTTCTCTTCTTTCCCGGTTCTTCAGTGCAGAGTTCAATCAAAAATCATCCGGCAAAAGTCATCCTACCATCCTCCTGGGTTCAAATTCACAAATGATCTTCGTTCTTATCTTAGCTCATTGTTACTAATGTTGTCATCGATTTTAGTTTCGTTGATAGCAAGAATATCTAGTTTTTTTATCGCTCATGAAAACCCTGAGTTCATCGATATGGGCTAGCAAATTATTAATATTTAGACAAGCCATTTTAAATCCTCGTGCTTCCTGGAGAAGATGTAACTCATCCCGTAACTCAGGGATATGTGTATCGAAATGAGTGCTAGTCCGCACACCGTCAGGAATGCATTGCCTGGGAATATCTATTAAATTACTATTAATATGGTCACTAAAATTGGAAGAAAGGATACTAGAGTCTTCAGCATTTAGGTGGAGGCCTCCCTTATTTAGATGACGCTTAGTGATTTTGTCATGAGATATGAATGACCAGCCGTTGCTTAAGCAGCTTGTGGACATCTTTGATGTTCATATTCAGCTCTTCTTCCTTCCTGGGAAGCAACGCAGAAACTGACATTGTAGTTCTTGCACTCGACTTGGCTAGCTAGGGAAACTATCGAATCTGCTAGGTCATCCGGTCCCTTCATAGTTTTCAAATCATTTGTTCCTATATGAACAATGAAGTGTTCCGGTTCTCTGCGGAGTAACGGCTTGGTGTAGTCGTTCATGTCATTTACTGTAGTTCCCGAGAGTGGCTTGACAATTACTTTAGATGTATCAGCTAATAGCTCCCATCCTTCCATCCTGTTCGCTACGCCCGCGGAAACGAGGCTACATCTGAAAACGCGTTATTTAATGAGGGAGTCGGGGAAGGAGTCTAGGAGCTAGCTAGCTGCTGTGCTAATAATCGTCCTATGTAACCTAGCGCATAAATGTTGCGCTAAAAGTTGTTTCGTGTAACATTCGTCAAAAACGGTCGCGAAAAATGGTCGTTAAAAATCGGCGTCATTTTGGGAACGTCACTTGTAAATTTTAAGTACGCGTTCCAAACATTATCGGCACAGCATCCGGGCTTACTTTCGTCGTGCAAATGGAAATGTTCCGGGTACGCGTGGCCGAAAATCTGTTGGTTCTTAGACCTTGTAGCCCGGTTTGCACGACAGACAGTTTGGGCACGACACGTACCCCTAAGTTGGGCACAGCACTTCCAGACAGCCGGCCGCCGACACTACCTTTTCACAGTGTCTCAGAACTCAGAGATTTTCGGGCACGCGTACCCGGAACATTTCCATTTGCACGACCAAATAAGGGGTGCCGTGGCAATCAATCAATTCAGTACAACAATTTTCTTTGATCCCAATTGATCCGAGCATATGTTTCCTCAGCGGTAATCATGCATTGGCGCAATCTTCTTTGATCCCAATTGATCCGAGTACATGTTTCCTCAGCGGTAATCATGCATTGGCGCAATCTTCTTTGATCCCATTTGATCCGAGTACATGTTTCCTCAGCGGTAATCATGCATTGGCGCAATCTTCTTTGAACCCAATTGATCCGAGTACATGTTTCCTCAGCGGTAATCATGCATTGGCGCAATCTTCTTTGATCCCAATTGATCCGAGTACATGTTTCCTCAGCGGTAATCATGCACTCGACACTATATAAACCGTTTCTCCACCCACAATTCCCTCTTTTGCTCTGACGAAGGGCTAGCGCTCGAAACGTCAGCTGCTACTCGCTCCCCACGGCGGTTAACATGTACTTCAATCGACTTTAGTTAACGTTGATTATATACCAGTGTTTATCTTCCCCGCCGACGCAGACCAACACTAGTTTTTACAGGAACTAGTTACCTATCGTGAGTACAACATAGCTCACGAAGTTAACTAATCATTTTGTTATTTATAAACTCCAAATACTACACACCTGATTTTCGTATATTGTTTGCAATGAACCGTAAAAGAGAGATTGTTGGCCTGAATGTCAGTAGTCCCTACTCGATCTACCTCACTCAAGACCGGCCTCGGAAAGTTTTTTCTATAAGGACCTCTTGACAGGTGAACAACATATATTATGGTGAATATTTGTTTGGCTCTACTGCTGCTCGGTAAATATTATACGACTTCGGTGAATAATTGTCAAGTATTAAACATGTTTTGATTCCTCTCATTCGCAGAGTGGATAGGATACACCCCGTATGTTTGCGATGGGCGTAAAACAGATCTTCAAACAGGTACTACCAAAGAGCAGTGTAAAGCTCTGTGTACAGTGGGTTGTCAGGGAGTTGAGTGGTGGGAGACAGGAAACAGGATTTGCCGTAAATGTACCCAGCCGAAACGTCGATCTCACTACGGAACAACTAGTAATGCATCCTATCCTCCACACGTGCTTGTTAAGAAATAAAAATAATTCACATTGATTCACATGTGCACAATACGTGATCATCAATGTCAGACACGATTGACAAGCAGTGCAGCATCGTGTGCACTGGCGCATTATATTGTTCTAAGTGCAATTCTTGGTTTGCAGTTAAGCCTGATTTAATTGACTGAGAAATGACAGCCATGTTGATTTAAAATGCCTATAAACCCCCATTTTATTATTAATAAACAAGTACCCGTACTATATATAAGAGAGAAGACCCTCCTCCTTCTGACCTTTTGGGATTCTAAATTTTAATTTGAAATTCAGAACAGTCATGCAAGTAATCAGGCTACCACTCGTAAATTACTGAAACTAAAATAAAAATTAGCTAAGTAAAAGTAAACAGCAGGAAGCTAGTTGCTCAGTTCTGCCTGGCAATAGCATTTTTGAACCGTTTAAAAACTCTTTCATGTATCTTTAGACTTTGAATTTCGCGCGATACCAAATGTCAGAGATCGCTCCACAGGGAACCAAAACGTAGTTTCTTAGTAGTGTGTTTTATTTTTTTTATTTTTTTCATTCGCCATATGTTTTTTTATATGAGTAACAAAGTAACAATAGTAATACTGACTACAATACAAAGCGGCCTATCGCTGTGATTTGTACAGGAATATTATTGACAGGAGAAAGTAATAATTAAGGTATTTGAATAGTTACAATAGATTTCTTATACAGAGAAATTAACTAACTAGTGTTAACAATTGATTTGATTAAGAATATTGTGCTAAATACAACGAACAGTTACTATTAGTTACAAGTTAAATAAGTGGAAGCTTAGGTAATTATGGCGAGGAGGCCTCTGGAAACCACATAAGATTCATATAATAAAATGAGTTAGCAATTGCGTGTAATACGTGAAACTGTAAAAATAAAGTTTGAATATCGTCTTTAAACTGTGTCTGGTTGTCATATATATTAGTTTTGAACTTTTACTAAAAATAAATTATCCCTTTTATATTTAATTGAAAGCGTGGAGAGTTCATATCGAAAATCGATTTCAGCAATCGCAACAAGCTCCACAAAATGTTAAATTTGACCAAGAAATTCACGTCGAATCGAGCTCAAACTTATGCAGCACACAGTACGATAATGATCTTACCTTTGTATGTATATAAAACCCTAACATTAGAGCTACACGATAAGCGAAGCCCAACCAAGCTCAGCTAAACTTTCTCATAGCAGCCATTTTGAATGCTACTTCCCCAAATCCGTGGCGTTGGCGCTGTCGTTTCTGGAGTCAAGGAGCATAATGATTACCACTGGGAGGTGTAGCGGAATTGTTGACCCGACAAATTCATTTCCCGACCCCACACTAGTACTTAACATTAAGAACGAACCATTTGGCATATGATTACGGAACGGCTGCGAAGGATAATGTGAGGTCTTGCAGAACCAGCGAACGCCAAAAAGCCATGCCCATAAATTTATTTCATTTATCAACCGAAAACTGTCAACCTCAACCTGCACTTTATACCATCCGTGCTCGCTAGCTATACGCTAGCTCACGTGCTCACTTTCTCACGTGACCGGACATACAGAAAAACACACAGACAAACAGAAATCCACGTACTTTCAAACTTGCAGAGATTATATGCTGGCTCGTCTGGCGGCTCTCCAGCAAAAATTAAAACTATGTAGTCAAAAGCGGTCACTTAGTTTAATGCAGTCTGACTTATTTGTCGAACAGAATGCAGCCATGTACAATTCGGAATATTGAATGAAATGAGGAATTAATAACATGTGGGGTACTACAAGATCTATTCTCGGTTCCCTGTTATTTCTCGTTTACATGAATGATTTACCAAATTGCCTTGATACTTCGAATCTATGTCTGTTTGCCGACGATACCAATATTACGATATGTGGCTCAAACAAAACTGATGTCGAAACTAGAGCAAACCGTAAATTAGCTAAAATAAACAACTGGCTCATAGCCAACAAGTTGCATTTCAACGTTGCTAAAACGGAATTAATGGTTATATATATTGGCTCGAGACAACGATTAACCAATTTGGAAGTCAAGACTTTAAAAAAAAATGGAGTTCAAATAATAATAAGAGTCACCCACAGCAAAACAGTTGGAGTCCTAGTCGATGAGCACCTGAAGTGGGACGAACATGTTAATTATATCTCGAAAAAATAGTCTCTGGGCTAAGGCCGTTCGTACCCCAAGACACACTTGTAACAATTTGTAATTATCTTGTTCAATCACACATGGATTACTGTTGCGAAGTCTGGGACAACTTTGGCAAGCTCCTTTCTGATAAATTACAAAAATTTCAAAATAGGGCTGATGGACTAATTCTTAGAGCCGACTATAATGCTAACTCCAACTCAGTCTTGAAATGATTGACTGGGATAGACTCGATGAAAGGAGGGCTAAGCGAAAATAAAGCAGTGATTGTGTTTAAGATAAAAAATAATTGTGCACCATCCTCTTTTTGCTCGTCCTAGTAGATCATATTGGAATGGAAAAGCGTGCATAACACAAGCAATTGATCTACTCAGGGGCATTAAGGCATGGGTCTCAAACTATTTCAATATGACCGCCGCAAATCAAGAGGGGGTGGTCTATCTCTTCGTGCTTGTTAGTTATAGTCTTTGCACTTTTACAGATTCCATAAAGTCACAACCTTGATACCTTGTTGTGGAAGTTTCCATGGAAACGTGTTATGTGACCTTTGAACTCTAATTTTAAGGAAAATTGGGAAAAGCCTCCTGGAGGTCGGTAAAAGTTGTTAATATAGTGGATATTTTCATGCAAGTGAATCAAGGTTAGTGCACACGTTCCTGCTCCAATTTGAAAAGTTGGTTATTTTAAGGGGGAAGGCAATTTAAGGCAATTGTGAAATTTGATATCCTCAAATTTCCACCGAATTAACAGACATTCCAATGATAACCAACTTTTCAAATTGGAGCACCGAAGTGTGCCCTAACATTGATCCATTGGCATGAAAATATATATTATATCAACAACTTTTACCGACCTCCAGGAGGCTTTTCCAAATTTTCCTTAAAATTAAAGTTCAAAGGTCACATTACACGTTTCCATGGAAACTGTCACAAAAATGTGTTAAGGTTGTGACTTTATCAAATATGTCAAAGTGTCAAAAGTATATCTCACAAGCACAAAGAGATAGACCACCCCTCTCTTGATTTGTGGCGGCCATATTGGAGACCCATGCCTTAACACCCCTGAGTAAACGGTTTGCAACAATCAGATGCTTTTGGCATGTATACTGGACTGCGGGTCCGGCAAGGTGAGAATATTTATTATGTTCGCTTGTATTTGCAAAATTGCGAAGTCGTTCCACAATCTGATGACATTTTAGAGTCATTTATGGGTAGCTACTTCGTGTAACGTACACAAAGAGTATTGGGGAGCTCACTAAACAACAAATATATAAATATATAACTATAATAAATATATAACTATAATAAATATATAACTATAATAAATATAATGCTTCTTTAATGCTCCTGTGGACTAATACAAACCCTACCCCTACATTAAAAAACCTAACCGTCAACAACGGGTTCAATACTCTTTGTGTACGTTACACGAAGTAGTTGAGTGTTGTGGCGTAACAGCGTTTACAAGCAAAGATTATAAGAAAAACGGTAGCGGTTGTTTTTTGTCAGAAGGGAAATTAACAGTGGTAAACTTACACGCACTAAATTGAAGCCACAGCAATAGTTAAAATATTGCAGTCTGCCTACGCCATTTTGGAAACTGACGATCAATCGAAACCGCCTCCCGGTTAGCTCAGTGGTTAAGCTCCGACCTGTTGAGCGGGAGGTCGTGGGTCCAAACCCCGGCCGGACCAACTCTCAGGGTCTTAAAATAACTGATTAGAAGGTGCTTCCTTTACATAATCGAACAGTAAACGGTTAGACCTTCTCGTCTTCTCGGATAAGGACGTAAAACAGTAGGACTAAAGTAAAGAGAGGGCCACGTGTTAGATAACTGTTAGACGGTTAACGTGTTTAAACCCTCTCTAAATAAAGGTGAATTTACTTTACTTTACGAAAGCTGGGACGAGTGTCCTGTCCGTACTACAGTGAACTACCTCACGTACTTTAGTGACCCTCTACACGTACATATGGCGGCCTATAGGCGAATCCTTGTTTACGTTTTTTCCTCATTAGCATACATCAAACTTTAAGCGACGTACATAAATCGAAAGAGATTGTCACACTTGATAATCACCGAAAATTTGAGAGTGATTTGATAAATATATTTTGAGGAATGAGCGTTTAAAAAGCTCAAAATTTACAATGAATGTATGGCTGTCAGCAACTCTTGCCCCCCAGCCCATTTTATAGTTTTGAAAAGTCAATTTCGCCATAAATATTTAACATATCAATCTCAAATTTTCGGTGGTTACTCAGTTTAAAATTCTCTTTCAACTGATATAGTCTGTTTGTTTGTAGCTTGAAGTTTAATTTATGCTAATGAGGCAACAATGTAAACAATGACGTCAGCAAGGATTCGCCTATTGTATTGCGGCTCACTGTATCCACAGTCAAGTATATTCATCGTGTCGTAATCTTTCTCTTTCATTTTCTTCATCATCGCGTCGTACTCTTTTTCTTTCTGTCTCACTTTCTTCGTTTCTTTTTTCAACACTTCCACCACCTACATAAACATCGTCTTTTCTTCATGGCCCTGTAGCTTTCTTTTCCTAAACGCTCGATGTCATTATACAGAGCGTGTAGGTCCTAATCATGCTCCTCTACACGCTGATTAAAAGTGTCCATCAGTTGACTGCAGGTGGGCAGATGGCGGATCATATCCATCTCGTTTCACACCAATTCTCTAAGCAGTTTTGTTGGCTTCTACCGTTCTATTTATAGCCGCAGGATAAAGTCCTGACCTACTTCCGGTTTTCAGTGCTACGTCCGGTGACGTCATCGGTGCCTTTTGACCCTGTTCTGCCGCCCCTAAAGGCCCCGCAATATTTTCAGATGACGTACTTCAGGTTTCTCCTTATTTGTAATTTTGTATGCATAATTATGAGGTATATTATGAATATGCAATTACCCGTGCGCTATACTTGCCCTACTATACTACTCCCGGTTCCTAGGACCCGTGTTATACGGTCTCATATTTGCATTCGTTTTGCACTCAAAAAATGCCAAGTCGTATAATAAATGTAGATATTCGTGAAGAAACACAGGCAGACCAAACTTTATCTGCAATTGACCGGTAACAAAATGAGTAGGGGACTGGGACCGAGTTTATCAGAATTACTCTAATTCTAAAATGAAGTTCAATTACATGATAGAGCATGTTGAAATTAGCATGTGTGCCAAGTTTGACGTGATTCAAGTGAATGAGGGACAACGTTAAAAAATAAGAGAGTTTGTATGGGAAATGGACATATTTGATGCCTTCTAGCATCGTCAATATTGAGCTAAAGTTCACCAAACTTTCCAGACTAGCTAAGTTTGATCTGTTGGAAAATACTTTGACTAGTTATTAATTGAATTAGTTTTATTGACTCGGTTCCAGTCCCCGCTCGTTTTGTTACCGGCTACTGATTTACGATTTAAAATTGATAGGATTATCCTTTTTTATCCTCAGCCTTCCAATTTTCATTTCTATATTCTATTTCTCATTTTAAGCATCACTTGTCAAATCCGTGAATCCTCCAAGGGGATTATTTTGTATGCTGTACATAACGCCGCAAATTGCATTGATTATTGGACAGCAGTTAAACGATATTGGCATAAATTAAATAACTTTTAGGGTGGGTGCGATTGACCGTATTCCGGAATAAGAATAGATGGAATAATCTCTCGAAATCACTGGTTACATTTTGCAGTGTAAGCTACAAATGCTTGCTGGCATATAATACTTATGATACATTTAGTATTCCAGTGGGTAAATGTTCCTGATATAAGCGATTGGTAGTTATCACTCTGTGTATTCTTATTCCGAAATACGGTCAATCTGTCACGCCTTAATATTATGAATATTACGCAAGTAAATGAAAACGAAAACGCAGTTTGTATATGTTGTAGGTTAAAACATACTTCAGGTTAAATTTGTCCAAACTAATTTTGTGTTTTAAGGGCTATTAGTCACTAAACAACAGACCTGGTCCTGTGAACTAATCCAAACTCTAACCCATAATCGTCTACAACGGTTGCTCACTAATTAAGGGTACGGTGTTCAGAGCTAGTATAATGCTACCCTACATTTAAAACACCCTACAAATTACCTAGATTGAACCAAAATAAACTAGGTTGAACCAAAATAAACTAGGTTGAACACAAAATTAACTAGGTTGAACACAAAATAAACTAGGTTGAACACAAAATAAACTAGGTTGAACACAAAACAAACTTGCAGTGCCTGTATTGTTTATAACAACCATCTCTTTAGTGCATTGTTCGGTTTGAATTTCGCGCGATAAAAAAATGCGATAACAGTTCAGTCGAGGGAGGATCATATGTTACAGAGGTTTGAAACAGAGAATTATGTTCACTTCACAAAGGTTAATTGATAACTGAATGTGTCTTCTGTGGTTGATGCCCTTTTATAGTGCGGGTCCTTGTTTATTAAAAAAACTGACAAGAAGTTTTAAAAAGAACCCAAATTCGAAATCAAGTTAAAAGTAATAAAAGAATGCCAGTAAACACATTTCACGTTTTTCAAATGCCCTTTATTTATGTTCTAGCTAGTGTTTGTATTGTACAGCGGTATTAAACGTTAAGTGTTCAAAGGAAACACCTGGATTGCCTTGAGCAGTTGGTTTATGGCCCGTGTACGCCGCACAAGATACGTCATAGCTTTGCTACTACGTCACAGAGGAACAGTGGAACACTAGGCACATAAACCCTAAACCCGGCCCATATTTGGTTTCCAGGTGTCCATTGTGGTTCCCTAGATGTCTTCCTGTCTTAAAAAATGTAGCAAGTCTGAAATCTGATTGGATACAAACTACTTGTTGTCCGTGTGATAGACTGAGATGAAATTCGATTTTTGGGATTAAAACAAAATGGGAACAGTACTCTTCAAACGTGATGTTGCTACCATATCTCACGTGCTAAGTACAAATTCTGAGTTTTATCGATCCGTTAAAGGGGCTGTGTCACGGTAATAGGCTTCGCGTTATGGGCCGGAATTGAAACAGCAATCTCCACCGATTTTTATATGTACTACCGAATCTCTAGGCCATGTGGGATGCTTAAAATCAAAGCAAATATGCAAAAATGACAAACAAACAGTGTATATGAACAGTCTCCAGAGAAAATATTGAAAATCCTTTCAATCAAGCATTGAAGGAGGGAAGTTGAACTGAAGCCACCAACCGAGTGATTACTCGATACATGCGCAGTACCATGACATAGCCCCTTTAAGAGTATATGTCCTATTTAAAATGTACATATGGTCAAAAATTGTTATCATTAATATGGATTCTACATCAAGTGAATAGTGGGATATTTCTCGATTTGAGTGTTGTATCTATTAGTTGTAGAATATATTCAAGCTTGTGATGTAAATTCAGTCTTCATTTATCATACAAAAACAAGCCGATAGAGATAAATGACATTTTGTAAACATCTAGGTTATATAAGCAATTTAACAAAAATATTTCGTCAAAAACAGAAAACTGTTTCCTTCACAAGTAGAAAGAAATGGCAGTAAATTCCCAAAATTTTCGTCACACATTAGCATGTTGGAATAGGAGCCTCTATAACTCATTGACGCAACACTTAAATTAAGAAATATTCACGTGATGTAAAATCAATATCGATGATAATAATTTTGACCATATATACACTTTAAACCTAATTTCATTAGCCTTTGTTCAGCTCCATTTGGTTTCCAGGTGTTCATTGTGGTTCCCTAGATGTCAGAGCAGAACACAAGTAGTATTTAGTATCATAGTCTGCGGAAACAGCCGTCTCTATTCCAGGGCCAAAAGCGAGCCCAGAAATTCCTACCCTGGTGCCAGAGGTTCTAATGCCCTCTCTACGCCAAAGTCAGCGAGGAGCGAAGCAACGAGAAGGCGGGAGAACCTGGAAGTGAGATTCATACTTGGGGCGCCCAGATGCCAGGGCCTTTTGATTGACGCGAGAAACCAGTGAAATGTGCTTTTGACCATTTTGACCTGTGATCCATTCGCAGCACTCGTTAGAAATTCTGACTCGGAAGACTTATAACGAGCGGCTCTAATTGGTCGGCGGACACAAAGGCATGCTTCAGGAGCGCCATAGGTTCTCCCATCTTCTCGTCGCTACGCTTCTCGCCGCTTCGCACCTAAACGTTGGCTTAGGAAGGTCAGTAGAACCTCTGACATCCAGGGTAAGAAATGCCATACTGATGACGTTTTCAAGATAACCGCAAGGTTCAGTAATGTCGCGTGAATCTACAATGTAGCAACATAATATTCATAGGAATCTAAACTAAATTTGTATCTTTTGCAGAAAAGAGGTAGAGAAACGGGTAGTATGTAAAGACTGACACATTCACGTTAATCATCGATTTAATTCGAAAATTGCCACAAAATCTTGCCGAATGCATTTGTACTTTCCATACGAGACACTGGTTCATGACATATCGAAGCTTCATGCTTCATGAAAAAGCCATTTTGCTTTCTTCTGTGCAAAAGGCTACTCTAGAAGAAATGGGAACTGCTTGATCAACTTGTCTCTATTGAGTTAGAGCTCGGAAATATCTTTAACGCGACAGCGCTAGCCGCCAGTTTGAAGATGAATTATGGGTTTGATCCCGTCGGTAAGACTGACAAATACTTCCTTTCCCGGACAAAATATACAAAACTTGAAGCTGATTGTCCTGCAGAGACGATAGTTTCCACTTGGGGCAAAGAAAATCAACACAATGACCGAAAATATCCGAAGAAAGCTAGCAACTAGCTTATCTCCTTCACCAATAGCGATACTTTGTGTTGATAAACATTACAATTGTTATGCTAATGTAACCATGATTTCTAAAGGCCGCCGCTTTGTGTCAGGAACCAATCGATCTCTGGTTGGCACATTAACGACAATGGATGACGTGTCAGTAAGTATCGCTATAGACCACGGTTTGTTTGTGTGAATGTGATATTTAAATTTTGCATAATTCATACCAATTTTAGTGAATCGAACAATCAGCGAATTTGTCCGGATACTGGAGGAGAATACGTCATCAGTATGGAATTTCTGGGCTCAAAATAGAGATGGCTGTTTCCGCAGGCTATTTGGGACATTACGCACCAAGGACGGCAATGGCTGTGACGACGGGATGAAAAAGTGTTTTCTCGCGAAATTAGGTGTTTTCAGGAGCCATTACCAGGAGCGTCCATCTCCTATACTAGGTCTGCGAGTCAGCGTACGACCGGATTGAGCTATATTTAGAAGATATCTCACGGGAGTTCACGTGCCCACACATTGAGAATCCAATCAAACCATAGTCAGGACAATGCAGCGTTAATAAAATCACCTCAAAGAACAATAGATCATTCTTAATCTCGATAATTACGGCAAGCATATGCACGATCGCAGCACAGTCAGAAGGCAAACATGTTCTAAAAATAGCTGAAACCGGTCATATGTTGACTCACGGGTATAGTATATATGGACGCTCCTGGTAATGGACCTGGTTTTTATCGTTTCCTTTGTTCGCCTTTTATCGTTTTTCACATCCACATTTTCGAAAAATATGATAAACATAAAGTTCCGTTCACGGAGTGTTTAGCTTACATTCGCGTTCTTTTATAACGTGAAATTTGGGGTTTTCACGTTGTGTTTTTGCAGATAACGGTCGAAATATAGGCAACTGCGTGCATTTTCACGTGCAGTTATTGTATTTTATAATTAAGACTATCGTTTTATGCCGTCGTCCTAGAAGTTGCCGTATTGGTTTCGTCAGGTCCCTATCAATATCAGGAGAACAATGTATTTTTCTCTCTCTTTTGGGTATATCAAGATAAGGACACTGTCGGCACAGTTGCACTTGCACAGCGTTGCCTCTTGCTAACTACGTTCATGGGTAACTTGGTTCTTCATTTAGAAAAATGTGAGGCATTGGCTGACTATTCAATAATTGTTATTAATTAATAAAAGCAAAATCAGTCGAAAGTTACCTAGCCTGCGAACAGCATCCTCCACTTGATGGGAGACCGGCGATTTACGGAAACGATAGATATATACTTTTATTTGGAGTCGTATACATCTGTACATATACATTAATCCGAATAAATGTGCACTCCAGTGGGCTACAAGTGTTTTGGGGCTTTCAGAATTAAAAGGGTCGCGGCAGAATAGATCAGAGTTCTTTGAGGCCATTGCCTCTATACATAAAGCACTCGCATATGTCGAATTTCGCAACTGTAGCTGCTGTCCCGGTCTCCCATCAAGTGGGGGATGATGTTCGAAGGCCAAATGTTTCCGGAACTGTCTATTAATATTTCAACATAGTCATAATTTACAGGTTGTTTTTGTTTTTTACAGAATTCAAGTTTAGAGTAAAACCAGACTATTGCCGAAATACCATTAATTTCTGGGAAACCCCCACCCCTCCCCAACACTTCACCCTAACCTTTAATGGTTAATCATTAATAAAACGATGCATATCCAAGGGAGGGGTGGGTGGGTAGTATCCCAGTACCCTTATTTGAGTAAACTTAGGACGCGTTTTGTTTGGCACATATTTCGGGTATTCCGAAAAAGGAATGCTGTTAACAATAGCAAACAAAAATTAACTCCCAAAGGACGGACTAAAAGAGACAAATTCTGATTTCGGAATAGCCGCAATAAGTCCCAAATATGAACTCTATACATAGGTAAACTAAAGTGTCTACAAAGGGAAATATGCTATTTACTCCTCTGTACTGATCTAACTTACAGCGTTAGGAATTATTTTTGTCCACTTCTACGACGCCGACGCCGACGACGCCGACGACGCCAAGGAGATGGAAAAGCCTTATAATCTGCTTCTGGAGATTTCTCAAGTTTCCTGTTAAAAAAATGTTTTCATTTAATCATCGTGATGATATAACGACGAAAATACGGGAGTCTTCGAATAAACAAGTAAGCAATGTCTGTCAAGACATCCGAATTCGTGATTGTGTTGAGTTTGACATATGTAAGTTTATAGTGACGATCAGTTTATTTATCTAAAGGTTCTTAAATTTATAGGTAAATTTCTTTCCCAACCTCGGTGTCGGTTTGAGTACAAAATTTCGTATACTGCAGACGCCGGTGTATCGAATCCCGATAAGCGTTATTTGTCCTTGATTCAATTATAACCGAATAGTCAGGCGGATCTCTTATGGAAAGGTGTCTTTCTGCAATCATGATAGTGCGGATTACAATTCAATAGAAACGCACTGCGCTCATCCTTATCAAACAATTAGTTTTTAACCCAAAATTCAAACCAATGATCACCCTTAGAGAAGCCTTCGAATAAACAAGTGTGCACCGTCAAGGTATTGAGAATTGTTGTAAGTTTGCATTCCAAGCATTCCATTCTGCTAACAGCTTAGTGAGTGAGTGAGTGAGTGAGTAACACTATTTCCCCAACCATCGCAATAACTCGTTTCTGCGCTTGCGCGCATCCACGAGTTAAACACTTCGTCTATGTGAATAAGAACAGTAATCAATTGCGTTCATATTCTTGACGTGTGTCAGGAGCCCATTACCAGGAGCGCCCCGATAATACTATACCCGTGAGTCAACGTATGACCGGTTTGAGCTATTTTTAGAACATGTGTCCCGCGCAACTGCCTTCTGACTCTTCTGCGATCGTGCATATGCTTGCCGTAATTATCGAGATTAAGAATGATCTATTGTTTTTTGAGGTGATTTTACTAACGCTGCATTGTCCTGACTATGGTTTGATTGGATTCCCAAAGTGTGGGTACATGAACTCCCGTGAGATCTGTTCTAAATATAGCTCAATCCGGTCATACGCTGACTCACAGACCGAGTATGGGAGATGGACGCTCCTGGTAATGAGCTCCTGCGTGTGTCTCATTCTCTTCATCAGGTTTTGCGATATAATTTTCATCGTATTCTGGTTCATCTTTTGCTGTATCTTCCACGGCTTTGTCTTCAGCAGCTTTAGGAGTCTCTCGAGCGTCAATATCCGGATTGACTTCTGGTTGCTGCTCGTCCAGGGCCTGGATTGACCAGGTAATTGAGATCACCAGGCCGACAAGAACAAATCTATCGAAGAAACCTTTGGTTTCAGCAAAACGTTTCGCTCGCGTTTAGGCCGCTCGTACCGTGTGGTGTTCGTTGTGTCGAATAAATCTGTGGGTAAAAAACGTCCTTGCGCCAGTTGAAATACCCTGAGCCTGCTGGAAGGCTTTCCCACGAATGAAGTTACATAAAACATTAAGCTGTTTACATTTGAGAGATGGGACTCCACATTTGATAAAAATAATTCTCCGCCCGGACGGACTTTATCCCCAAATTTATCTCTCCCGGGTCTCCGCCATCTTGTTTTCACTGTGTTAAGTTATGTAAATAAATTAAGTGACCCGTAGTGTCCCGCAGTGTCCCGAGCGATATCGATCTGTTTGGTTGACCCTGTCACGTGTTGAGTCAACTCGCGACACACACAAAAAGTAATAATAAACACTTGCGATTCTTGACTCGAGCGGCCAAAGGCCTCACCGGTTAGCTCAGTTGGTAGAGCACGGTCTAGAGTGCAGGAGGTCGGGGGTTCGAATCCCCCGCGTCCTTGTGCAGGCACGTTTATAAGCCGTTGCCTTGTCTCCTTCCACTTCTAATCGGTATTTGAAGGGGGCGTGAAAAAACCTGTTGTGCTACTCGAAAAAGAGAAGGGGATTGTCACCCGGTACAGCAGCCTGGCCATTGCACTAACCACACACTCAACATTGTAAACTGCGTGGCAGAGTATTAGCGCCGAAGGCAGTCCGAAAGAAGTCGCTGACGGATATGCCCCGGATATGTCAGTATTGTGTAAAGTGCCATGAGACTATGATTATATGGCGCTATGTAAATATGGCCATTATTATTATTATAATTATCATATACGTGATTGGTATCGGATTAATGCACACAATCAATACACTGGTGAATCAGGCGACAAAATCCACTGTGACACCGGCTGTACAATGAGCGGCGGAACAGTTTATCATTTAGATAATCGAGAAAATTATTTCTAAATCATAAATGCTGCAGTTGTGTCGATAAACTGAAATCATAGTAATTTGGGTTTTTAGTTTAAATGTAGTTCAAACTCGGAATTTAAAACTGAGGTCAAAATATACGTTTCGACATGCTACGCTACGGCACACTACGGTACTGCGCATGTCACAGCGTCCAGACATTGAATTGACAGCCTATAATGTAACATTCAATGAGAATCAATAAAAATAAATTGCCGGAAGCGCCACACTGCACGGATGATAGCCGTGATTCACAGTTGTAGTGGCGAGATTTACAAGGATTTTATTCTTCCTACGTATACATCCAAGATAAACAGCACTAAGTAAAGAATGGTATCTATATTTCATTATTTCATACTTGACACGGTTTTCTTTGTTATTCATGATCATGAGGCTTTATTTGCCATACATACCCCCATTATAAATGCAAGGGATGTATGAGAAAAGTTCCCGGGATGTATCCAGATACATCCAGATACATCCCGGGAACTTTTCTCATAGATCCCTTGCATTTATAATGAGCAATTCAATACAATTCAACGATATTTTGTTGTTTCTAGCTTATACACTGAATTGCGCTTGCATTAAGGAATTTGTTTTATTATTTTCTCCAAGGAATTCATTCACCTTGGCTTCAGCCAAACTTACTAAATATCCCTATAATGATTTAGAACCTTTTCTCCGTCTTGGTACTCGCCCAAAATCTACCTAAAAATAGCTACATCAATGAAAATTTTGCGAAAACCTCGTCAAGTACGAAATAAGACACTTAAATACCTCGAACGTCGGCAATAAGCCGTATACATCCCTCGGGCCTACGACACTCGGGATGTATATGGCTTATTACCTCCGTTCTAGGTATTTAACTCTCACTTACTTGCTTGTACTTTTTGCTGTGTTTCCAGTCGTAAACAGTCCGAATTCGACCAAAGTGAAGTCGCAAGCAAACTGCACGCGTCCGTAGATATATTTCTTCGTTATGCACTTTTGACATGAAATATAATTATCCAAATGACACCATTTTTGTGTTTCTACATGTTTAATAACACAATTCTCTGCTGTAAAAAATAGAAGGCGGTGCCGTAGTTGTTTGTCGCACCGATCTTTACAAGCAGGAAGCTTTTCGGCAACTCGCGCGCCGACACTAATTTTTTACACTTAGGTTAAAAAAGATCTCACACCGGCTAATCAAAAGCTCGTCAAGGCGACCATTAATAATGGTTTAATTTCTAAACAGGAACTCCCGCATACTGCTAGTAACCTTATCGTTACTACTCCTAGAACTTCACACATATACTTTTTACCTAAGATCCACAAAGTTAACAATCCCGGCCGCCCTATTGTTTCTGCTTGTAGTTGTCCTACTGAATTAATTTCTAGTTACCTGGATAAGCAGATCATTAAGGACACTAACCATACACTCCAGATTTTTTACCAGTTTACATTTCATACAGACAATAAGCTCCTATTCACAATGGACGTTAAGTCTCTGTACACGTCATACCCAATCACGAGGGACTTAAAGCACTTAAACACTTTTTTGATCGCCGAACTATCCTGGAACCTAGCACCGAAACTCTAATTCGTTTAGCCGAGCTCGTTCTTACTCTCGATTGCTTTTCATTTTCTGGTGAATTTTACAAGCAGACTAACGGCGTAGGTATGGGCACGAAAATGGGCCCTAGTTATGCTAACCTTTTTTGTTGGTTATGTAGAGGAACGAATTTTTGATCACTCCAGTACGACGGTCCTACGCCTGATTTTTTTCGGTCGTTACATCGATGACTGCATCAGTGCAACTTATTGTAGTAAACGGGATCTAGAACGGTTTATTGATTTTGTTAACAACTTTCATCCGGCTCTCGACTTTACATGGGAGATTTCAGATGTTTCTATCACTTTTTTGGATGTCAATGTTTCTGTTAGCGGCAATAGTCTAACCACTACTGTTCATTACAAGCCAACTGTTTCGCACAGTTATTTATTGTTTTCATCTTCTCATCCTACACATGTTAAAACCTCTATTCCGTACTCTCAATACCTTAGGCTTCGCCTTTTGAGTGTACAGTGATGAATCCGACTTCAATTCAAAGTCCGAGGAATTGCACCAGTTCTTTGTCGAGCGCGGTTATCCTAACGCTGTTGTGACAACTGCATTTGACCGCGCCCGTGACATCGACAGAAGAACGGCTCTGCTACCGTCAAAACCGAAGACTGAAGATAGGATTCTGTTTCCATTGACTTACCATCCGTCTAATCTGTCTATCAAGAAAATTTCCAGAGGAACTTTAAGATTTTACAGAGTGATCCAGAGACCGCCTCTATTTTCTCGCAGCCTCCTCTCATTTCTTTCAAACGTGACAAGCATCTCCGTGATACCCTAGTGAAAGGATCACTACAGCCTGATCTTCAACCAGGCACTTTTAAATGTTCTAGGACACGATGCAATACCTGTGCTTATACTAAACCTACGACATTTATTTCAGGACCGAAAGGCTCTCTTAAAGTCACTGATCATTTTGATTGTACTTCCAGTAATGTCATTTATTTTATCACCTGCACACTTTGTAACAAACTCTACATCAGAAAAAACAGGGCGACGATTAGTAAATCGATTCCGCGAACACTTGCTAGATATTAGAACTAACAGCAAGGATGTCTCTAAACCTGTAGCTCGTCACTTTAACCTTCCTGGTCATTGCATTAATTACATCACTGTATGCAGCATTTCTCTGCATAAAGGTACTACCGACGCTCGTAAACGCAAAGAACAGAACTTTATTTTCAAATTAGGCACTTTGTCACCTCACGGTATTAATGAACGCTTTTCGTTCATTTAATTTCAGAATTCACGTATTCACTCACACTTAGATCAGCATGTTTCCTTAGTTTACTCATCAACACTTGCTGTTACAGCTATTAGCATTTCTATTGTTGGCGCAATTTTCTTTGATCACAATTGATCCGAGCACATGTTGCCTCAGCGGTAATCATGCATTGGCGCAATTTTCTTTGATCCCAATTGATCCGAGTACATGTTTCATCAGCGGTAATCATGCACTCGACACTATATAAACCGTTTCCCCACCCACAATTCCCTCTTTTGCTCTGACGAAGGGTCACAAATGTCACAAATGTCCGTAAAACTAATAGCGCGTTCATTATTATCAGTTTGCTCTATGGGTTGTCATGTATTCAATAATTACTTCTGGAGCTTTATATGTACGTCGATTGGTCACAAGGATCTCCTCTTTCAGTTTTCCCGGTTAGTTCGGACATTAGGGATTTATTCGCGAATATTTCGTACACAGTTCGCTTGTCGGCAGAAGTGCGTAAAATGACTAGCGGTTCTCGGAATTTTTATGTTAAGGATAATAACTTTTAGAGCTTCATACGAATCTCTATTGGTCACAAGACTATCCTCCTTCGGATCCCCTGGTTATATTTCGTACAGTTTAGTGACCGTGTGTCGAAAGTAGAAAAGTTTGCTTGTCACGAAAGTGCGTAACTAGCGGTTTCATAGCCGTTCGATTTTTTTACTCTGATGTAGTCGATAATAACTTCTATAGCTTCATATGTACTGTATGTCGATTGCTCACAAGGCTATCGTGTTTGAGTTCATGAGGTTGTTCTGCCAGCAGAGAAAGGTTTTGTCTAACTTTTCGTACAGTCTTTGAACTCCAGTCGGTTCATACAATTTCAGTCTCGTTTCTATGCCGTAGATATATATTTCTTCTTATCGCTGTTGAAAATGCCATATCATTTATAATATCATTTATAATATGACTTGAAAAGGTGCCATCTGTTTTGTGAACTCTACTGGACATCCAAGCCCTCTTCGTTCCTGGTTGGAATGCCAAAAAGCTTCAAATTTCTTGCGTTTTTCGGCTGCTGTATTCAGAGCCACTCAGTCGCAGTCTTTCCGCAACGACTAATTTTGAATAAACAAATAACTAAAAGTACAAGTATCATGTAAAAAAAAACAAATATATATTGATTTGTACTATTGTGTTTGTTTCTCACAAAAAGGTATTAATCTTGAAAATTTTGTAACATTTCTACAACAACAACAACAAGTTTATTTGTGTCTACGGTTTACAATGTTGCAGAAGAAAAGAGTAAAATAAAAATGTTGGACACTGGCAATCTGAAGTAGCTAAACTAATCGAGTCAGATTGCCGCATGATTCAAATTACAATGTGTAGGTCGTATATAGGCAAGACATAAAATACACACAAGACATAAAGATATAATAATAAACAAAAGAAGAAAGGAAAAGAAAAACATGAAAATTTCTTGGAAATGTCAATAGGAACTTACTAGGATATCTGATTTTATTTGTTTCTTAAAGGAGGTTTTTGATAAGAGTGTATAGTCATCTCTAATAGAATTCCATGTTATTACACCTGTGAATCGTAAAGAAAATTTACCATAATTTGTTCTGGTTGAGGGGAGATAATATGTTTCCCTTGAGGACAAACGAGTGTTATAGCTATGTTTTATATCAATTTTTGTAAAGAAATCATAGAAAGCATGGGGTAATCTAGCAGTATAAAAGTCATACATGAATAGTGCATTAATGTAGGAAATCAAATCTAATAATTTAAGAATACCAATTTTCCTTAACAGAGGGCTACAATGTTCACGAAAGTCGGAAAAGGTCATGATTCTTACTGCTTTTTTTTGCAGGGTGATAAGTTGTATTAATGTTGAATGATACGTGTTTCCCCAGATAATTATGCCATATGTCAAAAAAGGAAAGATCAAGGAGTAATACAATTGTGTTAGTATATTAATATTTATAAAGTGCCGAATTTTTGAAAGCACTCCAATATCTACAGATATTTGATGTTTTTTTCTTGTTTAATTATTTTTTGGTTAATAGTTAGTTCGAAATTAAAGGGTAACGTTTTTGTGGAGGATGGAACATAACATAATTAGGTTTTTCTAGATTAAGTGACAATTTATTGCAGGCTAACCATGTACTAATATAATCTAGATGAATATTTACCATTGATTCTAAAATTGACAGGCTTTTGTTAGAAAAGAAAATATCATTAGATGTGATCTATCCTTGGACCTCTACTTTTTATAATATATACAAATGATCTTCCATCTTGTAACCTCTATTCTAAAGTACAAATGTATGCTGATTATACTAGCTTTACTATGGGAAATGTTGCCGAGAATATCCTAGAGCAACAAATAAATCATGACCTGTGTGAAATACACACATGGTTAAATGTGGTTAAAACTAAATATATGATAGTAGCAAGTCAACATAAAATAAAGCATCTTGAACATCAGTTTCTGAAATTGAAGAAACAACAAACCCAGCCCCTTAAAAGAGAGGAAACATACAGATACCTTGGAGTTGAGATAGATGAAATTTTAACATGGAAGGACCAAGTACTAGACAAAAAATTTCTAAGAAAGTATCAGGGGGGATAGGAGCTTTAAACCGTGTCAGACACCTTGTACCATTTGAAACATTAGTTACTATGGATAACTCCCTTGTGTTACCGCATTTCGATTACTTTTCAAACTACGATAGACGGTCAACTGAGTTACTGGATGAACTTAAAGTGCCTATGAAGCTTATTATTTTATTTTAGATCTCAATTCTGCATCAAGTGAATAGTAGAATGGTACAATATATCTTGCTTTGAATGCTGTGCCGCTGAGTTAAGGAGGTTTTAATATCCAAAATGTTAATTACATGACGTCAGGGGAGGCATCAATTATTATACAATTTGTTTTGTTACAATTAAATATTTTTTTTAAATTATCAGTGTTATACCCATGGTTAAAATAAACTGATTTTAGAAATTTGTTTTCCTATATCAGTAGAAACGCCCATTCACAACCACTAAGAAGTGATTGCAGATGCCTCCCCTGACGTCATGCAATTAGCATTTTGGATATTAAAACCTCCTTAACTCAGCGGCACAGCATTCCAAGCAAGATATATTGTACCATTCTACTATTCACTTGATGTAGAATTGATATCTAAAATAAAAAAATAAGCTTCATAGGCACTTTAAATGGGATAATCTTGAGAAAAGGAGATCGGAACAGCTAGCTATACTAAATATATAACAGTTAATGGGAGCACCCAAACTATTTGATTAAAATTTAAAAACATGCACATTCTATGCACTCCAATAACTTGAGAAATTCCCATAATATCTATATCCAAAGACCACTTACTGAAGCTGGGAAACACAGTTTTCGTTACAAAGGATCCGTTCTCTGGAATGAGTTTGCCTAATCAAAAGCCATGCAATCAAATTTAAGATCCTTTAAAAATCTTTTATACTGAATTGCAATAAATTGTACATCACGTCAACGCATGCATGTCATGAAACTGAGCTTGAAGGTAATTTGTATTATTTATCTGAGGATTAGTACGTTTGATTTTAATAAATGCTCATCTCAACAGTTTGAAGCGGCATCTGATATTCTCCCAAATGATGTTCTTGTACGCTGTGATACTATGGTACGATATGATACTCGGAGCTATAAAATGTAAAAGTTCAAAAAATGCAATAACATTCTAATTTGGTAATTGTAAGACATGTGCTGTAATAGTTGAGTTCATCCTTAAATTATTCTTTAATTTATTGACATGTTATAATTATACTCTGAGCAGTCCCTTATGACTCTCTAAGCAGTCCAAAAAGAGACTATTCCATTACATGATATGATATGTGATGAAATGAAATGGTGACTAATAAAACGAATTTGATGTTGTTGCAGCACTGATTAATAAAACATCAATGTCTTTATATCCGATATAAACGTTATGAATAAAACATCACATTTATATCACTGATATAAACACTGATGTTTTATTAATCCGTGCATGTCTGTCTTGTGGTATCCAAGAGGCTATTATATGTATGGTGTCAATCTGCACACAGATAATTGGCTAGTACCCATATGAATGATTATTATTGAAGTTTATTGAGACCACTCAATTTTATTATTGCGGAGTGGTCTTTCGAAAGAGGCGTTTTCAATTTGTGATCGGCAAGTCTCAGAAGTGTGTCGCAAATCAAAGGCGTCTAAAGTCAACTTGAAGGAGAAACTTTAAAATGTATTGTCACTGAAATGTAAAAGTATCAATGAGTTGCAAGACTTCCTTAAGCCTTGTGTCTGTTCTTCTACTTTTCGTTTTCCCCGGATCAGTTTGTTTGGAGACTCGTGGTCCTGGGAAGGGCCTAAAACGCAATCCAAATCTCGGATGGGGCTATGCGAACTTTGTGAAGCACGCGAATCACTCTCTTGATGTACAAAAGGTGGAAACCTCGTTGGTTGATCGCGTGGGACAGTGCGCGTTACACTGTGTCTCAAACCTAACGTCCTTTTCATTCAATATTGCCATTAATCCTAATGCGAATTGGAAGTACACCTGTGAGACACTAGCGACGGACAGGTACAACGCCTCGTACAGATACAGACGCAGTACTGACTTCGACCACTACAGTATATATGTAAGTATTATTATCATTAACAAATTGAAGGTTTTGAAAGGAACATGAAGGTTTTATTTTACGTCGAGATATAGGGAACCGTTATCTGGTCTCCCAAGCCAGTGGCTTGTAATTAAGTATTCGATGAATTCCTGTGGCGAATTGGAGTTAGGTTGGTTTTTGACTAGGGAGGAAACCCAGAGAAAAACCCTTAGAGCAAGGACGAGATACCAACAAACTAAACTCGCATATGGCGCTGCTATCGGCAATCGAACCCAGGTCACAAAGTCGAGAGGCGAAGCGCTTACCACTGCGCCAGCCCGACTCTCCTATAGTATAGGTCTGCGTCGACGGCCGAAGACGACATACACAGGTTTTTAATAACTACAGGTTTATTAAAGCTATGCTAACCGCCATGGGGAAGCGAAGTTCATCTGACGTTTCGAGCGCTAGCCCTTCGTCAGAGCGAAGGAAAAGAAAAGAATGTAATGACGACGGTAATTAAGATGTTGTTTTGGAGTCATTCTTGATCATTCATGCAAGTAAGGATGCGTTCGTTTGGGACATCAGTGTTGTTTCAGCTATCGAAAAATGAATACACCATTACAACAATGTTACTTATATTATCAAACACAAAATAATTCCCAAATGATGTAATGAAAGTGATGACTGATTTCAACATTTCGGAAGATGAATATCTGCAGTATTTCAAGGTATTCTGATTTCGTAATAGCTGCAATATGTTAAGGAATTTTTAGATTATTTAAAAACTGAATCGTGTAGTTCAGATTTTATTCTTTACGGAATAAAGTTTTTCTTTAAGAAAAACTGTGAAATGTTCGGTAAAATGTGTATTTTGTATCTTAACTTTAAGTGGAATGTGATATAGTATTACTTATGCAAAACGTATTATTCTTTTTGGTAATAATTTAAAAAGTGTACGGCTTGGATTTATTAAAAATAACAGTTCAGATTTAATTAGTTGGGTTTCTGTGAACCGATAGATCAACTTTGTCATTCAAAACAACAGTTTTTTTTTTAAAGCAGGCTGCTTGGTTATGCCAAAAAAAAAATTATACTCGCTCTTGGTTTCTATTGACTTTGACAGTCGACTCCAGCTGTGCCGCTCGCCAACTATCTGCAGATAGAACGAAACCTCGAACTCTCAGTCCAATTACTCGTTGTTAAATATTATATAGAGGATATTGCATGGCCGCGCTGATACGGAATTCATCTTCGAGTAAGTTATCAAGTTAAGCATGAGAAGATAAATTCAGTATATATCTCCAAGCAGTATGCTGCAACTGACTAGCGAATGTTAGCCTGCTTGCCGGCTCTCCTGTATTTTTTTTCGGTCGTTTCTTTTCGGATTGGGTCACCTGTGGCACGCGGTCAAAATGGGGCGAGGTCTTCGCCCCATTTTGACCGCGTGCCACAGGTGACCCAATCCGAAAAGAAACGACCGAAAAAAATTACAGGAGCCGGCAAGCAGGCTAAGCGAATGTGTACTGCATTACTAATGCATTAAATATAATTCCTCTTTGGTAAATATAATTCAGTTAAAAGTGTACGCCTTGGCTTTATTAAATAAATACAGGTCAGATTTAATTAGTTGGGCTTCTATTTAACAATTAGATTATGAGCTCGAAGCTCCTATCGGCTGATAGCTGACACCAAAGAAACTGAGAGCGATACCGAGAGAGCGAGTAGTCTAATTGTTTAAGTAGAAACCAACTAGTAGTTCAATCTTAAACTGAAACAAGAATATTTTTTGAGATTTTGACGACTTGGCAGCCATTGTTTTGCTTTTGGAAACCGGCTTTTTCGCTACTCACAGAATAGATAGCGAGTAGCTAATCCAATCAGATTGCAGGATTCGTGATAGAAAACTAGTTGCTTTCTACTAAGAACCGATAGATCAAGTTAACTTTGTCATTCAAAACAACAGCTTGTTTTTGGAAAGCATCTGTGAATTTATGAACAGGGCTTTACATGTTTGCCCCCACTTGGTTGCAGAGTTAATTAAAATCAAATTTATTGAACGGCAATTATGCCATGTCGTCTAACAATAATAAACAGTACAACAGAAAATATATTATTGACAATTAATATTCAAACTTCGTGCAATGTACACAATCCAAGCAGGTGATTTGCTAATGAAAGTGCATTATTGGTGAACAAAGCACTTGATCCAGATCCATTCTTACCTACGAGAAGCCAAGGTAGCTAGCTCTTAATTCGCTAGACTTGGAAAATATCATTCCAACCGCATATTTAATAGTGAGAATGGCAGGCAATTGCTAGAAAAGTAACAGCAGCATTAAAGTATCTCTCCTATGTGACAGAATACATAGTTTGAGGCGAACATTTGCATAATCGATCTTTGGAAATGGCTGATTTGCAAGCGTTGCAAGTACAATAAGTATAAAAGACAGTAAAGAAATATTTGTTTGGAAAGCTTCTAAAACACTCTAGTAGCCCTACTGAAGAAGTGGCTTTTATTTCGTAGACCTTAACTCTGCAGTCAATAAGAGACATTTACAAACATATGGTACCCTAGCTATATTAGCTTTTTAGTTATTCTAGGATATACCCGTACTTTTATTTATTTATTACTTTTATGTATGTAAATTATGTAAACTTCAAATGTAACATATGGTATAATATAAAGTTATTGTTGTTGTTAAAAGAAGAAAATGCAGCGACAATTCAGTGGATAGGTCAGAAAGCCATAATTTTTCAATTTGGAAAATGTTTCCGATCCATCGGAATGCACATGGAGGCCGAATTCAAGATTTCAATTCCTGGCAAACCACTGGAATCAACTGAGTTAGTCATGACTATCAAAGTGGATGGCATGGCATGCAGCACACTGTATGATACCATGAGTTGGCCCCTATTTGATTACTGTTCCGCTGTCTGGGATAGCTGTGGCAAAACAAACCGCGACTATCTAGACAAGCTTCAGAGGCGTGCGGTCAGTATCATTGAAGGACGCACATATCAGCAGTGCGACGTCAACCTCACTCTTGCTTGAGGGCGGCCTTCACCTCCTCGGAACGTGGAATAGTACTGGCTATCCAAACAATGCCTAACCCTGAAACAATACAAACCCTAACCCTAAAACAATGCAATTCTTTGTCAGTGCAGTCCAAATGGGGTCCAATAAAATGCAAGGTTTTGAGAGGTGAAGGGCTGCTGCTTGCTTGGCCATCCTTACAATCTCGAAGAGCCTATCAAATTTGCTTACAAGTCCTCAAGTGCCTAAATGGCCTAGCGCCCGCATACTTGCTACATGAGGTAGCTACTCGCGTGATTTCCACACTTACAATACAAGGCATAAAGTCTTAAAGATCTGCTTCGTCTTCCCCTGGCTAAGACCGCCAAGTATCAATGAAAGTTCGTTTCGATACAAATAGATGGAATATGCCACCATCAGAGCTAAGGAATGAAACTAGTTTTTTGAAATTTAAGAAAGGACTTAAGAAGCACCTCAGTGCTAAGTATCAACCAATGCCATTTCTAGGTTTAAATTTATAATTATATTTTGTCTGTATGACGTTATATGTAATCGTAAGCGTTTTTTGTAATCAGGGCTCCATTCAAACCAGCTACACTGAACTGGACATCCCTGAAAAAATATTGCTTATACACACTATGCATAACTCGCGCGGTCACAACACGAAAAAGAGGCCGGTAGGTCCTCTGGAATGTTGAAGTTGAAATACTAGCAGGTGGTGTGAAACGTGTTGAACATGATTGTTTAGTTGAAAAATATTGCTAATCTGTCCTCATTTATCCTTTATTTTTCTTTATAATACAACCAGCCATGCGCATAGCAAATTAACGGCAGTATCCTCGAGCAGCCTTGTAATTTACTTTTTATTACATGAAAACCACCCGGTGAGTATTTTCATTTCTAATTTTGAAGATCAGCAAAATGTCCAAAATCTATTTAAAACCCTGGAAAATAAAGTCAAAATCAAACAAATTTGCTCAAGATGGTGTTAAAAAAGGTGTAAAAAAGGGTAAGGTGTAAAAAAGAGGAAATCAGACAACATAAGGTTTGGTCTGTGAAGTGATGTCCCACATGTGTTGATAACAATGCTATGTCCACTGGTGGCAGTGTGATATTATTTTTACGATTTTGCTATCAGTCGGTATACCATTGACTATAATATATTAATATGAAATTCATAACTGGATCTGTGTTAGATTGCCTCTATTTCCCATGCTTTCTAAGAAAGTGTTTACTGTGAATATATATATTGATCATTATGAATACACAATATTATATGATCAATAGCCTTGTGGTCAACGCGGCTATAGAACATTTATTAAGATCGGCTCGTTACATCGATATCAACAATGTCTCGCTGATACTTGAAGAAAAGAACAGTTGTTAACAATTTATTATGTAAACTAATTAAATTGATAAATCAAATGAATTTAAGACTATTTTAAGACCTCAGTTTATTAGTTTCTTTTATTATCATCAATTTTTGTTATTCGCATTTTCCTTTTAATTAAAATAGTAACTTTAATTGTAAAATTATTAATAATTCATAAGGGTACTAGCCAATTCTATGTGCTGAATGACACCACATGCTCGCCTCTGTATACCCCCGTACAAACCTGATTAATTAAACATCAGGTTCTGTATCGATATACAGACTCCATGGTCCGTTATAGCTATAGTAGTGTTCTGTATCAGGTACAGAATACTAGCTAAGCTAGTGAGGGAAGTGTCAAGACCGATCACTGACTTCCCCTATCCCGGGAGGAGCGAAATGACAAAGTACATCTGCTCTCTTATTATGTACACACCATCTATTCCATGTGGGACCTGTTTTTCTTCACGCTACGCTCTGCTCTCTTATTGCATACACATTGTCTCTTCGATGTGGGATATGTTTTTGTGAGAAACTAATTCATCCCACATCGATAGCAAGGTGGGAGAAAACAAAGGTTAAAATTTTATGTCGTGTATATCAATGGCTTTTAGTTACCTATTCATTTTACATGTAAGATAACATATTCGCGTCCGATCTGTATGGGCTTTACAATGGCGAGCGGCTTCGGCAGATCTCCCGCTCATATTTTATCTACTAGTACTTAAAAACAACCTATACAAAAATAACGTCGGTAACTCGTAATCTTTAGTCTTGAAAGTCGACTGATAAACTAATGAGGCCGAGTCGGGAGACCTACGATTTTACATCCTTTTCCGAGAAGACGTGAAGGTCTAACCATTTTGTAGTTCGAGAACGAGATTATTTTACAAACAGGAGCACCTTCTACTCAAGACCCTGAGTTCTTAATTGTCCAGCCAGTTTTATTTTTGAACTCTCGACGTCCCGCATGACAGATCGACGCGTATAATCACTTAGCTTACCGGAAGACAGTCAGAAAGAGAGAGTTTTACTCTGTAGACCAGTGTACTGAGAATTTCTCTCATTTACTTTCGAGCCTCAACCCAAGTAGCATGTATATTTGCATGGGATGGAATAATTTATAGTAGAAGCTGTACCCATTTATTAAAGTGCCTTTAAGCCCTGGCCAGTTAACTTTGATTTAAAAGTTAAAGTGGAAAACAAAATGACCGACATAGGAAAAATAAGAATTTCAGTCTGCCAATTTCGTTTATTAGGGAATCAAATTTCAATGACGTCATTTAAGGGATAACCTATAAAGTTTCTTTCGATCTGTCTTTATGTCTGCTCCACTTATTAAAAGATCATTCCCTAAATATCAAATGTCTGACACCTGAAAAACAACTGTATAAATGAACAAATTCATTGTTATAACTCAATTCATTTTCAACTCATTAGCATAACGTCCCTTAAATGACGTCATTTCAAGGATTTGTAATGATTTTTATAGCAATAACTACGACCATAAATTACCAACAAATGATTGAAAAATATCTAAAACACTTTACCGAGCCCAAATAAATTTCTGGCTAGGGATTATAGGCAATTTATTATAGGCGCTGTGTCATGCATGGCGAGAGGTCTTTATATCCGTAGTCCGGGCCGGGCACAGTTATTTTCAGCGATTTTCATATGAACTGACGAATATGTGGAATGGTTAAAATTAAAGCAAATATGCATAGACCTAGTCTTCATGAAAAATATTGTGTATCATCTCAATTGACGGAAGGGACTTTACTGCTTGTGCCCAATTAACAGCCACCAGTCGAACATTGACTCCACGCATGCGCACGACCATGACATAGGCCAGGCGTTAAGATGTTTAATATAACATCGTAAATATGCTGTACTGGTGTGTTTTCCTAGAACCCATGTGTCTATGAACCATGTAAGAATGCAGCAACCTGTTTGGCTTTGTACGAGGAAGCAATATATCGATGTATGTGTCCACGTGGATTTGAAGGCTTGCATTGTGAAACAGGTGAGCAGGACTATGCACGAGGTCATCCGTGGCTTGGTAAAATAGACCTAATTCTGTCCCCTCAATGTTGCCCCAATACAGATTACCTGACTTGATCACCTTGAGAACTGTTTCTTTGTTTTTTTTAATCCCACGGGAAAATACATAAATTACTTGAACTGCAACACAAAGACGTGACCTGTATTGGGACAACAACAAATTAGGTCTATTGAACAAAGCAGTTATGCTAAGATGGATGGTGAAGCAACGAATATAATTGTATCGCATTCTCAAAAGTGAGAACTTTTGATACCATTTTTGCTATTCCATATTTTGTTATATAAAATATGTGTCGTGTCGTGTGATGTCATGTCAAGTAATGTCATGTTGAGTCTGTAGTGTGATATCATACCATGTGATGTGATGTCGAATTGTGCCGTGTCGTGTGATGTGATATCATGCTGTGTCGTGCCATGTGATGTTATGTCGTGACGCGTGATGTCATCTACTTGTTGAGTCGTGTCGTGGGATGTCATGCCATGTGATGTCACGTCGTATTGTGCCGTTCCGTGATATGTGATGTGGTGTCATGTCGTGTGATGTGATGTGATGCCGTATCGTGTCGTGTCATGTTATGGTGTGTCGTGTCATTTCATGTGATACTGGTAAAACCCAAACGAATATAACATTTCACATAATTATTTCCTTGCCAATTCTGTATAACTAAATAGTTAAGTAATTTCAGCTACGTCAGTGAAGAACTCAAGCTTGTTAACGCCTGGTTCAGGGATCAAATTCCGGATAAAAATCGTTTTCATTACTTCAGCACAACCGAGTACGTTAAGTCCACAGATTTCCGCATAGAAAAGTCGTAGTCGGCTGAAATAAGGGAAACAGTTTTTACCCGAAATTTGATCACTGAACCTAAGACCTTAACATGCTTGAGCATATTATATTTTTATTCAATTTATTTTTATTTTTGTTAGCTGTAGTTGTAGGGTTAATGTTTATTACTGAAATTTTTTCGATATTGTTGTGAGCGCCATTTTATTCTTGTGCGCAGCCTTATGTATTTGTTAAGCGCTATTGGGAACTTATTCTCTGTGAAAGTAGTGCCATATAAAAATATTATTATTATTATTATTTTACATTTTTCAATCATAGCCATTATCGTGACTTTTTTTCTTTTCCTGTCCGTATAGAAATCAACGAATGCGCCAGTAACCCTTGTCTAAACATGGGCGTTTGTACGGATAAGTTTGGGATGTACGAGTGTTCATGTCTATCTGGATTCCAAGGTTCTCGGTGTGAAACAGGTAGAACTCGTTTTCTTTTCTGTCAACCTCCAAATGATAAACGTTCCCATGACCAAGGACATAAATAACTACTCAGGTTACCATGGTTACCAGGTATACTAAAGAACATTTGAGACATTTTTGATGAAGGATGGCAAAGATTGGAGTGGATTAAAAATACTATTTTTAAAAGAAATTTAGAGCAACTTGAAATCGGTTCGATTGACTGCAACGGCCGAAATCAAGTTTCTAAGCAGATCAAAGTCATTGCGTACAAAAGCCTACATATCGAAATCCGGTGACTCACTTCCAGTATCGGCCCAGTCATCTCAGTCAAAAATACATGATTAGATGTTAAGTAACATCTAATCTGCACCTGGTAACTGTTTAGAGTGATTATGTTAAAATTTCGACTGAACAAATTTGAATTTGCTTTCGCGAATTGAAGTGAATTTTTACAAGGCATTACTCGTTTATGGACGACCAAGCAGAGGAAAACTGGGTTTAGCTTGAATATGCATGCCTAAACTGACTTTCTCTGACTTTCTTTCTGAATTCCGATAGGAGAATAAATTTCCAATGTTTTGATGTATAGAACATCGAGGAGTTTCTTGAGTGTAAAGTGCTACAAATTGCTGTTAAAGTTCCATTTCCTGCTATTTTTTCTTGTGTGAGATTTTGGAGCGGTCAAAACGAAAGCAGATAATTCTCCTTCGTATAGTTCCGGTATTAACAGGTAAGCCACATTATAAACTTGTAATGCGACTGAAGTTGTTATCTCTCTCAAATATAATCGCATTTACTTAAAAGCGATGACCAATACCAAATGTCCTCTTCTGTGTGCAATTATTTTGATATGCTATTGTAATCCACTTAATCTATGCCATCCTGATCTTCAATCGAAAACTTTGGAGGGCATGTCAGTACATTGGCATGGTAATTGTCACTTCGTGTTATTTTGTAGTTTTGTTTTGAAGAAACTTGAAAAAGGGGGTAAAGGGTAGTTATATATTTATTCTCGGATTGAGGACTATTACTCAGCTCTAGCTAACACAAGCTAATTACCGAGATTAATCAATTCTGAGGCATACGATTTAAAGTGCCTTATACGGCCTATTTTGACTTGATATACATTTATAGCTTTGAACATGCTGAATTAAGGTTACCGGATACCTTCAAAACGAAAAAGATGGGAATTTTTTTTTTTCCCAGAGAAATGTAGTTTTAGTAGTAGTGTCTCATATACCAAAAACTCCGTTGAATAAAAATTAATGTTGACGGAGAAATACCAAAAGGAAGTTTTTGACCGGAAGTGAAAGGTTCCGTTTGATTGACAGCAGATCATTAAACACATGACAAGTGCTCACCCGCCCGTAACGACGGTGTGAAGAAAGCTGTCGCATATAATATTAAATTTATTTCATATACCAATGTTTACATTTATTGAGAAACGTTTTTCCACACATGATTCCATAATTCCATCGGTTGTTGGCCTTATGCCTTTAACTGAAAAAGCAAGCAGGATGCCCTTAGCTTGGAAAACAAAGAAAAAAGAAAAGCAAAACAAGGCCAAACAATGCATACGACTACAAAGCCAAATACGAGTCCTCGTAAAACCCGACAACGGTCGTCACGCAAAACAAAACTCCTTCGGGGAATCAAAACCCTTTCGATCGCGGCACATTACAGTATATTCGTACCTGAGCCCCTCTGGAACCAGGTTAAGTGGCCCACATCTGAACATGAAGAACTGATAGGAGCCTGCCGAGAAAATATTTGTTTCCAAGAAAGCTTAGATGGAAACGTAAAGTCTGACGGTGACTCTGAATCGCTTGAAACCTGGCATTCAAGGCGTCTCTAGGTGTTCACCTTGGCTTTGTGCCTCCAGGTCTTTTTGTCTTTCCCATTTTTCAAGTCACACAAGAAAACTAGAACAACCGGCTATATTAACATTTTCTCGATGCGGCGCAAACCTTTGATCGGAAATCGACATTGGCGGGAAATCTTGACAGATAGTTGAACTGTGATGAGAAATGATTGGCCAAGAGCTCGCTAATTGTTGGAGAGGCGGGGCTTCAGATTCACGCACGACAAACGGCTAGATTTTCTAAAATGCTATTTTCTACGCTTTCGATTTTCAACCAAAATAGAGTTTTAAAAAAGCTCCCACTCAAGAGAAATTTAGTCGATTTGTTTGAAATTTTCACAAAATATCAATTGATATCTCCGCTGCAAAAGCATGTCGGGGAATTGGAAATTTCTAAAAATAGAGCTCTTGACGGCGTTTTCCGCAAATCTACTCTGATTATTTTTCGCCTTTTCACGGAGAGCATGATAACTTTTGAACTAAATCGAATTTTGAAATTCCCCGACACGCTTTTGTAATACGATTCCTCCGAAATGCGACAAAGCAAACTGATTTTAAAACTTTAAAATATTTTCGGAGTCGGAGCTTCTGAAAGCCATCCCACTAGATCGGAGAAACGGGATCGCGGAAAATTCGAGATTTTCAAAGAACTCAAAACTTTTTATGTATTCTTGTAGCCAATTTTATAAGCTTTAAAATGATACATGGATAATTTATCTACGATGTTTCTTTGAGGCGCTACATAATTTAGACTGGAAACGCACCCTGAAGGTATCCGGTAACCTTAAAAATAATATGCGAAAAAATGGACACAGATGACAATTTCGGGAGTTTTTGACGTTTTTAACATGGTTTTCACGCCAATTTGGGCTTCCTGTGTGATCTTGCACGAGCGACAAGGTTTCAGGCGACCTGGAACCTGTGACTAGAGTAAGAAAGTCGTTTATTGTTCGAGTCGTAAGGTTTTTAGATACCGTATAGATGTGTTGTCGCGGCCTATTCAAATATACCAGACCCAGTCGTGCATGGAAGATCGCTACACAAGATTCCATATATGACTTCCCTGGCGTCATTGGTTCCAGGCCGCACGAGACCGTGTCGCTCGTGCAAGATCACACAGAAAGCCCAAATTGGCGTGAAATCCATGTTAAAAGCGTCAAAATCTCCAGTAAATTTTCATCTGTGTCCATTTTTCTCCTATTTTTAAATTCAGCATGTTCAAAGCTATAAATGTAAATCAAGTCAAAATAGGCCATAAGTCGTATAGGCACTTTATATAACGTCTTGCCCAAGGACGACGTGGTAGTAGAAATTAGAGCAGGTTGATGTCCAGGGCCGGGTTGTTCAAAGCCCGATTAGTGCTAATCCAGGGTTAATTTCCATGACAACCAATAGGTTCTGTGCAGAGTTAATCCAGGATTAACACTAATCGGGCTTTGAACAACCCGGCCCAGGGCCCGGTGCCTGAAAGCCAGATTAGCGCTAATCCAGAGTTAATTACCATGACAACTAATATGTTTTGTTGAGAGTTAATCCAGGATTAGCGCTAATCGGGCTTTCAGGAACCGGGCCCAGGTTGATGTCCTGATAGGTCCCAGGGCACACGAGACCCTGTCGCTCGTGCAAGATCACACAGAAAGCCCAAATTGGCGTGAAAACTAATTGGCGTGAAATCCATGTTAAAAGCGTCAAAATCTCCAGTAAATTTTCATCTGTGTCCATTTTTCTCCTATTTTTAAATTCAGCATGTTCAAAGCTATAAATGTAAATCAAGTCAAAATAGGCCATAGGTCGTATAGGTACTTTAACGTCTTGCCCAAGGACGACGTGGTGGTAGAAATTAGAGCAAGTTCATGTCCAGGGTAACTCGATTAACAGTGCCTCTTAACTGAATTGCCATTACGTCGAGTTTATTGAAATTATTGTCTGTTCAAAATGTATTTTGTTCTGACACAACTATATGTATATATTCACAGCACTCACTGGTTCTCTGAAGGCATATGGCAGTAACGTCTGCTCGAGACAAGAAAGGTATTACAATGTGTGACCTCTGACGGTTGAGTGACGAACGAATCAATTAGTCAGACATTTAAAAATATTCTCATGGCACGATAGCGCTCGCTCGGGTACTGTCTAGGGATGCACTGTATTTAAACATTTAGCGAGAAATATAACTCATTCTATTTCAGTCAGTCTTCCATACTAGTAACATTTTTTACTGATACCTCGCTCCCGAGATTCAGTGCCACTGATTTAGTCGAGGAGTTAATACGTTTCCACACATTTTTTGGCCACATGTAAAGTGTTTTAGTGCTTTTTCGTACATGTATCTCACATGGCACATTTCATGATGTATCACATTAGGGCGTACGGGTTATTGCCAGTTCAGCAAAATATATTAACTGACCGTCACTTCCTAACTATAATTATTTCAATATTTCACTTACGAATTTCTTGTGGGCTCAGCAAAGGCTTGTATAGGCTCCTTCTCTACTCCCGTATATATAATAGCTCACTTTCCTCGGAGAATAGAATAAATGCATTTACCGCGGAGCCTAATATTGAAACCTTTGTGTGTGGCAAGTGAAGTGAGCTATTACATATATATATATATATATATATATATATACTAAGGATTCGGAGTATTTAAATTCTTGGTTGATTCATATTTCGCTCTACAATATTGTTTCGTGGGGACCAAAGTCCTCACTCGTCAGGAGTTACTTTGTGAGGAGTTACTAATGCCGTTAATGTTGTCCTAGACATATCCACATATTGATTTATAGCCTTTGTTCAGTTCGCACTTTTACATAAAGAACGGTAATCAGCAGTGAACGCGCCCTTTGTATTTGGTCACAAAGAGCCACGGTGGTCTAATGGTTAACGCTCTTGCTTACCAGCAGTTCGAAGCCCCGAGTTCAAGTCTCAGTATCGGCATCTTATTTTTTTTTCTTGTCTTTTTGTTTTGTTTACATGTTTCTTTTTGCAGTTTCTTTTTTTATATTGGATAAGTACGGACGATGTAGCTAAAATAATACTTTCAACCTGAAACGGTCTCAACTTTTGCCAGACTTTCAAAGTAGATAATTATACCAGCACTGACTGAGTACGCCCAAATTACGCTATTTTCGTTTAGAACGGTGTAGCGATTCTGTTGATGGTTGTGGGTTGGAAAAAGCGTAATTTGTTTTTCTTACACTGTGCCGGGCTTACATGTATATACCAGAAACAGTTTTGAAAATGCTAGATACCCACTGATTCAAAGTATTATATCTTTGTTTAGAAGTAGGAAGCGATTTTAGCAAGTGTTATTAATTTCATTCGTACTGATTTTCTGAACTTAGGCAGACTGAGCGAGCGACCTCAAATTTTTTTCTCGAGATTTCGAAAACATCGGCCACGAGACACGTAGCGGACAGTTTTGAAAATATCCGGTAGTCCAGAAATTGTCCAGAATTCTCTTTGAAACCCATAGTAATGCTTGCATAAGTTGACGAAGCTTTTTTCTTTGTGAAGGAAAAAAACTCACATGGAATTAAAGCCGTGTACTCGGCGTAAGGTTTATGAGTGTTTGACAAACGATAACAAACTTTTGAAGCTACGCCATGGACGATGTCGATGATCAAAATACTACATTCCCTGCGGCAGTCGAAGCTTTTGCAAAAGAAATGTTCGAACATCCCTTAATAAAATATATGTGGATGATAGGTGTCCTCGGCATTTCAAAGGTTAAAAAGAACTCCGTTCTTGTTGTCACGTTTGAAATAAAAGCTTTTAAGGGAATTCAGTCAGAAAAAAAAGGGGAAAAAGAAATGAGAAAAATCTTCGCAGTAACAAAAATACCAATAATGAGACTTGAACTCGGGGCTTTCGAACTGGTAAGCAAAAGCGTTAACCATTAGACCACCGTGGCTCTTTGTGACCAAATACAAAGGGCGCGTTCTCGGATGATTACCGTTCTTTGTGTAAAAGGTGCGAACTGAACAAAGGCTATAAATCCATATGTGCATATGTCCAGGACAACATTAACGGCAACGACTGTATGTCGTATTTATATATATATATATACTAGCAATTTAATTAATTGTATTGTTACTCTTCTTTAGAAGTAATCGTATGAGCTGATCTTCAGCGATTTTCATATTTACGCGACACGTGATGCGTTTTCTCCTGCGGGCGGTTTGGTTTCCGTCACTAAATTATCCTCATTGGCAGGTTTAGCTCCTTAATCAATCTAATGCGGAATAAATCTACAATTAGTCTAGTTTTGATTTACATTTTATCCAGTGAGAATCGAGATAGAGTGCAAAGGCACGTTTGATTGTTGAGCGACAAAACTATACATAGCTACAACTGAAGAAAGTCTTGATCGCGAAAATATGAAATGGCGCTGTACAGAATGGCTGAGGACAAGATGAAAAATTAGATAGATAGATATTAATGGCGGAGCAGATGTCTGTAAGGATTGAGCAAAATTGGAAATAGTCCGACAAAACTTCCCTTCATATTTTGTGTGCAGTTAGTCTACTTATGGTGATCGTGACATTTCTTTCATTTCTAGCCTTAAGGTTATTCCCTTGTTTTGCAATGCGCATATCTACTGCGCATGATGGTGTAATCTAAAATCCTAGGTACAAATATCTGTGTTTTGCTGTATTACTGAATCCTACAAATTTAAACACTTATTTAACATTCGCAATGAAAACTTAGTTCATTTGGGCGATTTAAGATGACTTTTACGCAACTCGCCCCAGTCCTTCCTCGGGAAGGTCTGTTTGCGATATTTTGCAAAATATCTCCGAAACGAAAATACTGAACCCCTTTTTCTTCCATATATTTAATCAGAGGAAGGTTGGCCTACAGATACCAAATTAAAGTATAAAGCATTTGCAATTTCTGGATGCTTAGATAGTCTTATGCAAATACTACAAGTAGCTATTTTTATGCTCGTGTAGGGGTACTAACAAAGCAGATTTCGTTGTATTCTGCTCTTGCAGTATGTTAAAGGTTTTTATGTTAAGTTTGGTATAGATACTGCGTAATATATTCATTTGTTCGCTATGAACAGATATACTTAGCAGTTGATGGTGCTGTTTACACGTGCTGACATTTAACATATTTAGTCTGCTCTACTAAAATCACTATAATTGCAGCTACTTCACGCAAAAACGAGAATGGTGAATTGGGCGAAGTTTAAACAAAAGTTAATTTCAGCTTCTTTTTTAACGGAATTACCTTAACCTGAACTTGAAATCACAGGAGAACATTCATACACAAAAAAAGTCATTTTTTGGATATTCGAAACCATGAAAAGTGTATTTTAATTTCTTTGGCTAATTCTCTTCAAGTACAGAAAACCAGTCACAAATCTGCTTATATCCTTGCATTCCCTCGTCATTCCTGGCCCCTTGTCGTTTGTAAGGATCAAAACTGTTTTTTGAATGACTGGAAATTAGACATATTTGACATAATTGTTTTTCAAACTGATATTTATAATTTTGATAAAAAATTTGGGCGTAAGTGTAGGGCACTCTAACATTTTCTTAGGGCTGGTAATTTCTAATTCACACCTTAGCCAAACGTCCCATTTTTTGTCAATCCCATTTCCCACTTTTGACTAGTTTCCTGTACTTGAAGAGAATTACCCATAGAAAGTACACTTTTCATGGTTTCAACATTTCAAAACTGATTGGTCTTTTTGGAAATGAAATTAAACTCCCCGATCCCAAGTTCAGGTTAATTAAGGCTAAGAAATGAAACAAATGTTACAATAAGTACCTTTCACCCAATTGCAAAGGACTAACTGCAAACAAAATTTGAAGGAAATTTTGTCGGACCATTTCCAAATTTGCTCAATCCTTACAGTCAGACATCTGCTCTAAAGTCGAATGCAAATAATAAAGGCAACAAGTTGTCAAAACGCTCCACACACTACCTTTTGTTGTATAATATAGCTACAGGCTTCAGTACGTGATGCCATTAAAAGCAGCAAGTTGTCAAAATACTCAATACACTACCTTTTATTGTGTAATAATTATAGATTTCAGTACGTTATGAAAATAAGGACAACAAGTTCTCAAAGCGCTTAACACATTACTTTTTTAAGTATTGTGTAATATATATAGCTATAGGTTTCAGTACATGATGCAAATAAGGACAACAAGTTCTCAAAGCGCTTAACACACTACTTTTTTTAGTATTGTGTAATATATATAGCTATAGGTTTCAGTACGTGATACAAATAAAGACAACAAGTTCTCAAAGCGCTTAACACTACTTTTTAAAGTGTTGTGTAATATATATAGCTATAGGTTTCAGTACGTGATGCAAATAAGGACAACAAGTTCTCAAAGCGCTTAACACACTACTTTTTTAAGTATTGTGTAATATATATAGCTATAGGTTTCAGTACGTGATGCAAATAAGGACAACAAGTTCTCAAAGCGCTTAACACACTACTTTTTTAAGTATTGTGTAATATATATAGCTATAGGTTTCAGTACGTGATGCAAATAAGGACAACAAGTTGTCAAAACGCTTAACACTACTTTTTTAAGTATTGTGTAATATATATAGCTATAGGTTTCAGTACGTGATGCAAATAAGGACAACAAGTTCTCAAAGCGCTTAACACTACTTTTTTAAGTATTGTGTAATATATATAGCTATAGGTTTCAGTACGTGATGCAAATAAGGACAACAAGTTCTCAAAGCGCTTAACACTACTTTTTTAAGTATTGTGTAATATATATAGCTATAGGTTTCAGTACGTGATGCAAATAAGGACAACAAGTTCTCAAAGCGCTTAACACTACTTTTTTAAGTATTGTGTAATATATATAGCTATAGGTTTCAGTACGTGATGCAAATAAGGACAACAAGTTCTCAAAGCGCTTAACACTACTTTTTAAAGTGTTGTGTAATATATATAGCTGTGTAATAGCTGTGTAATAGTTGTGTAATATATATAGCTATAGGTTTCAGTACGTGATGCAAATAAGGACAACAAGTTCTCAAAGCGCTTAACACACTACTTTTTTAAGTATTGTGTAATATATATAGCTATAGGTTTCAGTACGTGATGCAAATAAGGACAACAAGTTCTCAAAGCGCTTAACACTACTTTTTAAAGTGTTGTGTAATATATATAGCTATAGGTCTCAGTACGTGATGCAAATAAGGACAACAAGTTCTCAAAGCGCTTAACACTACTTTTTAAAGTGTTGTGTAATATATATAGCTGTGTAATAGCTGTGTAATAGTTGTGTAATATATATAGCTATAGGTTTCAGTACGTGATGCAAATAAGGACAACAAGTTCTCAAAGCGCTTAACACTACTTTTTAAAGTGTTGTGTAATATATATAGCTATAGGTTTCAGTACGTGATGCAAATAAGGACAACAAGTTCTCAAAGCGCTTAACACACTACTTTTTTAAGTATTGTGTAATATATATAGCTATAGGTTTCAGTACGTGATGCAAATAAGGACAACAAGTTCTCAAAGCGCTTAACACTACTTTTTTAAGTATTGTGTAATATATATAGCTATAGGTTTCAGTACGTGATGCAAATAAGGACAACAAGTTCTCAAAGCGCTTAACACTACTTTTTTAAGTATTGTGTAATATATATAGCTATAGGTTTCAGTACGTGATGCAAATAAGGACAACAAGTTCTCAAAGCGCTTAACACTACTTTTTTAAGTATTGTGTAATATATATAGCTATAGGTTTCAGTACGTGATGCAAATAAGGACAACAAGTTCTCAAAGCGCTTAACACACTACTTTTTTAAGTATTGTGTAATATATATAGCTATAGGTTTCAGTACGTGATGCAAATAAGGACAACAAGTTCTCAAAGCGCTTAACACACTACTTTTTTAAGTATTGTGTAATATATATAGCTATAGGTTTCAGTACGTGATGCAAATAAGGACAACAAGTTCTCAAAGCGCTTAACACTACTTTTTTAAGTATTGTGTAATATATATAGCTATAGGTTTCAGTACGTGATGCAAATAAGGACAACAAGTTCTCAAAGCGCTTAACACTACTTTTTTAAGTATTGTGTAATATATATAGCTATAGGTTTCAGTACGTGATGCAAATAAGGACAACAAGTTCTCAAAGCGCTTAACACTACTTTTTTAAGTATTGTGTAATATATATAGCTATAGGTTTCAGTACGTGATGCAAATAAGGACAACAAGTTCTCAAAGCGCTTAACACTACTTTTTTAAGTATTGTGTAATATATATAGCTATAGGTTTCAGTACGTGATGCAAATAAGGACAACAAGTTCTCAAAGCGCTTAACACTACTTTTTTAAGTATTGTGTAATATATATAGCTATAGGTTTCAGTACGTGATGCAAATAAGGACAACAAGTTCTCAAAGCGCTTAACACTACTTTTTTAAGTATTGTGTAATATATATAGCTATAGGTTTCAGTACGTGATGCAAATAAGGACAACAAGTTCTCAAAGCGCTTAACACTACTTTTTTAAGTATTGTGTAATATATATAGCTATAGGTTTCAGTACGTGATGCAAATAAGGACAACAAGTTCTCAAAGCGCTTAACACTACTTTTTAAAGTGTTGTGTAATATATATAGCTGTGTAATAGCTGTGTAATAGTTGTGTAATATATATAGCTATAGGTTTCAGTACGTGATGCAAATAAGGACAACAAGTTCTCAAAGCGCTTAACACACTACTTTTTTAAGTATTGTGTAATATATTTAAGAAATAGATTCGGTCTCGGGTTTACACAACAACTTGAGAATTCTCCCAAACTTCCCCTCGTGTTTGCATCAGGCTATGTAAACACGGTAAACGTTTTCTATTTCTTTTATAAAATAGAAGCAAGATCGAGCGCGAAACTATTTTTAAAAACTTTTTCGTAAATGTCAAACGCGAAATTCTCCATACATTGTAAAATGTCAATCATATTCGCTTGTGAAGTTGGCCGTATTTGCTCTGCGTACGAATCGGCATGGAACAAGAGGCGAGAGAAAGTACTAGTGTGATTTTATGCTCCCAAAACTAGCTTTTTAAAATACAAAAATGCAAAATAATATGAAAACCTCAAAGTATTGATCCATATCGGGCTAGACATGCAACGAAAATCGTCCTGGATTACGAAAATCGACACGAAAACCACTTTAAGTTTAAACAAAACTGCTGCGAATTCAAAGACGAACTGGACAGCCGAAAAGCATTAAGCATTACAGAAGAGATAATTTGTCCTGCCTGGTAAAAGTGTTCCTGTTTCGGCCATGATATTCTGGGACTGAGGAATCTCTTGCTGGATATTTGGAGCCAGTACTTGTAGTTCATGGCTTGGAATTCGGCTCGAACTGACAACTTAATTTTCGATTAGCAGGTTTGTGCCTTTGTATTGTTTCCGATCTTTATTTCCCATCGTCAGGCATCATACTCGACTATTTGAAAGCCAGAGAATGTCGGATTAGAGCTTATAATCTATATTACTTTGATGTGGAGATGGTTGTTTGGGTATCTTTCAATGTAATTTTTGAATCCAAAAAGAGTACTTTCGAGTCTACGGGATGCTAGCTAGCAGTCTTGCGAGATTAGAGATTCAGAGTTCTGTAGCTTCTCGCTTGTGTATTTCCTTTTAGCCACATTTTCTTGCCAGCATAACACTCTGAATGAAAAAAAGATTTCATAGACTGAATCGAACCAAAACGGCTAATATTATTTTATTTCTACTGATTCAATGTGATATATCATATCTCATAAAGTTGCAGTGTTTGTAGTTTTTGTCACCGGCGTTTGAAAAAAACGTACTTGAATAAACACCAATTGACCTTCCCGCTCTGACTTTGTGTACTTGATTATTAGCACTTTGTACATTTTCTGAATGTTTGTAGTACATGTATTTTATTATAATTGTTTTTCTATAGTATCTGAAGTAAATATTTAAACTTAAACGTTAACAGAAGTAGTGTATTTTGTGCGTTTTCATCGAGTTTGCTAATGAGGCAGTTGAGCTCAGACTGACTCAATCTTGTGAAAATTCTGTCCAATTTAGCTTTCTTTCTCCGTAGGTTCTTCTGAACAACCTTCCTTTAGAAAACTAGTTACATGTGTTTTTAAGTTAGTCAGTTATTTTCGCCATTTTTTGCAGAAAAAAAGCATAAACTACAATGTATGACGTCATTTCCATGTTTACATAGCCTCATGCAAACACGGCTTTCAACCAATCAGAGCGCGCGTTTTCTTTGGGTTATTTTATAAATAGCTATAGGTTTCAGTACGTGATGCAAATAAGGACAACAAGTTCTCAAAGCGCTTAACACTACTTTTTAAAGTGTTGTGTAATATATATAGCTATAGGTTTCAGTACGTGATGCAAATAAGGACAACAAGTTCTCAAAGCGCTTAACACTACTTTTTAAAGTGTTGTGTAATATATATAGCTATAGGTTTCAGTACGTGATGCAAATAAGGACAACAAGTTGTCAAAACGCTTAACACTACTTTTTTAAGTGTTGTGTAATATATATAGCTATAGGTTTCAGTACGTGATGCAAATAAAGACAACAAGTTCCCAAAACACTCAGCACACTACCTTTTATTGTTTATACTAGCTATAGGTTTCAGTATGTGGCAACGTACCTGAAGGTGGACAGTGTGCGGCACATATCAAGACCGTGTGGTTTCTGGGGTATTCGTAGATGCTATGAGAGGCGGTATGTAAAGCAAGCAATTTACCATAACGTTAATAGAATCGGCGTATATGTCGCATGTCGAGGACGCCAAAATAGACTGAAATGGACTATGTCAACTATTGTTAGAATCATTATCATATTCAAACTAACAGAAACTTCAAAATAATATTAATGGTCTAATTTTATTAAAAGCTGCTTTATAAGTGGAATGAAACTACTGAAACGTTTATCTTGCTAAGGATGGAAATATATTTATTTACAATTATGAAAAACTTGAAAACGTTGGGCCAATATTTTCAAGTTTTAAGTTCACTTGGTGTCTTTGATGTAGCTTCGTCTCTTGTTCATAAAATTAACATCGCTATATATATGTATAACTTAGTGTCCAAGGGTATATTTTTTTGTATAATCAGAGAATTTTAGATGATTATTTATCCGAAAATCAGAAAAAATTCTGGTGACGTAGTCCCCCCGGCTTTAACCGGCAAAGGTAGACAACGGGGTGGTGGGGTGGGGGAGGTGTAAGACTTCAGGATATTTAATTTACTTACGACACTTACCTCCTAATTACAGAACACATGTCTCAAATACGGAAACTAAAAGTGAAATTCTCCGAGGCAACTTTTGACCATTATTCCAAAATGTCATTTTCAAACGACAAATACTCTTGGTATTTATCGTTTAACGCATCAAGATCCTATATGTACTGTAATCTACGTACGACAACTCATGTATGCTTACTACTTTATTGTTCTTTTCAGGGTTTCTTATGTTAAGGCATATAGAACGAGTTATCGAGTGGAATACAAAACCGTCTACTATTGCTGTCCCGGCTGGGCTCAACACGCGCGGGAATGTACAATAGGTAATAACTGCAACTTCAATGTTTCAAGACTCATGTCAGTTTCCCCAGTTAATAAATAAAAAAAACGTGCAGTGTATCCATGCACTGACACACAAAAGTCACCTTTAAAATAGACACAAAAACACGACGTTATGTACATCACACATGTATACATTTATTTATGGCTGCTTCCCCTGCCCCACCCGAAAAATTAAAAAAGAAAACAATGCAACGAGGCTTGCAATTGAGCTGCGACGACTTGAGTCCTAAGGCAAACCTGAAAGGAAATAATTATCTAAAAGCCATAAAATACCATTAAATATTTTTCTGTTAGGAATTCGTTTGTTCTTGTTCATCCATGAGAATACGACTGTGTCTGACAGAATTAAAATTAATACAATAAACAGAGCGATACGCGCAATCTGATTCGTCGACAGTCACGTGATACTAGAGTACAGGTGCACCTATGACGTCACTTTTGCAGGAAATTATTTTGTCTTCTCCATTTAAAGCTAATTATTACATAAAACGAAGTATAAACAAACATTATATCAAAGCATAATCTGATTTATGTCGAGGCAATTCGCAATATTGTATGTGGTAAGGCCTCGCGCACGATGTTGGTGATCACCTTTTCATATTTTACAGTCTAACGCTAGATTTAGTGTCATAATTTCACCATGCTTTAATGAAGAAACTTGATTTTTCACAGGAAGATAATGTAGTTCGTGTGCACCAAGAGGAGTGAAAATCGTTTTCTGAAGTTTCGAAACGATTTTTAAAATCTCTTTTTTTCTAAAGCATACAACTTAATTTTAGCTGTTTTTGACCTATTTTTCATCCCAATAGAAAAACTTCGAAGTCACTCACCTTCGAAACGCGCCCCAACATCTGGGAAAAGGTTATACATTTGTGATGCACATTAACTATAGTTTCATTTGCACTTCGTATTTTTTGTGGTTTGTTGATGGTTTTACAAACACAATACATTTTATAGCGTTAGACTGCCATTTTAAATGCACAAAATTGCCAGATTCGCGTATCGTGCCCCGGAGCTCGATGTTCGGATCGAGCATCGAGGCACGATTATCGAGCCTTCAAAGTTCTAGTTCGTGCCTTTTATGTTAGGCTCGATGAGGGCACCATTATGGCTCTATAAAGGCACGATAATATTCAGGCAAAGGCTCGATGAAGGCACGATGCCAGGCTCATAACATTTGCATAATCACTGCACAAACCAACTTGAGTTAAGCTATGACTTTCAGGCGGGACTACAAGAATGGATTTTCTAAAGTGAGAGAAATACCGAAAAACACCCAAAATGCATAATAGAATTCAAGTTGAAGCGGTAGTCTTCTGTCACTTCTTTCTCCTTGTGAATGAAACTGTTTTCAGGTTTGACAAATTGGGTCCATGCACTTTTAGTGCCTGATCAAGGTTTTAGATGTTATACAGTCATGTTGTTACTCAAGTCAGAAGCACTATGAAAGAAAAGAGATGAAAATTAAGACTGGACCAGTAGTATTTGCAATAATCTTTTCAGTCTGTGGTTTAGCCTGAAAAATCCGGCTATATGTGGTTCAGTTTAAACTGCGAGCCATACTATTAAAAACTGTGAGCTTTGAGTATACATAGTTTCAAAGAAATGTTGCTCAGATTGACCATACTACATATGCATGCATGTACATCTATATCAGCCAAGGAATTAGTTCCACTATTTGCATATCTTTCTTATGTACAAATATATAGTTTGTTCATTTTGGATGCACCATACATGTATACTTGAGAAAATTTTGATGAAGGATGGCAAAGAGTGGATGCAATGTACGTACTGTTTTTTTTAAAGAGAGATTTAGAGAATCGGTTCACTCTGTGTAACCAAATTCAGTTTCTAGAATAATCGCCTTTTTCAACTGATCCACTTAATCTTTACAATCCTATATCAGGCATATCAGGACATTCAAATGGTATAATAACTTATCTCTTTATTATATGGCAGCTCAGATTGCAGCAGCCAGAGTCATCTTGTTCAGAGAGCAACGTTTTCATCTTGACCGCTCAAGATTTTCCAAATTCCTTCACAACTCTTCGTACGTTTTGAAAGAAACTACATGTATAAACAACTTGTCACATGAAGGCAAATACTAATTTAAAGTATCTTTCTAATTTCCGTTTATCGGCTAAAATTCAACTTTATAGAGCATGATTTAAAGAAGCTTCTGACTCTCGCAAGTTCGATGAAAATGACTGCAGCAAAAACGAATGAATTGCATAACGTTCGAAGCTGAATTAGTGGATAAATAACTATATACATGTAGCTGTCAAATTAAACACACAAAAGCTGAAATGGCTGTACATGGAGACTTCCAAAAACACTAAGAAAACTTCAGCTAAAATCGCGGTACAAAGAAATTATTCCGACAACACGCGTAATTAGAACACAGTTTAATAAAAGAAATCAGATTTGTTATTACATTATGGGTTGAGAAATTCAGCATTCACATTTGGTAACTAGCATATAAGACGAGAGCATTTTTACTAGTTAGTACTTACAAGTTTGTTCGTATTCTTCTACAGCTCATTTTGTCAAGTGTTTCAGTGTGCTTATCGTATCGCCACTCAACTCTAGTGATTTCAGCGTGCCTGTTTTCAACTTTCAAATCTTTCACAAATATGCACATTTTTGTCTCCAGATAATGCCATTCGGGTTCTTGGTAAAGTTGTAATTGAAACTCAGTGCATCTAAAGTGAAGTACAGGTCTGTTTTCATCCATAAAAAGCATTTTTGATGTTGAAAAAAAAACTGTTGTGAACACCACGAGGTCCAACTTCAAGTATAAAAACTCGTCGGGTCTCGGTCTAATTTTAGCTTAATTTCTATTCGCTCTTCAGTTTACCGCGAAGTGGGTTCCTGGCGGGCGCGTCAAAAGTGGGTTTCTAGCACTGTTTTCGCCATATTGACCAATTTTTTCCAAATTCCTTCACAACCCTTTGTAAACAAATAGCGATACTAACCCATACATTTTAAAAGAAACTAAACAACTTGCAGCAAAACGAATGACTTGATGCCAGGCTCGATGAAGGCACGATCCAAGGCTCGTTAAGGCACCGGATGCCGGGCTCGATGCCGGGCTCGATGCAGGCACGATCCAAAATCATTCAAGGCTCGATCTAGGCTCCATGAAGGCACGATATATGCACGATGAAAGGAATGCAGGCTCGATATTCGAGCATCGTGCATCGGCCATCGTGCATCGAGCATTTCAGGAAGGCTCGATGCACGATGTATAACGCACGATGTACGTTGTGATGTTTTTGTTACGCGAGTGATCACCAACACCGTGCGCGAGGCCGTAATTGATAGTCCGCAGGACATGGTTTTACCTTATGTCTTATGTCATTTCTAAGCAGTTAGAATTTGGGGCGTTCCCATAGATTGAATATAGGAATATGTTCTTCCAACCACGCCGCCCTTCGAACTTTAAGATACGACTCGATATAAAATGTCATTTTGCTGGATCTTTCCACTTATTTTGATCAGCACAGATGCGTATACGTGAACAACCGTCACGCCCGGCACTGCGTCTCGTGTCGTGCCCCCTTGTTCTCGTCTCGTTTCTTCGGCATAGTTTCGAAACATTGCGTATGTACGAGCATAGCTAGTAGCGTAACATGCCACTTTTATATACGAGGTACTAACCTATACAACATCACATTCAAACAACAACAATAAACCAAGACTGGATGTACTATTGCACAGGCCACTATTAAGGTTTAATGAAATAATTAGGTTTCGTGTCATTGGTTTTCCTGTTAACAAAAAAAGAACTCGATGAGTGTACCAGCTGCCCTTGCAAAAATAATGGTACGTGTATAGACGAGTTAAACACTCTGTAAAGCTGGCTTTACAGGAACAAACTGAGGAACAGGTATGTTTGGAAAGTAAGGAACTAAAGTAAGATGCTAGCTATGCCCTCTATTTTAGGTTCACCGTGAAAACTGACTTCACAGGCATGCGCATTGCTATTACTTGTAGCATAAACACACATTACTAGTTGCATAACATGCCACTTATACAAGGTCACTAACCAATACGACAACACATTCTTGAAAACAACAATAGCAAACCAATACTGATACAGCTGAGATGCACGGTTGGACAGCAACCAAGTTATGAAAACCATTTTTGAAGGTTTTGTGTCATTAGTTGTCCTTTTTTTAGATATTGATGAGTGTGCCAGCAGCCCTTGCAAAAACAACGGTACGTGCCTTGACGAATTAAACAGGTACACATGTAACTGCACAACTGGCTTTACAGGAACAAAATGTGAAACAGGTAAGTGTCGATCGCCCCGTATTTCTCAAGTATTTGAAGTTTGGAAAGTAAGCGGAACTAAAGTAAGAAGCTTATTTATGCCATCTATATTAGGTTCACCTTGGAAACTGACTTTACAAAAGTAGGCATTGATATTGCTAGTAGCATAACATGCCACTTTTACAAGGTTACTAACCGATACAACAACACATTCTTGAAAACAACAATAGCAAATTAAACCAATAGCTGAGATGTGTTGCACAGCAGTACACCAACAATTTTTCAAGGTTTTGTGTCACTAATTTTCCTTCTTTTTGTAAAAAAGAAATCGATGAGTGTGCTAGCAGCCCATGCAGAAACAACGGTACGTGCCTAGACGAGTTAAACAGATACACATGTAACTGCACAACTGGCTTTACAGGAACAAACTGTGAAACAGGTAAGTGTAGCCCAGTATTTCTCAAGTATTTGAAGTTTCGAAAGTAAGGAACTCAGTAAAATAAGAAATGTCATCTATTTCAGGTTCACCTTGAAAAAGCTTAAAAACATGTTTTGATAATACAAAACATTCCAATGATGATCCACTTTGATTAAACGTACTTTGCAAATGATGTAATAAATAGATAAGATTCGTATTCTCGTGACGACATGGAACTAGCTCTCAATGGAGGCTGACATATATTGGTAATTCGCTAAAAGCTATTTAGCATTCAAAAATAATTCCCCGTTTTAGCCTCCGTAGAGTACTCGTTCTATCTCGTCCGTGAGAATGTTTTTAAATTGCCCCCAACACTGAGATTTTAAACAATTCACCGATGCTCAATACATAGCAGCGACATAGATCTCCATTCTGTTTACGGCTTTTCTCTGGCTCAGCTTTTGTAATATAGGAGGGGCTGAATGGGGGGGGGGGGGGGGGGGGGGGGGGTTAACAGCTAAATTTTTAGTTATTTATCCGAGTTATCAGTTAAATTTTGCTGTTATCAGTTAAGTTATATAAAAAGACTACCCTAACCTGATTTGAATACATATTTGCTGGTATGAAATGAATAATAACCGCTAATTCAACATCAAACACTACATTTTGTCTATTCAATAGATTGTTCTAGTATCAGATAACTCTGATGTGTCACGTTTAATATTTGACTATTATCAACTGGATCAAATCTGTCGAAAACCATCCGAAAAGCCAATAATAGCATGTGACGTTACGTCATTTTAATAAAAAATAATGAAATATCAGGTAACAGCTATCTCACAAATATCAGCTAACAGCTAAAAAAAGGTAAAATTCTCAGTTAACAGTAATATTTTTGGCCATTTCTCAGTTATCAGTTAACCCCATTCAGCCCCTCATATAGTATTGTAATTAACATAACTAATACACTCGCCTTCTCTCTACACTGTTCTCTGTGCATTTTAAATTATGGATCTCGAGTTCTAAAAGCGTGAAATGGTGACAGTTTATCGGATATGGACATTCAGATAACTGCGATCCACTTTGTCACGTAAACCCTGATCATTGTTGTATTATATGATGTATCCAGATATCAATGAGTGTGCAAGTAACCCCTGTCATAACGATGCAGCCTGCGTGGATATGGTGAATGGATACTCGTGTATGTGTAACACGGGCTTCACAGGAGACAGTTGTCAGACAGGTATATGATGATAATGATAATGATGCTATGACAATGCTAATGCTAATGATGGTGACCATGACCGTGATGGTGACCATGACGATGACGACCATGACGACCATGACCGTGATGACGACCATGACGATGATGTGGACAAAGCTCGTGCTAATGCTATGATTATAATTGTAATAGTAAAAGTAATAGTAATGATAAATTATAATGATAAAAGTAGAACAACAACAACAACAACAACTTTATTTACACCTGGAGATTACAAGTTAACTAAATTCATTCGTTATTGAAATAGGTTAGGCATTGGTTACCTAGAGTAACTAAAAAGCTAATCTAGCTAGGTAACGCAAGTATTAGACAATTTGTATAAATATATGCAGTCGGAAAGAGGACAATTAAACATAGATAACGATGAGTACAAGTACAGACATCGAGAGTAGACTAATGGACTGATTGAAAAGAGGTTAACGTGATACATGCAAGCATTGTATACATAGAAGAATATATGAAAGGATTTACAGTTAAATAATCAAATTATCATTATTGAAATATATAAATTATACATGTATTCATTGTAATTATTATTTAAGGTAGGAGTCAATAAAGTCTGCTTTGAGTTTTTTTTAAAGCTTTTTTGTTAAGGGCTTTAATTTGTTTTGTTCATTTATGGAATTCCAAATAACAGCACCTTGAAACCTTAAGTTAAATTTGCCGTAATTAGTTCGAATTTTAGGAAGACAGTAAGAGGATCTGGAAGCTAGTCTAGTGTTATATGAATGTCTAGTTCTTACTAGTATAAAAAAATTATCAAAGGCGATAGGAAGTAATCCTGCATGGAACCGATAAAGAAATTGGGCATTATAAAAAAAAATCAGATCATTACATTTTAGAATTTTAAGCCTGTGAAATAATGGACCTGTATGTTCATCGAATTTGGAATAGGTGATTAAGCGAATTGTCTTCTTTTGTAGAACAATGAGAGGATGAACAGTAGATTGATAAGTATTTCCACAAATAATAAGACCGTAGGTAAGATAGGGATAGATCATTGAGTAATACAGCTGGATTAGAATATTAATATCTACAAAATGTCTTATACGAGATACCTATACCTCTGACTATCTTTTTTGAAATTTCATGTACATGTATATGGCTTTTCCAATTTAAATGTTGATCTAACATAATACCAAGATATTTGGTCTCATTCTTTTGTTCTAATGGCAGACATACAGACATACAATCTTTATTTATTCACGGTTTAAAAACATCAGTTGTACAGCTTGTTTTGAATGGCAATTTTAAGTTATAATTTAACCTTTTTCTGATGGGAAGAGAAGAGAACATAATAATTATTGATTAATTACCTGTTCTAGATTGGCAAGATGCTTGTCAGCATAGAACAAGTTCGAATAATCAGCAAAGAGATGAATGTTTAGAATTTTAGTACAATTGGAGAAGTCATTAATACATAACAGAAACAGTAAAGGTCCGAGAACGGAGAACGGAGAACGGATACACCACAAGAGATTGAATGATGATCAGATGTTGAATTTCCAATTGAAACATATTGACCCCTGTTAGACAAGTAGGAGATAAACCAATCAAGAGGAGTTCCTCTAATTCCGTAATTCATTAATTTGCTAATTAGTATTTTATGGTTGACGGTGTCAAAGGCCTTACTTAAGTCTAAAAATATTCCGCAACAATATGATCCCGTATCTATAGCTCTTTGAATTTTGTCTGTAATCAAAAGTATAGCTTGCGTTGTGTTATGATTAGAGCGAAAGCCAAATTGTCTATCATAGAGACAACAAGTCTTTGTGAAGAATGTCATAAGTCTTGAATTCATTAATTTCTCAAGAATTTTGCTAAATACAGAGAGAAGTGAGATGGGACGATAATTAATAATAGATGTGCCGGAATCTTTTTTATATATAGGAGTTACATTAGCAATTTTAAATTTATCAGGAAAAACTCCAATACTAAAGGAATAATTTAATAATATCTCTAAAGGTTTTGATAATAATGATTTAAGTAGCTTTAGTAAGTTAACGAAAATAAACGTAAATAGTAAGGATATTAACTGCTGCACACAAAAAGGATGCCAAATCTTTAGGAATGACAATCGTCCTGATTTGCTCTCGATTCTTTCAGTATTCAATTCGTTTATATAACAAATTAATGTACCTACGGAGGTTATATTAGCTACAATACGTTCATAATGTGCAGTTTAGTTTTCTTGCAACTTGTTGAACGATACTTCACAGACAATCATCCTAATTACAGAAAAAGGTCAGAAAGTACAACACAATGGTTCTCTTTTTACACTTTTTGAGGAGGGATTTTAGTGAAGCATTATACTTAGTAACATATGACAATTTGTGTCAGATGAATAGAAAGTATAATTTACGATGTACGAGATAATTCTTATGGCGTGTCTGATATTAGTCTTTGGCCCTCTTTTTTATAATATTGGATAAATGTTATTTATTGACCAATGTCGCAGTAAATACTGAATTATACAGTTTACATTCATTATATACACTAAAAATAAATGCTAATTACACGACTTATGGATCCTAATAAAAATATATTACTTATAAATGTACAATAAACACCTAATTAGTTTAAATACATTTTTTTTATTCTACATCTTATTATACGCTCTGGTGGCTGCAGGGATAATTTTTTTCTATAACAGTCAGTTCTGTATAATGGTACCTTAAAACGGGCAAAGTCGTAGTTTATATGTGCATACCCTTCTAGCGGGATTTAGAAGGGTTTAAGCAAAGCAGTACGACTGTTGCAAGTTTGATTTTCATTTTAGCACATGATTCTAAAATGTTCTGTTCTCTTACTATAGAAAATAATCACCTACGAAAATATTTTAGTTTGCTTTCTGTCAAAAAATGCTTCTCTAGTATGGATAAAACCAAATTAGTGAATTCCAATCTACCTCAAAACCACCACGATTTCCGGTCGGCTATAAATTAACATTGTTTTCTGATATATAAATTTTTAACATTCTGGGCCCGGTTGTTCAAAGCCCGATTAGTGCTAATCTAGGGTTAATTTCCATGACAACCAATAGGTTCTGTGCAGAGTTAATCCAGGATTAACACTAATCGGGCTTTGAACAACCCGACCCTGGTTTATTACTATCCATGGGGAAACCACATATAAGTCTGTATGAAATCCAGTCATAGTCATAGTGCTGGAAAAGACAATAAGACAACAATTATCGATGCAATTTATTTCTAAAAAGTGACATCGAGCTTAACCGCGTACTCTGAATACATACTTTTGTCTCACGAACCGGCGCGAACGCCGGGAATGGCTTCTGATTGAGTGCATTTGGCTTTTCCGCTTGGGATTCCTGTGGTCGGATATACGGATTGAGTAGTTCATGTTAAAACTAGTGTTGAAGTGCGTCGGCGGGGAAAATAGGTATGCTAATCGCCGTGGGGAGCGAGTAGCAGCTGACGTTTCGAGCGCTAGCCCTTCGTCAGAGCATAGTTAATAGAGTGGAATGGTTATGAAACCCGGCAAACTTCAAAGGGGCTGACAAAGGTGCTGTGATTTATGTTGGAAGGGGGCAAGACAAAAGATTGTGCAGGGGCATAGTTCATTAGCGTCCCCTGAACGTCTGAACTCACACGTTTCTATTGGCTGATTGATTAACACATTGGAATTTCTATTGTGTTTTGTGCAGGGTAGTGGTTGAAAAAAGCTAACAAAGACATATAACAAAGAAGGTCGCTGGGTTTCATAACCATTCCACTCTATTAACTATGGTCAGAGCAAAAGAGGGAATTGTGGGTGGAGAAACGGTTGAAATAGTCCTCAGATTAATTAGAATCAAAGGAAATTGCGCCAACAATCAGTAGAAATGCTAATAGCCGAAAAACAATAAAGAGTGTCGATGAATAAAGTTATGAACAGTTGATCTAAGTATAAATGAATACACGAATTATGTAATTAAATGAACAAAAAGAGTTAGCTCAGTTGGTAGAGCACGGTCTAGAGTGCGGGAGGTCGGGGGTTCGAACCCGGCCGCGTCCTTGGGCAGGGACGTTTATAAGCCGTTGGCCTTGTATCCTTCTACTTCTAATCAGTATTTGAAGGGGACGTGAAAGAACCTGTTGTACTACTCGAAAAATTGTCACCCGGTACAGCAGCCTGGCCATTGTACTAACTACACATTCAACATTGTAAACTGCGTGGCTGCCATTGGCGCCAAAATAACAGTCCGAAAAATTCACTGACGGGAATGTCAGTAAAATGTAAAGCGCCATGAGCAGACCGGACGGACGTGAATATATTTGTCTCAAGTTCATGCCATACGTACAAATTGATCGAGAGCCAAATATGCTCCCTTTCAGCCCGACCTAACTCAGTCAATAAGGTTTTTACCATGTAACTATACTACTTTCAAATGGTAAAATAACAACGGACGGCTTTTTTCTGGTTCGCTTACGTCAAACACATACGGCCCAAAACACATAAATTGTAAATGGCATTGGTTTTCAACGGAAAACGTCGCGCGGTATTGTAAGAGTTCTTAACGATTCGTTATTGATGCTTATTTATGCATGACTTTTTCATACAAGATATTTCCTAGCACAATGTTACAAAGTTTATCAATACGGTTAACTTTAAGCTTTTCAAATAAACTAGCTTTAGCAAATTGATGCAATGTTGAAGTATTTGTAATGTTTTAGATATCAACGAGTGTTCCAGCAACCCTTGTCAGAACGGTGGTGCATGCGTGGATCGTGTTAATGGCTATAACTGCACATGCGCACCAGGATACACTGATGAAAATTGTCAAACAAGTGAGTATGGGCTGATACGGACTAGCGACAAGTTTGTTTTCATTAGTGCAAATGATTGACATAATTTGTCTGACAAGTCACGTCGCAAGTGCGGGCGTATTAGCAAGCAAAGTTCTAATTGATGTTCCGTCGGCCTGCCTTTTGGGCAAACTATTTGCGACAAGAAAAGTTAAAATAAAAACTACCATTTACACAAGAGCAACCAAACCTGATATCAAAATACGTAATAAACTACAGGATGAAATGAAAGACAACACACATAGAGGTCATCAGTCGGCTAAGCATCTAATACGGACAGGAGCCATGGCGGCGAAGGTTGGATGTGCCAACCGAAATATTGATTAAGTATAATTATTCCCCAAACCGTACATTATTTCCCAAACCGTACATTTCGTTCTATTAGTTCTAAAAATAACGTGATCTGGGAATTTGCTGAGACAAATGGAGGCTCCTGGTAATGTGCTGACTCACAGACAAAGTTTGGGAGATGGACGCTCCTGGTAATGTGCTGACTCACAGACAAAGTTTGGGAGATGGACGCTCCTGGTAATGTGCTGACTCACAGACAAAGTTTGGGAGATGGACGCTCCTGGTAATGTGCTGACTCACAGACAAAGTTTGGGAGATGGAGGCTCCTGGTAATGTGCTGACTCACAGACAAAGTTTGGGAGATGGAGGCTCCTGGTAATGTGCTGACTCACAGACAAAGTTTGGGAGAATGGACGCTCCTGGTAATGGGCTCCTGATGCGGCAGTGTATTTTTACGAGTTATTCATATTTTGGCGAGCCTACAGTTTATTAGATGCTTAGCCGTCTCCATGCTTATTGCCCGTTATATATAGAATCCCCCTCATGGATACTTCCTCCTAGGCCTCCAAAAACAGACATTGTATCTTGTAATAAATACATTTGCCCTGCTATTTACATGGCACAGGTAGTTTTGTTTTATGGTTTGTTACTTAACTAAAATGTGAATTACCGTTATAAAATGCTGTACTATAGCAAAAATAATGAGTGTTGGCTGTTTTTCCTATTTTTATTCCCTGCCAGAATACCCCCGTGTATAATAGACTCCCCCTCCGTGTATAACATTCCCAAAAGGCCTTTTATCATGGTTAACCCGGGTCTGAGGTATATTAAGCCATGGGTCAACCCTTATTTTGGCTGAACAAATGTAGGGGGTGATCATAGCTAGTTTATAACGTATCCTTAAGATAAATAATTGTTTTCTAGCAACCTTATTCGTATATATTTAACAATGGGTACGTTTTGAGTCAGTGTAAGCTGTCGCGTGACCTGTCACGTAAACCATAATTTTGAAAATTTCATAAAACGTCCGAGTAATTTCTAATATTATAATCTTCTATTTATAACACAGAAGCATTAAGACATAGTGCCTCTTTGTATCTACAACGATAGATGTTAGCATTTTAATGCTCGTCTCAATCCCCCTCAAAGTTATAGATTGAATTTCTCCGCTAAGGTCAAATTATCCAGATGTAGCTTCCAAAAGAACTCCAATAGCCAACAACTGGTATAAAATAAATCTCATTTCAAAATGGCTTAGAACTCGGACTTTTGAAGTAAATATGTTAGCAATCCGTAGCGTGACATGAGTACGTGACATGTCACGAAGATCAGATTACGTGTTCTTTTAAACTTTTCGTGGTGTACCTTCCGTTATTCTTACTAATTTTCGCGAGTACTTAATTTTGGGAGCTGTATTTCGCGAGTATTAATTTTCGCGATTCCAGGAAAAATGTGAACAAATGTGTATTTAATTTCGCGATTTTGCCATTACTTTAATCTCCCAAATCCTGTTCCGAGGGCTCCGTTTACTGATTACTTACGTTTACTAGCTGATTTACTAGCTGATTTACTAGCTGAAGATAACAGTAAATCAGAGGAAGAGTGCTAGTCGAAAACAAGACCAGAAACTGAGATATATTTTCAAGGACAGAAAGTGACAGTTTTAATTCAGAACAATTACCAGTAAGCCCGTGACTCACAACATTCATGTATTTTTTCTTATATAATATGGTATTACATTTCGCGTGTTTAATTTTCGTGCACTTTTTTTCGCGAGTATTAATTTTCGCGATTTTTTCCAAAACGCGAAATTTAGTCCTCGCGAAAATTAGTAAGAATATGGTAACTTGAAACGCTGATAAATTTGTCCAAGAAGTATTTCTTAACGAAATTCTGACCCCCTACGTTGTTAGACTTGTTAAGCATGCAGAGCAGATGCCTTAATCCATGCCTTATTCTCGGCTGCTGCACAATCACTGAAAGACCGTTGGAACCATTTGCATGTCTGAATCTCAAAAAATTGACATATTCCTCTACGGATCGATCAGTATGACTCTTGACGAAAATAAACGTTTATTTCTGAGCGTTCAGTCCTATATCAAACAATCTATGCGTTTTGTCAAAAACTACTAAATGTCTTATTGCATTGGTTCCAACTGCCTTATTATACTTTTCTTTATGTTTGTCACTATTGTCACTGCTATTGTTAGTTTTTCTTTTGATTATGTAACCGTTAGCCCTCCTATATCACTCCTAATTAAGTAAATTGTAAATCGCGTGAGCCCCCTAGATGAGCAGCCTGCTCTTGGGGGCTCACGCGAAGGGTATCCTAACTGTAAACTCATTAAGGCCTTGGATAAAGTAGGATGCAGATCCCTTGAGGACATGCACATTCAGGACATACTTACAGTCGCTTTTAAAGCCATTCATGGAGAATACACACCCGGTTATCTAAGGGAAATGTTTATATTAAGATCCGTTACCGAACTGGGCTTACGAGGTCATCACAAGTTAGTCGTACCGAGGGTGAACACGACGACGCATGGCCTTCACTCTTTTAGATATATTGCAGCCAAAACCTGGAACAATCTAACAGATCAAATATTAAGATCCACAGAACTACTCAAAGATTGTAAGACTCTTATCTGCATGTTAAATTTCGAGAATAGTTGTTGTACATTATGTTTGTAAAGCATCCTATTAACATTAGGTACACTCAGTGTAAAGGATTCTGCTCTCGGACGGGGTATGTGTGTATGTGCGGTGTATCCATTGCTTTCCATTTTCTCGAGGGCGGTGGATGTATACATGTATACATATATTTCTGGGAGCATGGCTTCATTACATCGAATGTACATTGAATATATTGTGCATACTTATGTATCTGTCTGTTTGCCTGTGTGTCTGTGCCATCCGTACTGTCCGTTTGTTTGGTTGTCTGTGTCTGTGCCGTTTGTCTATTTGTTTGTCTGTCTGTCTGGTTGTTTTCCTGCCTGCATGTTTGTCAATCTGTGTTATTCGTATAGTTGTTTGTATGCATATCTACTTAGCCATGTACGTATACGGATATTTGTAGTGCTCCACATATCATTAGAAATGATTATTGTAAATTTTAACTTAATATTAATAGCCATATAATTCAATATTATGTTATATTATTTCATTTCATTATTATTATTTTCTGTAAATCCGAGTTTTAAATAAAATGTATGTATGTATATATGTTTGCATAGTACGTACTAAGAATTGTAATTATTATTATTATACGTGGACTATACATGGAATTCTATTGTATATAGTAGTAATTGTCTTCTGCTCTATTTATCAGTTTTTAAAGTGACGTCATTCAGTTTATACTGCTATGAAACTATCTATTTATCTCTTGTACTCGAGCTATTCAGTCTGTTACCAAAACCATGCGTTGAGCGATAAATATTACTAATTGCTATGTTTGTAATGTTTTAGATATCAACGAGTGTTCCAGCAACCCTTGCAAGAACGGTGGTACATGTGTGGATCATGTTAATGGTTATACCTGTACATGCGTACCGGGATACAATGATAAAAGATGTCAAAGACAGGGTTACAAGAAGAACGAGTAATGTTCTTAGGACATAATTATAAAAATAACCCCGTTACAACAACCGCTCTGATTGGTTGAAAGCCGTTTTCTAAAACTTTATGGAAACATAGAAAGTTGCGCGCGCACGTGAGCCAGTTAGAAGAATTTACATTTTTTAATTGTCAAATTGAATGAGCGTTTTACCGTTTTGTACTTGGTTTTTGAGTTGTTAAAAAAGAAAATATAAAACAAAATGTCTGTGTTTCCAAAGAGTTATAGCAACACTTGCAAGTTTGGGAGAACTCAAAAGAGCATGCAGTGGAATCATTCGCTCATTGAGTTCATGTTCCCCAGGCATGCTCGTTCTCCCAAACTTGCACTCGGAATTTTTTTTCTATTTCTTAAATAGGCCCTTAACCGATAATGCCCTAATTTGTATCATGACAGAAGGTTAGCATATTTAGTGAAGTTAATGCAGTCCAGATTTAAGGCCTTTAGTCGTTAAAAATAGAACTGATGAGTATGAGTAAATTGCCATAATAAATAGAATAGCGTTTAATGAATATGTTGGTCATAGAGTCAGATGGAAAACAGCAAGTGTTACACAATCTTGCGTGACAAAATGATTTGGGACACTGGTCGCTTTTAGAAACGGTCCGGCTTTAAATTAACCCCCACGTCCCCCTGCAATGTTGTTATAGGTGCACGTTCAATCTGGAAATTCACTCACGGCCAACATTGAAACAGGGGGGAGGGATTTGGGAAGCTGCCGAGCTGATTTAACTTTGCATCTAGTTTTTTTTATTTTCCTATAATAGTATTTTTTGTCCCAACATCGTTGTCCATGCATGATTGTAGAATGGCTGCGATTTTTGTTGACGGAAACGCTGTATATATAAATCTGTATGCAAACTAGCCAAGGGTTAGGCTGTAAAGCCTGGTTCACACTCTCTACGCAAACATAATCGCAAGCGACATGCAGACGCAGTGAATGCATTTTACCATTAGTAGTACTTGTTGTTCTTATATAGATCACGTCGGGCATAAAGAACGTCAAAATCGGCATCAGCGAGCGTGGCCAAAAAATTAAAATTAACACCATAGCACTTATAGCTATTTCAGTATATACTCAGTGTATAGTAATATGTAATGTGTGTTTATATCTATTTCAGTATATACTCAGTATACTCACAAACCTGCCGCCATCTTCAGTTGTAGTTCAAAAGGCGGCAAGCGTGACGTCATCGATATTTTCACTAGTGAGGATATGGAAAATACGCTACTCAGTACCCGGATGTAGTTTCGTATGAGTTCTATGAATGGTATATTTCTCAGTAAAGCACTATCGTCCATATAATAAATAGTAATATGTAATGTGTGTTTTTATCTACATTGTATATATCTGTATATACTCAGTATATAGTAATATGTAATGTGTGTATATCTATATATAAAGAATATGGCCCAACCATGATGCTTAGCGGCCTTTTGTTTTGTTTTTGTTTATTTCCACTTCGTGAAACTGTCCGAACTAAGGAATTACAATAGAAACTTTCCAAAAATTGATTCTAATTAAAACTGTCACCAGTACAAAACAACTGGATTGCAATTAATAATTTTCAAAATATCGGAAGACAAAAAACATTTTTTTTAACTGTGAGAAAATGGCGGCCATAGCGCGCAAAGCATGATGGTTGCTCGATATTCTTTAATCTTCTAGTTATTTATATACCTAACTACACACTTGTAATTTTATCTGACACAAATAAATTGTCTACTAGTGGTATATGACCTGATAGTCTGTAAGGAGAAAATGAATGATATAGAGTACTGATTGCCCGCAGGTATTTCTGTACATTTCTGTATTCGTTTACATTTTCTTCTGTCGGTCCCGTCCGGTTTTTTTACTGCCATCACAAACCGTTTTCTATATATCCGTTGATATTCGTTGTAGCGGAGATGTTACGAGCGAGTTGACTACAAACATGGTAATTGGTTGCTGTTTTCTGCATGTAATAAGTACTATTTACAACATGTGAGGGCGTGTTGTATAGGTAGATACAGATCTGAGCAGGAGGCGAGTATTTGTATCTCCAATACAACACAGACTCGAATTTTGTAAATTACTTCTAAAAGGCAAACATAACTATTCAAACGCAAAATACCAAAATAAGTCAATATTTACTTTTAAAAGTGTAACATTTCTATAAATTTATCGAGGCTTCTTGTGTTCTAGTTCAGTGCAATATTTTATTTCACTGAATAATAATCCAGAAGAATTCCTTTGTACTTTCAAACAACAATGTTTTTATCTATGATTTGTAGCTCAAAATTAATTTGCATTTCAAATTTCACTAGTTCATTCAGTTACGATGTTGAGTTTGAGAAATGATTTTATTCAATTACATAATCTTTTTTTTATATTTGAAGGCTAAAAGTTGGTTTGAATATTTCAGGGAGTACGGGGTGATGAGTGCAGATAAGTGCCTACTGATCTAGAACACTTACAACGCTCTTTATTATTGAACTGGATCGAACACTAGGTTATTCAACTGGAACACTTACAACAGAATAGGTTATTCAACGAGAATACTTATATAACTGGTGACGTAATGTAGTTCTGTAAGTGGTCGAGTTCTATAATCGTTTTTAGAGGTCATCACGTGGTATAATCTATCGCACCAGATTGGCTCTCGCACTAATTGAATATTAATGAGTCTTACAAAAATATTTACCGTTATTAAAAAGTCTTCTTTGCAAACTTTGTTGCCTTTATATTTTGTGCTATTGATTACTTGATTTTCGACCACAACCTCTACCTCGGTCGGATGACATCTAATGTCTTTAAAACTTATCGCCAGCACTCGGCTCGCACATTGTAAATGGTTCAATTGTAAATTTACAGTCGTAGGTTGAACCCAACTGGAATAATATAGTCTATACACCATTTTTTTTAGTTTGTATTTAGCCCTAAGAGTTAGGATTATGGTTTGGGCTACGCCAGATTGCTTAACGGATTGTAATATCAGTTGGGTTCATGTGAATTTACAATGATGGCTTGACTGACCATTTACTATGTGCGATCCGAGTGTCGCCAGATACTTAGCAGACAAGGGACGAAGGCCCGATCGAGTTATCTAAAATAAGGCGAGATTCCGCAAGATCGAGAAGGATGATTGTTTTATTATTCAACACATCGATAACAAAACACAGTTTTTACCAAAACACTCACAAAGGGCACATCTTTATTTCATAAGACGATTAACAAACGATTAACAAACGCTTAACTCTTTGACGACGGACCGTGTTTGAGCTCAATTGGTGAAATCCTGACTGCTAACTAAACCCTCCCCCCTCAGTTCCAGTTTAGCTAGACCGGGGTAATTAAATACTGCTAGATACTTGTTTAGCCAAGGGCTCAAACCTTTCCCACAATGCCATTCGGGAGAATTCTACGGACTCGTTGACGGTAGGTATTGCAACTTTTGTAGGGTTTCCAATGAAATCTGCTCTAATTTTGGACAAAAAATCCACTGTAACGTACATACACTTTATTTATCCTCGAATTTACAGAGTAGCTGATATAAGCTAATATCTTCGAGAAAAACAACTGTAAGAGAGCTAGAGGCCATCATTAAGTCTGAGAACGGCTGAAAAGTACTTGGTTTGCTTTTAGTAGGCCTTGTGAGGGGTTTCACAGGATTTTTCCGTTGTGTTTCTGCTTTGAGACACATGAAAAAATTCTTCAATGAAATCCTAACCATGAAATTCTGCAGTTGGTGAACTTTTACCCCTGCTCAACCTATTAGGATGTGTTTTTGTCACTTTAAAGCAACGACTTGAGTCCAAATCACCGCTCTTGGTTGTAGGGGTAAAAGACTTCTAAAACAAATCCTTCCGGAGTCCCAGAGGGGGGGCCGCCTTGTGAATTTTTTGTCCATTACCCAGCATGCAATTGGAGGTGGGTGCAGGAAAACGTGGTGGAGAGAAATGCAGCGTTAAGAATAGCGTGGTTCACAGTCGCTTGGTGTTTTGTGCAAACAAACCTGGTGGTTGGAAAGATTAAAGAAGGTACTGTAACGCCTGAGTGCTGATTTTGTTTTTGCTTTTGATGGGAAGTGCGAATGGGAAGGATTTCTTTTAGCCGATTTTCAGCTCCTCAAAATTAGTAAAATCGAAGAAACGAAAAACGATCCCCAAAACAAATGAGCTTTTCTCCAAAGTTGAAGAGCCAAGCGATCCCTATTATAGCTCTAACTTTGAAGTCATTCATCCCTTCAAATAATATCGCAAAATCGTCTTTCCAGCATGTCTAGATGTGATGCAATAATTTTTCCAACTACATGCTTCATATCGGTCACATAGGACCGATATTTGCAGGGTCCGTCGCCAAAGGGTTAACCAAAAAATTGAACAGGTTTAAATGTCTGTTCTTTTCGTTCACAATCGGCGTACTGTATATTCACTAAGAAACGAATTATTTGACCAAGTTTTGTGGTATAATTGTGTTCCAGATAGGAGCTAAGAGCAAAACTGTACTTCCCTAGCCTGCTCTTATTTCGACACTAATTGAAAACCAAATCTAAGGTTGTAGGGGGTGGTTCAAAATTAAATTTCATTGCAAAGATTTGTTTTAAGTACAGCATATGTATCTTCAAGTTGCTGTGACTTCATTTTTTGGGAGCCATGTTGCTAATGAATCTAATCTTGTGATCAGCCACACCTTCTTCCTGTACATAATGAAGGACATTGCTTTCCAATCATAGATAACCTGTAAAAAATTAAACTACAATGGATGCTAACATCCTGTAAAATGAGTTTGAGCACAAACAGAAGATGTCACATGACATCAGTAGGGCAGTGTTAAAGGGGCTATGTCATGGCACTGCGCATGTATCGAGTAATCGCTCGGTTGGTGGCTTTAATTGGATACAAACAGTTAAACTTCCCTCCTTCAATGCTTGATTAAAGGGGCTATGTCATGGTACTGCGCATGTATCGAGTAATCGCTCGTTTAGTGGCTGTTAATTGATACAAACAGTTAAACTTCCCTCCCTCAATGCTTGATTAAAAGGATTTTCAATATTTTCCCTGGAGACTGTTTATATACACTGTTTGTTATTCATTTTGCATATTTGCTTTCATTTTAAGCATCCCACATGGCCAAGAGGTTCATTAGTTCATATCAAAGTCAGTGGAAATAGCTCTTTCCGGCCCGGAAAAACGAATTTAAAGTCTTACCGTGACACAGCCCCTTTAAAAGGATTTTCAATATTTTCCCTGGAGACTGTTTATATACACTGTTTGTTTTTGGTCATTTTTGCATAATATTTGTTTTGATTTTAAGCATCTCACATGACCGAGAGTTTCGGTGGTTCATATCAAAACGGTGGTAATAACTGTTTCGATTCCGGTCCGGAACGCGAAGCTTTTTACCGTGACACAGCCCCTTTAATTTATTATATATGGCTCGTCTGCCGTTTGTGTGTGATCAGGATTCTATGAACAGACGAACTACAAAATAAACTTGGCGAAAGGTTCTGCTAGTTTCACGTATACTGATATATATGAATACTCCGCAACACCTTGTGGGTAACACGCAGAGACAAAATTTAAATTAAAAAAATAATTCATACCGTATTAAAAAATTGGAATTAATGAAAAAATTGTCATGCGATAGAAGGATAAAAAAGAGTTTTAAAAAGAAAAAAAGAAAATAATAAAAACAAAATGTTTACACTAATGAGATAAAATCACGTATTCACAAAGGATTCTCTTTCATAACTATTTTGAAGGATTTTAGGTTCGTTTTTGCTATGGTATCTGCTGGTAACAAGTTCCCGTCTTTGATAGTTCTACGCCAATAGCTGAACTTGTAGACATCAGTTGAAGCACGTTTTGAGGAGTTGAATGTTTTATTAAACTATGAACAAACGAACTACAAAATAAACTTAGTGGAGAATCGACCCGCTTCACGGCGAAAGGAGTAGTATAGGGCGCATGAAATTACCCCCTTTTTTAAGGCGCTATGCTAATTTTTAAGGCGCTCTCATTAATTCAATGACGTCAAGCTTCTATTGTCTTAGACTCATGAATAAAGTGCGGTGGTTTCTCATTATCTATTGTCTTGGACTCATGAATAAAGTGGTGAGCTCATGAATAAAGTGCGGTGGTTTCTCATTATATATTGTTCCTTTGGATGAGGTCATCGATCTATTCGGGTATGTTTGGGCAAAGCCTATTGTTTGGAGCAGCTATAAAGCTAGAACCGATCGGCCCTGAATCCATTCGAAATTGAGCAACAACAAGATCGATCAACCCTGAAACCATTCGAAGTTGAATGAAAAAAAATAAAACATACCTCGCAATATCTAAACCCCTTTGTAACGTAAATAGTAAGAACAAACTACTCGTCATAGACTCTAAACTGTCTTTATTATTTTCCTTTACAGTTAATAACTCATAAGATAATTGTATACAAAATCCACTGTGACTCATAAGAGAAATTTTGCTATTGTCCTTAGGGATTAGCGATAACTCAAGGGCCTATTGTTTTGAGGAAAACTCTTGTGATGCAAATTCTTCTCTAAAACTGAACTATAATTACCATACGAATATAAACAAACCACCAGATAATTAAACAAAGTTTATTCAATCTCAAAAACACCAATTTTAAAAACAGTTCGTTTTCCTTATCCTCGCGGAGTTGATAACTTTCTTATTTCTCAGTTCTTGGGTTGATATAATATACCATGTTACGAGATTACACTGATTTATGTTTCATTGATTTTTTTTTTGTTGACAAATGCTACAGACAGTTGTGTTTTTACCGAGGAGAGGAAAATTAATGACCTAGGTAGTCTGGTCTAGTCTAAAAACTCTACTTTAGCTATCATTTTCTAGTCTAGAAATTGTATTATTTTCTAGTCTAGCCGTTCTAGACTACAAAGTATCTAGTCTATAAACTCTAGAAAGTCTAGCTAAACTAGACACAGCACTCACAACGCCCGCTAACGCCCGCCGCCCGTCAACGCCCTCCTCCTCCTCCTCCTCCTCCTCTCTCTTCCTCCTCCTAACCCCCCCCCCCCCCATCCTCCTCCTCCCCCTCCTCCCTCTCCTCCTCATCGCTAGTCCAAGGCTTCCTTATGTTACATTTTCGGTTGTCCAGATATTTTCTGTAACATAAGGAAGTTTGGCCTAGCGATGAGGAGGAGAGGGAGGAGGGGGAGGAGGAGGAGGGGGGGAGGAGGAGGCGGAGAGAGGAGGAGGAGAGAGGAGGAGGAGAGAGGAGGAGGAGGAGGAGGCAGAGGCGGGAGGAGGAGGAGGAGGAGGAGGAGGGCGTTGACGGGCGTCAGCGGGCGTTGACAGGCGTCAGCGGACGTTGACGGGCGTTGACGGGCGGCGGGCGTTAGCGGGCGTTGTGAGTGTTGTGTCTAGTTTAGCTAGACTTTCTAGAGTTTATAGACTAGATACTTTGTAGTCTAGAACGGCTAGACTTGTAAATAATACAATTTCTAGACTAGAAAATGATAGCTAATGTAGAGTTTTTAGACTAGACCAGACTACCTAGGTCATTAATTTTCCTCTCCTCGGTAAAAACACAACTGTCTGTAGCATTTGTCAACAAGAAAAAAATCAATGAAACATAAATCAGTGTAATCTGGTAACATGGTATATTATATCAACCCAAGAACTGAGAAATAAGAAAGTTATCAACTCCGCGAGGATAAGGAAAACGAACTGTTTTTAAAATTGGTGTTTTTGAGATTGAATAAACTTTGTTTAATTATCTGGTGGTTTGTTTATATTCGTATAGTAATTATAGTTCAGTTTTAGAGAAGAATTTGCATCACAAGAGTTTTCCTCAAAACAATAGGCCCTTGATTTATCGCTAATCCCTAAGGACAATAGCAAAATTTCTCTTATGAGTCACAGTGGATTTTGTATACAATTATCTTATGAGTTATTAACTGTAAAGGAAAATAATAAAGACAGTTTAGAGCCTATGACGAGTAGTTTGTTCTTACTATTTACGTTACAAAGGGGTTTAGATATTGCGAGGTATGTTTTATTTTTTTCATTCAACTTCGAATGGTTTCAGGGTTGATCGATCTTGTTGTTGCTCAATTTCGAATGGATTCAGGGCCGATCGGTTCTAGCTTTCACTGCATGAAATGTAAAATATTCGGGGATATTCGGGTTCCGAATATCTACTACGGACTTCACGTTTTCTTGAGTATGCAAGTTACATATTACACGCGAGATACTGCTGGTATATTCGTAGTGAATACGTAAGATTACGCCATGTAAGAAATCATTCGAGGATTTTCAAGTACGCCAACCTCATGTACTCTGTATGCTTGAGTATGAAGGACTGATGCGATATTAACCTGGCATATTCGTTACGCAAAACTTAAATACGTTCAAAATAAATAAAGTGCTTCTCTGATTTATGAACCGAAAACAGTGATCAATATCCGTGTGAATTTTCACGAGTTTTCAAGTACGCCAACCTCGCGTATTCTGCGGTATGCTCGAGTATGACTAAGGACTGATGCGACATATATTAACCTGGCATATTCGTATCCAAACAGTAGGTTAAAAATGTTCATGTACCCCACATTTTACCAAAACACATTCGAACAAATACGAAATCTCGTAATTTTGAGATTTAAAGCCAAACACAGATTAAAGATTGAATGGTCAAAAATCATATCCCAAAACTGAGAAAAACAAAATGCCTACCCCATCCAGTAGCAAACACCTGCACAGTTGCTTAATATCCCGGCGTGTATTTCGAATAAATATGTAAGAAATTAAATGTATATATACACCTATATATCTGCTCTATAGGATCTTACGAGTAAGTGGTCACTTTACTGCAACAGTGTTGACTGTTAGACTGCTCAGCTCTAAGATCTCACAAGAAAGTTGTCACTTTACTGCAGCAGCCCAGCTCAAAGATCTTGCAACAGTCATAATAGCAACTACACAACAATAGCCACATCCTTGCCCAAGACAATAACATTGCTGATACTATTAATATTGATTAGTTGAACTAGCCAAAATCTAGACCAAATACAATGTACTGAATTCATTTTTGAAGTCTACTAATGAATGGGTATGTTGCAATGAAGCAGTGCTTTGACTGTTACTGCCACTCTGCTGGGACTGCTCAGCTCTAAGATCTCACAAGAAAGTGGTCACTTTACTGCAGCAGCTCAGCTCAAAGATCTTGCAACAGTCATAATAGCAACTACACAACAATAGCCACATCCTTGCCCAAGACAATAACATTGCCGATACAATTAATATTGATTAGTTGAACTAGCCAAAATCTAGACCAAATACAATGTACTGAATTCATTTTTGAAGTCTACTAATGAATGGGTATGTTGCAATGAAGCAGTGTTATGACTGTTCCGGCCACTCTGCTGGGACTGCTCAGCTCTAAGATCTCACAAGAAAGTGGTCACTTTACTGCAGCAGCTCAGCTCAAAGATCTTGCAACAGTCATAATAGCAACTACACACAATAGCCACATCCTTGCCCTAGACAATAACATTGCTATACAATTAATATTGATTAGTTGAACTAGCCAAAATCTAGACCAAATACAATGTACTGAATTCATTTTTGAAGTCTACTAATGAATGGGTATGTTGCAATGAAGCAGTGTTATGACTGTTACTGCCACTCTGCTGGGACTGCTCAGCTCTAAGATCTCACAAGAAAGTGGTCACTTTACTGCAGCAGCTCAGCTCAAAGATCTTGCAACAGTCATAATAGCAACTACACACACAATAGCCACATCCTTGCCAAAAAAAATACCATTGCTGATACAATTAATACTGATTAGTTGAACTAGCCAAAATCGAGACCAAATACAATGTACTGAATTCATTTTTGAAGTCCACTAATGAATGGGTATGTTGCAATGAAGCAGTGTTATGACTGTTACTGCCACTCTGCTGGGACTGCTCAGCTCTAAGATCTCACAATAAAGTGGTCACTTTACTGCAGCAGCTCAGCTCAAAGATCTTGCAACAGTCATAATAGCAACTACACACAATAGCCACATCCTTGCCCAAGACAATAACATTGCTGATACAATTAATATTGATTAGTTGAACTAGCCAAAATCTAGACCAAATACAATGTACTGAATTCATTTTTGAAGTCTACTAATGAATGGGTATGTTGCAATGAAGCAGTGTTACGACTGTTCCGGCCACTCTGCTGGGACTGCTCAGCTCTAAGATCTCACAAGAAAGTGGTCACTTTACTGCAGCAGCTCAGCTCAAAGATCTTGCAACAGTCATAATAGCAACTACACACAATAGCCACATCCTTGCCCAAGACAATAACATTGCTGATACAATTAATATTGATTAGTTGAACTAGCCAAAATCTAGACCAAATACAATGTACTGAATTCATTTTTGAAGTCTACTAATGAATGGGTATGTTGCAATGAAGCAGTGTTATGACTGTTACTACCACTCTGCTGGGACTGCTCAGCTCTAAGATCTCACAATAAAGTGGTCACTTTACTGCAGCAGCTCAGCTCAAAGATCTTGCAACAGTCATAATAGCAACTACACACAATAGCCACATCCTTGCCCAAGACAATAACATTGCTGATACAATTAATATTGATTAGTTGAACTAGCCAAAATCTAGACCAAATACAATGTACTGAATTCATTTTTGAAGTCTACTAAAAGGTTTGGATAATAAGTGTTGATTATAGCTGGTTTTTTGTTCCATTTAAATCCTTATTTGCATAGATTCATAGTGCAATCTTTAATGGCATTCCAGGTCTGTGGACCTTGGAACCGGAGACTGAACTTCCCATAGGCTGTTTTTGCAGATGCAAGGTGGGAAGGTTTGGATAACAATAATCATACATGAATAAAACATTGTACAGGAAAATTAGGTCAGTCAGTTTCAAGATACTTAGGCATCTAAACAAGGGACTCCTGTTATCTTCATAATTGGAAAATGTTATAATACATACAACTCTCTTTTGTAAGACTAAAATGGTATTCAGATAATAATATAACTGTTATCCCATACAGCTGGGGTAGATCCAGAGGGTAAAAAGGTGGTTTGATTGCACACCCTCCCTGTCAAATCCCCTTTCTCTTGCTCCCTTCAATAAAAACAACAAAGTTGCCATAATCAAAACCCTCTTTTTATCCTATTAAAAAAAACCTTCAACCCCACCCCCATGTGTCATGTTGAGGGGCCTGCATTTCTGTTCTGGGCTTGAAACAGTTTTTTGTGTCTGTTTTTTATATAAACTGACAACCCTACCACAATGTGGGATGGTTGAAATCAAAGTACACTGTAAGTGTACAAAAATTACTAACAAACTGTGGGTAGATCTAGTCTGAGGAAAATACTGCATATCCTTACAATCAAGTATTTAGGGAGCAGACTTAACTGTTTGTTGCCAGTGTATATGCACACCAATCGAACACTGACACAGCTTCTTTAAACAATACTGTATGTTATTAATACATTTTTTATCTAAACTTGAAAAATAAATAATTTGTAAAATTAATGGTAATAACAATAATAAATTATTATTATTCAATAAAAAGGGTAGTTCCTTAATGCTCTCCCAGTGGATTTTGTTCAAGTCTGTTTAAAGAATGTTTCTTCTGGAAATACTTCAGCATTGACACATACAATGGATCTTTTTCAAGTTTCATTAAATTTTCATTTTCATGGAAATTGTTATGAGCATCTTGCACACCACTGCATGAACCAGTAGTCAAATGATGCTGGTGTGAATCATCTGCAATAGTATGTGGAGTATCAGTTTGGTCAGCAGGGCCAGTTGTTCTATTTGTGTCAGCTACTTCCTTCAACCTATTAACTTTCATCTTTAATCTCCTCTTCTTTTCATACTCTCTTCTTTTTTCCTTTGCATGCCGCCCCATCTGAAATGACATGAAGCATCATTGTAATATCATGTATTATCATATATATATTGTTTCAGCCAATCAGGGCAAATGCAGCTTTGCTATGTAATACAGGGTAGTACATAACGATCCATATGCTCGGTAACAAAATTTAAACTATGCATCCCTACTGGTCTCATAATGCATCCACTACTGGTCTCATAATGCACATATGACCGGCTTCCCCTAGGGGTAGACCCCTGGGCCGATCAGGACCCGGTTGTTCAAAGTAAGGGTGGCTTTATCCCTAGAATAGTGCTACCCCAGGGTTAAGTCTGTTACCCTTTGGATAATTAACCAAAGGGCAAAACTGCATTGCTGAATTTTGGGTTAGGCAGAGGTTAACTATCTCAAGGGTAATAATTTATAGGAAAACCATCTCAGAAATCAGCAGACACTCCAGGAGTTGGGAAAATCATAACCATCACACATGAAGAGTGACTTTCGATTTGTCAAATTTGAAATGAAACCTGAACACGAATTTCACTTCAACTGATATATTTGAGGCAAACAAGGAAAATAATGTTAATCACAATTTATATTAACAATAAACCAAGCGACCAATATATAAAAATATTGTGAACATTTGATTTGAAGTTACAAAAATTAATGTTGTCAATGCCGCCATCCCTTATTTGTTTCTGGGTCTTAATAATGTATGGGTCTTTATAACTTTAACGTCTTCCAAAAACCAAGTAATAAACATAAAGGTTTATTATATACATAAAAAAATATAATTTACTGGCTCAAAGTCCTCATAAGAATTAAAATGAATTTTATCATACAACTTAAAACAATATCCAGCCATTACTCAATGATTTGAAAATCAAAATGTCAAAGAGTAAAGTGACAGTTCAATCACACATGTAAATAAAGCAAGTTCTTGAAAGAAATGCTACATGTTATTGTACGTGTAAGTACGTTACGATTTTTGATTCTGCTTCAGTACACTGTTCTACTGTAATAGAGTAGCAGCACATAAGACGACAAGCATCCACAAAGTTAAGCCAAACATCATAATGTTTCTTTGGTAAGATTCCCTTTAGTGCAAACACTGAATAGTAGCACACCCAATTTTTCCATTGGTCTGCTGTGAATCCACTGAACCCTGTTGCAATTTTGGTGGGTATTCTACCAACTTCAGGAGGTGGCACAACAGCATTAACCCTTTTTTGCAGGATTTCAAAATCTCTGTCACTCAGAAGCCCATTCTCTTTCCATACTCTTAGCATATGCTTAGCTATGCCAAGAAAAAGGTTGTGCATTGGATCTATAACAACAAACCTTATAGCATCGTAATAAGGTAACTGAAGCAAAGCAGTGTATTTGGCTCCTGTGTTACGCACAATTGCATTCACTCTTGCTGGACAGTTTGCACAAAGTGTTGACTCAGCATGCAAACGATGAAGGTCATTGGTTCGCTTCTCCCAGTTTTCCATATCGAAACCTGAAAAATCAGGTTTTGACCCAAAGGAGGCACAGGGAAATGTCTTGAAGCACTTGTTGCAGCCTGAAAATTAAAAATAACAAAAATATTAAATAAACCAGCTGCTCAATAAACTACAGGAGAAGCCATCAGTCCTAAATTTATTGTTATTATTATAATTTTTACTGCTATAATAATTATTGGTATATGTAGTTGTTTGTACATGTATTTGTGTATGTCCCTTCATAGATGATGCTCTTGTGGCAAATGCCAAGAATATATACATTTAAATACAATTAATATATGCAGTACTGATCAAAACTAACCTCACCTGCATTTGCATGTACTTTTGAGTAAATGCAGAGCAAACACAGGGTTTACATTGTTATGAACCACTGTACATGAGAATATAACGTGTCATGTAGAATATACATTGCATAACATTATTTAATAATTCATCAGTTGTTTTGTTGTTGTGAAAAGGGCAAACATTTATAAACTTTGTGTGAGAAATAGTCTATTTGTCTTGGCAAAATGTGGTTTAACTCTCAAAATGGCAAAGTGAAACACTGTTAGCAGTATGCATGTGCACATAAAATTAAAGTGACAGGGAGCATGGGCTACCTGTGTTGTAACACATTTGCATAAAAAAGGTTTACTATTCAAACAAGAGGCCCTGAGTGGCCTTAACTCGGGCCACTTTTACATGGAGTTCTAGCATATTTTTGTGTCATACATGATTTGTGCTAGTGGAGCAGGATAATTGATTCACTACTCATGCTTGTGATAATTTACATTGCAATCACATGATTGTACTAGATAGCAAACAAATCTTAATTCATATATTTAAAGGCACTTGTATGAGATTGGTAGTGTTATTAACAAAACCTGTTTGTAAATGCTATTTTCCACCTTCTTCCGATTCTTTAAAAACACCAAAGGTGGTCACAGTCCCTTACGGGAGCTTCTAATTATGAAGTTTTACTGATAATTAAATCAGGGTTTCATGAGGGTTGTCGCTGAAGGGACTGGTCAGAAATTAGCAGGGGGAGGAGGTTGAAATGAAGGGTCATATTTTTTTGAATCCCCAAAAATGGAGGGTCATAAATCATAGGGAACTGAAAAAGGGGTGGTTATGGGGGAGAAAGGGTCAAAATATTTCATACTCATTGTCCAGGGAGGGTTATATATTTTTTAGACTTTTTGATTTCATTCTCTACCCCCCCCCCCCCCCCCCCCCCCCCCTTGCATCTTCCCTGCAATTTTTTTACTACTCCCTGATGTTTAATAAAATATTGTGTGCATTGATTTCATGCATGTACACCAATTGGAAAATAACTATTTAAAGAGGGTAATACTAACTAGTATACACAGAGAAATGTGTGGCCCTCCTACCCTGCGAGCAGTCTGAGGTTTCTTATCTCTTTGCCTTTCCTCCGAGTAGCATGGAACCTCTTGAGACCTGTATTCTGATTGCACCCATAATACTATACTTCTGTTTTTTTGTACTGCACTTTCTAATGGATTAGGGTGTTTTCTATGTGTGGGAAATATGCTAGTCATGAAGTTGCTAGTTGCGAGTTGCTAGTTGCAGTTGCTAGTTGCGAATCCAAAATCCTTTTATATGGCCTTTTATATATTTAGGTCTAGCTAGGGATGTCTGGAATACGACCAACATCATTTTTCTCATCTGGTTCACGCCGCACTGAGAACACCACCAGTGTCAGAAGATCAAATAGTAGTTCCACTGTTACTGGTATAAACGACGAAACCCAATCCAGGAGACGAGAAACCGTGACAATTGCTTCAGTGGAAGTGAACAAAATATTTGATGCTTTTAATTCTACTAGTCGTCAGCTGAAAGATCAATACCAACTACTTATGGATGTGAAGAAATCGCAAGATGATTTCCTATTGGAAATGAGACAACTTCGAGAAGCACAAAAGCTCCTAAATGAGAAAATAGACAACTTAGACTGGGAGCAAGATGATCCTGATGATAATAATAGAATTCCTCTAGAGATTTCGGTGAGTAACTAATTTGTTACATGAATGAAAATAGAAGGGCAGCCCTGGATGTCAGCCACAATAGAGGTGGGGAGGGCGGGACAGAAATGAGGATGTCAACCACAGTGTGGTACATTTTGTATGTGTGAGTCAGTACCCGGTTTTCTGAAAAGTGATTGTTGCTCCAAGACCCAGATCTATTCTGAAAATGTACCCAAATTTCCTCCTTTGATGATTATTCTGAATATACTATAACCCAGAATTCAACTTTTTTTTAATGAAAAAGCCCAACCCGGAAATAAAAATTAGGTTCAAACCTGGTACTGCCACACATATACACGACTCTGTACAATGTATGTTATGTCATATATACATGTAATGGTTCCCCCTTCCCCCCCAATTGTCAACCCTGGAAACAGGAATGGCTAATCCACTGGCAGTTTGCAATGCAGCTTGGGTTAACATTGTTTATACTATAAGGTATATCTAATCCTAACCCGAAAATACATTCCAGAAAGGTCTGTTTAACCCTAGATTAACTAATCTAGTGTTAATCAGTAAGCTTGACTGATACACAAAATAGATAAGTTGCTTGCTACCAAGGTATAATATTATATTATTTTTGTCACAAGTGCATCATTGTTCCAACTTGCCCACTCAGGAACCTGAAGGATGTGGGTTTGATCCCTTCTACTGCCATGATTTAAATTTATTTTGTCATGATTTGCTGCCTACATGTACGTGTAATAGCTTGATATTGGAATGAATGACAAGAAAAATAATGTTGTCCAATATTCCCAAAAAAACTATGGTAGATGGCTCTAGACCTCTATTTATAAAGCCCAGAGTGCAGTTGTTCGAAGCAAGGGTAAGCGCTACCCCAGGGATAAATTGCTAACCATACAGATTACAGTTACATATTTTAGGGATAAAGTTACTCTAACCTTGCTTCAAACAATCAGATCCAGGGTAAAGCGACTGGATAAATCCTTGCCCATCCTACAAGTGATTATTGTTTTTATTGTATTTACAGTTAATTTCAGGACAAAGCAAACATCATTTTGAGACCATTTTATAAGTGTTTTGTACTCTGGTATCACTTTAATGACTCAAGCACTATAAATGGAGGAACATGTTTTTAAAAGCCTCAATTCTGCGTGTTTCCTTGTAAACAAACTCACTGCTGTGCTTGCTGGAAAAGCTGCTCACATGAGCAACATGGTGTACTAAAACATATGAGCCCTCAGTATTATAGACTGTCAGTTGAAAGTTCCATGGCAACAATGACTACAGATTTCTCTGGGGAGTGGGAGGGGGTCTTCAAAAAACACAGCACTGAAAGGGTTAATAATTAAAATTTGTCATTTCTCTCTGACATCCGTTTTTGTAATACGTAAATCATATTTTTTTTGTTATGGCAGAGTGATGTTCACTTATTGCATAACAGCCTGGAGATGGAAGACCAATACACACCACAGGAAAGGTATTTGAAATAATTTTATCTTTAAGTATTATCTGGCTATTCTTATTCCAGAATTGTCCCAAACAAACATTGCCCCAGTTGGTTTGTGCTAGGGGAGCTGGGTAATTGATTCACTACTGATGCTCATTATAATTACTCGGGCCAGCGTAGGCTGGGCCCGAGTCAAGTTTTGCAAGTGATTATTATTATTATTAAAACAAAAAAATTGTGTTGCTGTTTGGCGCCGGTAACCAATTGAGAAGGCGAGAATATCAACGAACAACAAAAGGTGACTAGCGAGCTACATTGTAGTGCAAAACTGGTGTTGTGCTATGATGTAAAGATTTGCTGTGTGTTTTTGTATGGAACTTGTCAGCCTTAAACACAAGACTAAGGTAGATTATGACAATATTGATATTGGCATTGCTTTCGAAACTTATGTATTATTGGAGAGCTATATAATTTGCAAATTATCCGGTTTGATCTGTACTGACTGCATGGCTTTGTGCAACTGAAACGAAACACCTGAAAAGTTAAAACCTCTCTGTAAAAACCGATCATAACTAGCCCAACATAGCAGAATATATGCAATGACACAAGAACGAGACACTCAGAGCAATTTTATTGCAAAAAATAATTCCATTCCCTTATTAAATTGTGTGAAAGCATTGGCGTGATCAAGCTCGGCATGTTTGTGGTTGAACTTGGCACGCGCACGCTGTTTCACAACACATCGGTTAGGAACAAAATTAAAATTATGTGGCTTGCTACACCCTGATTACATGTATATCTCTGGGTCAAATTAAACAAGTTTCGATTGCTATGCCGATATCAATATTGTAATAATCTACCTTTAGTCTTGTGTTTAAGGCTGACAAGTTCCATACAAAAACACACAGCGAATCTTTATAGCACTAGCTGGGTAGTCGCCTTTTGTTGTTCGTCTGATATTTTCGCCTTCCACATGCTTTTCCTTGTCCTCCGAGTCTTCTGAACTGCTCTCACAATATGGTCTTCATCATATTTTTGTTCTAGTACGAAATTGCTCTGCCACATCGATGAAAATCTACTCTAATTCCGAGCTTGTGAAAATTCTACAAAGAAAACAAGTCGCTACAAGTTAGCCGTAAGACTCCGGTGGGACGAAGTGACGTAAAAAAAAACGTCACATGAATTATTGTAAACAAAATGGCGGCGCCCAGGTCTTTGAGGGGCTCGTTCTCAACTCTGAAAAAGTTTTATCAAATTTTAATACATTTTCTGAACAAAGTACATCTGAAAGATGCTTTTGAGCCCAAATGTGTTTTTCACTCGGGTATCCCTTTAAATATTTGTTTGCCATCTAGTTCAACCACGTTATTGCATTCCTGCAAAGGTCCATTCCATTATATATATATTGTCACAAGCATCAGAAGTGAATCAATTATCCGGTCCCCTAGCACAAACCATGTAGGACACAAAAATATGCTAGAACTCCATGTATTAACCTATTTATAGGTGGCCCGAGTTAAGGCCAATCAGGGCCTCTTGTTTTTATATATAATTAATTATTTTATTTTACAGTCTTATCTCGCCGCATAATACTTCTGTGAGAAAAGAACTGGAGCAGCAGTTGTTTCAGCAAGAGAAAGGCTATCCAGTTAAATTTGTGAAGCGTAAGTTGCTTACATTGTAGATGTTACATGTACATGTAAACCACTGATAAACGTTTGTTTCATGATCAAGTTGAACATAAATTGAAGGGCTTTTTGCAAAAATTATCTTTCAATTTCTTTGTTTTTAAGGGAGAATTTAGAATATGATCACGAGTCACTTATGCCCTTTTTGCACACAGTCCTTCAATAATATTAACCCTAACATTGACTCGTAAAGCAAGGTTCCTCTTGCTTTCATTTTCGGTTGTTTATTTCAATAATTAACCAACATGTACAATGCAAGTCACATGAGTTCATGGTTAGGATTATCATCACAATAGGGAAAGAAGGGGGTTAAAGATGTAAGGGAGTGATAATGAAGTAGGGAGAGGTGGGTAATAGCAAAAGTATAGGGTGAAATTACTAACTTTTAGAATATAATATTGGATGAAATGTGACCTAGATGTATGTTAAAATTAATTTGACCCAGGCATAATAATATTCTTCATTTACTTTGATTTTGAAGGGGCTGTTAGTCGTTACTATGAAACCAAGAGAAAGCTGTATCTGCAGTCCTTACCTGAAAATCAGGAGAAAGTAACGATTCAAAAGGAGGAAAACAAACTCAGATCAAGAAGGAAAAGGGTAAGGAGATCATTTTTTAAACAAATTCAACCATATATTATTTTGTGCATTATTTTGATGTGCAGTTTAGGGTGATCCCAGACATTTCCTTGTAGGGATAATTTTGCTCTTTCAATTTTTCTGTGAGCTGCTAGCCTCATTTTCAGATGGTACGAGTTCCTCCACTCTCACTTCCTCCCCCTCCCCGTCTGATGGACTTTGGCAGAAACTGTATTCCAGCCATTGTTTTCAGTTTGACCAATCAGAGCAAAGGTTTCATTTTTAGAGAACGGAGGTATGTGTGGATTGTCTAGTGCAGCCTGAAGGTGAAGCAGACAATACAAACTGACTTGATATATAGCTTTGGAGAAAGCGTGCAAAACTTTCGACATTTCTGAATTATTTCCCAAACAGAGAAAGGCATCATTATCCTTCATTTCCAGCTGAAATATCATAGCTTTTTTGCCTAAGAAGACTAAATCTTTCATGGAATGGCATGAAATTTCTACATGAATGAACACATAGAGTGAATATGTCATGGCAAAAGTTGGATTCCTTTGCCTAAATATTTGTTTTCAGAATTTTGAACAGTCCTGATTTTGATAAATTGTATAAGTACAACAAATCCAGTAGTTAGATCAGTGTTGTGACCATGCGCTTGAAATGTGTGAGAGCAGAGGACCTTGTATCATCTGAAAATCAGGCTATGAGCATGCGGGGGCATTTGTACCATTCAAGAACAGAACATGACCTGTTTAAAGTTACAAAGTACTTAATACTTTAAAGTGATGATGATGGGAATCAGCTAACATAATGCAGTGTTGGGATCGTAGAAATTGACCACAGAACTTCACTTTACTTCTGCTAACTCCTGTTCCACAGTAGTTTTTTGTGTCTTTGCTCTGCTTTAAGAAGTTGGCTTTTATGAACCCACAAAATAATATTCCTCAACACTTCCGTTGAGCTTAACTTCTGGTGTAGTGTCTTCTTTCAAGACTATAGTATAAATGAAAAGGTACTGCGTTTTTGGTATTGACTGTATATGTATATCCACATAATATACATATTATATAAATTATATGTTATACAGTATATATTATTACAGTTTGCTCCTAAGTGTTTTAGCAGGAGCAAATTTGTCTCTATATTGCATCCCTGCATCCAATATACTAAACACAAGTCCTATTTGTGGTTATTTACCCTGAGTTGCAAATTACCTTCAACAGTTATTCAGAGCTAGAACAAAGGTGGCAGAAGGACAAGACAAGGAAAAACTTGAAGCGCTCAACTATGAATATGTCAGTGATGAGGAGGATGGAGCAGGAATTAGTAGGGAAAAATGGGTTGTGAAACAACCTTCCTGGAGGTCCAGTACAGCAAATTCGTTGATGAAGAGACTTCAAGAAAAGCTTGAGACTTCAAGACAGGAAAATGTCAGGGCAAGAATGCCTAGAGTCCCTGGAAGTCCATCAGCACGCAGTAAGCCCAGATTATTGGTAGCATGGGCTATAAGAACCACCCAGCCAGAAGAAGGTACAGAGAGGAGAGACTACAGATCACAAAGGGAGAGGAGTGCATCTCTAACACCAAGAAGAGGGCGAGAGTCTGCAAGAAATTCTCCTCCTCAAAGCCCCTCAACTGTTCGTCAAGATGATCTGTTACACAGCCCCAGGTCACCTAATAAGAGAACCAGGAGTCCTGTGTATTCAGAAAGTCCTTCGCCAATCAGAAGACGGCCAAGCCACTCGAGATTGCCAATTGAGAAATCGAGAGTGTCAAGAGCACTACTAAGGGAATCTAGGAGTCCTTCGCCAGTACTAGCCTGTCAAGCTACAAATCAAGGAAGTTCAACTCCTATTAGGAGTTCACCTAGGCGTTCTTTGCCATCCCCTATCAAAACCTTTAATAAAAAGGGAATCAACATAAACAGAAAGAAAGGAAAAGGAAAGAAGGTTTGAACACTTAAATGATGTCGCTAGCTGCTGAAATACAGGAATAATGTACAAGTGTATATAAGGGTGCGTTCGATTGACCATATTCTGGAATAAGAATAAACAGAATGATCACTAGAAATCGCTTATATCAGGATTTTTTAGCCACTTATATATTAATTGTATCCTGAATATCATATATCAGCAAGCATTTATAGCTTACAGTACAAAATGTATCTGAACCAGTGATTTCCAGAGACTATTCCATCTATTCCTATTACGGAATATGGTCAATCGAATGCACCCTAAATTATACTTTATTTTAAAAATATTTCCTTGTATGTGACACATTATGACATCTAGTATACATTTTTATTTTAGATTTTTATTATACTTTTATGCCATTGTATTATTGAATTCACTTTACCTGGTGGCCATTTTGGATTCAAAGCGAGGCAATCCTTTGTTTTTGCCAGGTCAGCCTCGTAGTGAGGGATGGTCAAAATGAAGCTCACCTGGCAAAAACAAAGGATTACCTCGCTTTGAATCCAAAATGGCCACCAGGCGAAAAGAGTGAATTGAAGTCCATATTAAGCATTGCTTATATAAACGTTAATGTTCTTTGATGGTGATATCCATCCTACTCTGTTACCTTTAAAGGAGCTGTATCTCGGTGAGCTACATGTACATTTCTTTACCGGGTGAGAACAAAATTAAGGGATGGATATTGTAAGTGTTTGTAGCCAATTTACAAACACCAATCGGACACTGATTCCATACATGTACCACCTCATGGCACAGCTCCTTTCACACCAGCAGAACTAGAGTATGTTGCTAGATTGTCATTTTAAGGTTACAGTAGTTAGCAATTTAATTTATAATTCACATGTGTATTTCCGTAAGTACAAAATTTCAGTATGCAAAGAAGATTTAAATAACATATATTCTACAAATTTATTTTTATTTTGGATATTTATTATACTTTTATGCCATTATATTATTTAATTGAAGTCGACATTAAGCATTGTTTATAAACGTTAATGTTCTTTGATGGTGATATCCATCCTACTCTGCTACAGTTAAAGGAGCTGTATCTCAATTAGCTGCATTTCTTTTCCGGGTCAGAACAAAGTTATTTTCAGTGATTTTCGTAAACTGCAAACGTGTGGGATGTTTGAAATCAAAGGAAATTGAAAAAATGTCTAACAATCTGTGGGTTACATAGTTTTCATAGACAATATTGCACTTTCATTCAGGCTTTGTAGCCAATTTACAAACACCAATCGGACACTGATTCCATACATGTAACACCACATGGCACAGCTCCTTTCACACCAGCAGAACTAGAGTATGTTGCTAGATTATATTTTAAGGTTACAGTAGTTAGTAATTTAATTTTGAATTCACATGTGTATTCATTTTTGTGTTGGGTTTTTATTATACTTTTATGTCATTGTTTAATAGCCGATATTACAGTTTAGTCCACAAATAGCAGTTTCAGCAGAATTGACCGAACGCCCCACTTAGGCGCAATGAAGCACTATTCAATAATGATAGTATCAATGACGCTTCATTACATGGTCAATACCGCAGTATCTGTTATTCGTAGACTCAACCGTAATATCAGCTATTCAAGTCGACATTAAGTATTGCTTATAAATGTTAATGTTCTTTGATGGTGATATCCATCCTACTCTACTTTTAAAGGAGCTGTATCTCGATTAGCTGCATTTCTTTTTCGGCTCAGAACAAATTTTTTTTTTTATAAACTGCATTCATGTGGGTGGTTGATATCAAAGGAAATATGTGGATAAATATAGTATTAGCCAATTTACTAACACCAATCGAATACTTGATTCCAAATATTGCAGAACATGATACAGCTCCTTTCATATACCAGCAGAACTATATACTGTTGAAACATGAAATTACAGATTGAAACGTAATTATTTATTTTCAGTGATTAAATATTTATGTACAAAATTATCTGTCATATTAGAAGATATTAAAGAGTTTGATATGCTGTTGCATTATATTTGTTGTATGTAGTTTATTTTAACATTGCATTACATATATGATACTGTCAAGAGTCAAAACTTTGGTTATGAGTATTCGAGCAGAACACAAACGACAGTTTGGATATGTGAACACGAAAAATAATAAGAATACGAAGTATTTAAAGGAGCAGCGTCACGATTAGTATTCATGCCCAAAGTTTTGAAAATGTGTCCGGCGGACAAGAAATCAAAAGATGTGACAGAAGTAGAAGTCCGTGGGTAATCAGCTTGCATCGGCGTATTTGCACGATATCTCTGAGCCGAAGTTGCTTTAAAACTATACTTTAGTATTATATGGATAGGTTTCATGTTATATTTTTATAAAGCAGCATTTTATTTATTTCAATCGAAAGGGAAATTTGCAGCGGCGCGTGATATTGCCATTGTCTATAACAACCAATCAGAATCGTGACACTGCTCCTTTAACTCTAAAACCAAAGACTACAGCTTGAGTATACGGAGTATTACCCCCCTAAAAGCGTTAAGTACGTGAGGTATATTCAAGTCTCGCATCCATGAACGCCAAAGTATAAAACGTATTCAAGTTGAAAATCCCACTAACGCCAAAGTATATGAAGTATTCGAGTCTCCAACCCCACGAACACCAAAGTATTCAAGTCTGAAATCCCACAAACGTTTAGTATATGAAGTATTCGAGTCGCAAACCCCACGAACGCCAAAGTATAAAACGTATTCAAGTTGAAAATCCCACGAACGCCAAAGTATTCAAGTCGGAAATCCCACAAACGTTTAGTATATGAAGTATTCGAGTCGCAAACCTCACGAACGCCAAAGCATAAAACGTATTCAAGTTGAAAATCCCACGAACGCCAAAGTATATATGAAGTATTCGAGTCTCAAACCCCACGAACGCCAAAGTATTCAAGTCTCAAATCTCGTAGACGCCTAGTGTATGAAGTATTCAGGTTGAAAATTTCAGAAAAGCTGAAGTATTCAAGTCGAAAATCCCACAAACGCCTAACTATATGAAGTATTCAAGTCGAAAACTCCAGAAAACCTTGAGTATGTAAAGTATTCAAGTCGAAAATCGCCAGGAGTCTTAAGTCTCGATGAGTATTCTAAATTTGCACTTAAAGATAACAGCTATTTCAAGCGAATTCAATATATATTTATTGGTATTCGTAAATGAGATACCCAGAACACTTAAAGTATTCTTAGGTAGTCGGACTCGAAAATGGAAAAACAGTCCGTGTTCGAGTTGGATATCCCAGTAGTACTTGATGTAGGTTGGTTTGAAGACTAAAGAATACGTACGTATACCAGACGTGTTACGGTCCGTTTTCGAAAATGTTCGGACCCGAATACGCAGCATTTCACGCAGTGTTTATAGCTGCTCCAAACAATAGGCTTTGCCCAAACATACCCGAATAGATCGATGACCTCATCCAAAGGAACAATAGTTAATGAGAAACCACCGCACTTTATTCATGAGCTCACCACTTTATTCATGAGCTCACCACTTTATTCATGAGTCCAAGACAATAGATAATGAGAAACTACCGCACTTTATTCAGGAGTATAAAAGCGTGACGTCATTGAATTAATGAGAGCGCCTTAAAAATTAGCATAGCGCCTTAAAAAAGGGGGTAATTCCATGCGCCCTATACTATTGTAAGGTTCTGCTAGTTTCACACTTTCAGGAGTTGAATGTTTTATTAAACTCTGCCGTTTGTATGTGAACAGGATCCTATATGAACAGACGAACTTACAAAATAAACTTAGTCGAGAATCGATGGTTAACTAGTTCCTGTAAAAACTAGTGTTGGTCTGCGTCAGCCAGTCGGGGAAGATAAACCTGGTATAATCAATTAAATTCGATTGAGGTATGATAACCGCCGTGGAAGCGAGTAGCAGCTGACGCTTCGACCGCTAGCCCTTCGTCAGGGCAAAAGAGGGAATTGTGGGTGGGGAGACGGTTTATGAGTGCATGATTACCGCTGAGGAAACATGTACTCGGAACAATTGGGTTTAAAGAAATTGCGCCAAGCAATTTCAAAGTGTTGAGTGCATAATAACCGCTGAGGAAATATATGCTCGGATCAATTGGGATCAAAGAAAATTGCGCCAATAATAGAAATGCTATTAGCTGTAACAGGAACAATAAGGAGTGTTGATGAATAAGCTAAGGAAACATGCTGATCTAAGTGTGAGTGAGTACATGTATTCTGAAATTAAATGAACAAAAATCGTTCATTAATAAATTGTACCGTGAGCTAAGTGCCAAAGTGGCTAATTTGAAAATAAAGTTCTGTTCTTTGTGTTTAAGGGTGCGCTTACATTTCCTACCGACAATAAGCTCCTATTCACTATAGACGTTCAGTTTCTGTACACTGTCATACTCAATGACGAGGGACTTAAAGCACTTTCATCCGGCTCTCGACTTTACATGGGATATTTCAGATGTTTCTAGCACTTTTTTGGATGTCAATGTTTCTGTTAGCGGCAATAGTCTAACCACTACTGTTCATTACAAACCAACTGATCCGCACACTAGTCAGTTATTTATTGTTTTAATCTTCTTATCCTACACATGTTAAAATCTCTATCCCGTACTCTCAATTCCTTAGGCTTCGCCTTTTGAGTGTGTAGCGATGAATCCGACTTCAATTCAAAGTCCGAGGAGTTGCACCAGTTCTTTGTCGAGCGCGGTTATCCTAACGCTGTTGTGACAACTGCATTGGACCGCGCCCGTGACATCGACAGAAGAACTGCTCTGCATGCTACCGTCCAAACCGAAGACTGAAGATAGGATTCTGTTTCCATTGACTTGCCATCCGTCTAATATGTCTATCAAGAAAATTATCCAGAGGAACTTTAATATTTTACAGAGTGATCCAGAGAACGCCTCTATTTTTTCCGCAGCCCCCTCTCATTTCTTTCAAACGTGACAAGAATCTCCGTGATTCCCTAGTCAAAGGTTCACTACAGCCTGATATTCAACCAGGTACTTTTAAATGTTCTAGGACACGATGCAATACCGGTGCTGGACCTACTAAACCTACGACACTTATTTCAGTACCTATAAACTCTCTTAAAGGCAATGATCATTTTGATTGTACTTCCAGTAATAAGAGATATATTATATCACCTGCACACTTTGTAACAAACTCTACATCGGAGAAACAGGGCGAAGATTAGGAGATCGATTCCGCGAGCACTTGCTAGATGTTAGAACTAACAGCAAGGATCTCGCCAAACCTGTAGCTCGTCACTTTAACCTTCCTGGTCATTGCATTAATCACATCACTGTATGCGGCATTTCTCTTCATCAAGGTACTACCAACACCTGTAAACGCAAAGAACAGAAAAATATACGCATCCTAAAATGTCCGATCCTCACTCATAAATCTATAAAAATAACAATGTGCCGTGAACAATACAAATAATAAAATGTGAGTAATAAAATTACTAAAACTGATTAACACTTTCACTACAGGAGGCATTTGGGCTCAATTGGTGAAATGCAGAGTGCTAACTCAACCCTCCCCCCTCAGTTCCAGTTTGGCTAGCCTGGGGTAGTTAAATACTGCTGACTTTTTAAACCAAGGGCTCAAACATTCCCCATGATGCCATTCGGCAGAATTCTACGGATTCTGTGGCGGTCAGTATTTTTCTGTTGTGTTTGTGCTTTGAGACACAAGAAATAATTCTTCACTGAAATCCTTGAAATCCTGCAGTTGGTTGTCTTTCCCCCCTGCTCAACCTATTAGGATGTGTTTTTGTCACTTTAAAGCAACGGCTTGAGTCCAAATCACCGCTATTGGCTGTAGGGGTAAAAGACTTCTTAAAAAACCTACAGGAGCCCCAGAGGGGGTCCTTTTGTGATTTTTTTATTACCCAGCATGCAATTGGAGGTGGGAGCAGGAAAATGTGTTCGAGTGAAATGCAGTGTAAACATCGGCGTGGTTCACAGTTGCTTGGTGTGTTTTGTGCAAACAAACCTGGTGGTTGGAAAGATTAAACAAGGTACTGTAACGACTGAGTGGTTATTTTGTCTTTGCTCTTGATTTCAAGTGCGAATAGGAAGGTTTTTTTGAGCCGATTTTCAGCTCCTCAAAATTCGTGAAAATCGAAAAAACGAACAACGATGTCCAAAACAAATGCATTTTTCTCCAAAGTGGGAGAGTCCAGCGATCCCTGTTGTAGCTCTCGCTTTGAAGTCATTCATCCCTTCAAATAATATCGCAAAATCGTCTTTCCAGCATGTCTAGATGTGATGCAATAATTTTTCCTGCCTTTCTCAGGATCTGCAAATTCATTATCTCAGGTGTGCTTGTTTGTGTCCTCTACTGCCCACGTGTTATGTGTGCCGACAAGTAGCGTGAATTCTCTCAATATTTAGTTGAAACTATGGACTTAGTTAGAACTGAACTCTCATCCTGACTGTGGTTTAGTTTTTCTTGGCGACTTTAATACCTTAGATATTAATGAATTACTTAAAGTGCCCCAACGATCAAATTTTAACATATCAATTGTTTCTCATATTCATAAAGAGGCCAAGCCATCCTCGATTTGATTATTTCTAATATAAAGCCATTTTATTCCGAACCTATTATAAATGCTCCTCTTGGCTCATCTGATCATAATTTAGTTTATTGGTCTACAATATCTAGCCTTAGCTCCGGCATGTCTAATCAGAATAGCCTAAGCGTAACTAAGCGTAACGTGCGTCGCTTTACTCAGTCTGCTCGCGAAGTGTTTGGGAGATGGTTAAGCACGCATGTTTGGTTTAGCGACCTCTTTAATCCCTCTATAGACGATATGGTTAACCACCTGACTACCGAACTCAAATCAGCTGTGGATACATTCTTCCCTACCGAGTATGTAAGAATATAAAACTCTGATAAACCCTGGATAACTCCTCGCATGAAACGTCTAATTATTGAACGACTGAGAGCCTTCGCTAGTGGTGACACGCACCTGTGGCGCTTTTACAGACACAAGGTGCAGTCTACCATAGCCTCAAGGAAACAGAATTACTACTCTGAGATAGTGACAAATCTAAAGAAAAATGTCACCAAGAAATGGTGGGAAATCGTCAACGAAATATCAGGTAGGTCTAAATCTGTCTCTACCTCTATAAAGCTTAAGAAAAACGGAATTCTCTTGTCTGGTGCTGAACTTGCTGATGCAATTAACGATTTTTTTTATCGGTTAATTCTGATATTCCTCCCTTTGATCCTAACAGTTTACCTGATTTCCTTCCCTCCGCTGATCAGTTACCTCTCATCCAACCGCATGAAGTTTGTCGTAAATTACTTAATGTTAATTCGTTCAAAGCTCACGTGCCCGATGGTATACCTAATCGTTAATTCTCAAATAATTCGCTTATGAACTTGCAGAACCTGTAACAGCCATTTTTAACTCATCTCTCTCCTTAGGCATCGTCTTAACCTCGTGGAAAGACTCTCAACATAACTCCTATTCCGAAGACCGTTCCTGTTATATTATTAGCGAAGAGGAGCTCCGTCCCATAGCCCTAACCCCTGCCTGTCCAAAGTTCTCGAGGATTTTGTTTCTCCGGGTTTGCTTTCTCGATTTTTCTAAAGCGTTTGACCGCATTAATCACAATCTCTTGGTGCCTAAACTTCTAGATCTTGGGGTTAGAAGATCTCTGATCCCTTGGATATGCAACTTTCTGTCTAATCGCAGGCATTCTATCAAACTCGGTACCGCTGTGTCGCGCTGGGCCCCTTCGTATTCTTGGCTTGCACTCACGTCACTTCCGCCTTGACACGTGATGCCGTCGGCCATATTGGTGTACCATAATTGTCAACAAACACAGAGTGTGAGCACGAGTTTTCTATATTTCGGCGAGGTTCATGGCTATTAGAAATGGTTTTGTGCTTGATTGTTGGCTGTTCCACCAAAAGTGGTCTGAGTAGGGGTAGGCTAAACTCAGGGCAACAGGTTTTACTTTACAGTTGTTCAAATTTTGCATCAAAATTTTCATTTCATCTTCCGTTGGTGAAAAGCCTGGCACGTTTTTATCAGTGTTATTATTTGTCATCTTGGGTTTGAGAATGTTTGCCACATAGCTTGGGTTGCTGTTGATAGTATTATTTAGATCATCCTTAATTTTGCTGGCGGATTTGAAATTGATCTCGCTCACAGGAGCGTAAGGCACTTCGCTACGGTAAGTGGGGAAAAGCCAGGAACATTTAACTTGTGTACACGCGAGTTTGCTGTTAATGATCCAAGCTTCCACGTAGAAGAGAACGCTCGCGACATGAGAACATGCTTCAGCAAGTCCAGCTTTGCATCCTAAGCAATGTTCTGACAAAACAGTGCCCTCCTTGCTCGTAATAATCCAAATTGGCAACGGAGTGTCATTCATTCTCTGGCTGTGCCTGACCTTTGCAATCACAACATACTTGTCTGATGTTTGTAGGCCTTGTACGGTGGTGATAAAACCAGACACCATTTGGTTGTACGATTCTAAGCTTTTAAAGGAACTAAACTTGGGCGAATCCTTTTTTAAATTATGGTTAAAGGAGCTCTGTCATGAATAACAGGCCTGGTTACTAAGCCGCCCAAAACTTGAAATCGTTCGCCAACGCTTTCAAGTTTGAAAAGCAAATATATTTACAGTGCCCGGGTTTCGGCGGCCAGTGAAATGACGCTTCGGTCGTTCATTCCTGCTTGCATTCGTCCCCTTTAATACGTTTCTGACTACAAGAACTCTTGCATTTGTAAGTAGTTTCGTCTCCCTGAAAGTTGGAGAGAGAATAGATGAGTACATTTTGTAGGTTCTCATCGAGAAAGCACAACTCGCATACCTAGAAATGTAGTTTACGGTAAAACACGATAAATTCGACATCCGGTCACTGAAACTCGCCAGAATGTGTTTCTCTTCAGCCTGAATCCCCATTGCAGCAGTGATAACAATACAAATATGTTTTTCTAACTGAATGCCTTCGAGTAAGAGCCAGTTTGTATTGTAAATATAACTAGTGTCGTTGTATCGCGATCGCAAGGAACTGAACTGGAATAATTTGCCATTTTATATTGTAAGCATAACAGATCATCTTAAGTTTAAGATAGCCCTAAAGGAACACCTTATTGCCTCTGGCGAGTGGTTTTAATACCAATTATTTCTTTTATTTTTAACTTAAGCAGACTTATTACTGCATTTACATATTAGACCTTATTATTGTTATTATTTTATATTCATTTATTATCTAAGATTATTATTATATTTATAGTTTAAGCAGACTTATTACTGCATTTATATATTAGACCTACTAGATTCATATTGTAATTATTATACTTTAGCTTGATACTGACGTGATGCGGATATGCCGCTTTGTTAGTTAATAAACCAGAACCAGAACTCATTACAATTTTTCAAGTGCTATGCATATCATTAAATTGCTTGAAACCTGTTCATGCGCATCTCATGACAGAGCCCCTTTAATGAGCTAGATCTCACTTCTCCTTTACATTCCTCTCATTGGAAATATGTGGATGACATACCGCTATCTGAAATTGTGCCTCGACATGGTACGTCACGTCTTCAACCTGACCTTGGCAATATTTCAATCTGGGCTGACAATACTCAACATGAAACTGAACCCGAAAAAAATGCAAGGAAATGGTTATCTGCTTTCTCCGATTGACAATCTACCGATCGAACGCGTAGTATTTCATAAAGTCCTTGGTTTAACGATCCAACAAGACCTCAAGTGGAACTGCCATGTGGACTCCATGATAAAAAAGACATCTAAGCGGCTTCACATCCTGCGTGTTTTACGTCGTGGCGGAGTATGTCCTTCAGACCTCATTAATATATATTCCGCTCTAATTAGGTCTATCCTTGAGTATGGTTGCCCTGTGTGGCATACCAATTTGCCTAATTATCTTTCAGATTGTATCGAGCGAATCCAAAAAGCGCCTTCCGTATCATTTACCCTTGTATTTCGTGTTCATCTGCTCTCGCCCTGTCTGGTCACCCTAGTTTCTATGACAGGAGGATCACCTTATGTAAAAAGACTTTCAACAAAATAAACCGTCCTAGTTCATTTCGTGCCTCTTCCATCGTTTGCCTCAGACGAGGAAAGGTACGCACGGTCGCTCCTTGCGTAATGCCGAAACTCTCGCATCTCAGAGTACTTAATCTTTATAATTGTGTTAGTTATAGTTAGCCTACGTTATATAAATTTAGCTTAGAATAATAATTGTATTATCTTGATTAGTGTTAATTAACTTAAATTAGTTTATATCAGGTAAACAATGTAATTTTTCCATTCTCAATATTAATAGCGCTGCGCGTGAAGTCTAAAAATAGATTGTCTGAAACGAGACCCCCCGCAAAACTCAGACAAACACACGCGGCTGTTTACAGTATTTCAGTGACTTTGAGAGTCGTGTTAGAACATGATTCATAGGTTTTTCGATCAAAAAAAGAAGAAATACCTGAAATAAGATTCCCAGTCATATCAGTAATGGTAACTACCAAACACTGTTGCTGGGGAAGATGTAAGAGTGACTCTAGATGTATAAAAACCTTCATAAATCGCTCAAAGAGATATCCTCTCGGAGATGGAAGCATCGATTGGTACACCGCTAGCAGAGTTTCTCATCTTTTCTCAGTGCTTTTCCGTTCCAAAACTCAGTGAGAAATATCAGCGTTGGATAAATGTTTTTACAGGAGACTTCAAAACCACAGAATAATAACGAGACAAGTGCATTGAAATGCAAAGGGGAGTTTGTCTGAACTATACACTACCCGCCAGTAAACATAGCGAGAAGGAATTACAGTTCAACCAAGTTTACTTGAATTTATGGATTTGAAATAACGTTTTGAAGCGAACTGACTCATGTACATCTACAATGCTTTGATTTATTTTACGAACACAAATGAAGTTTTAAAATCTCTTTCCGAAATGTCGCACGGAATTGGTATCTTGCAGGTAATTTGAAAACTCGACAAATGCAAAACATAATATAATAGCTTGAAAGAGCACACCAAAATATAATGCAAGACTGCTTAATTTTAGGGTAATATTTTTTTTACAAAGCTATAAATTTGCAAACAAAAATATCATTTGTACAGAGAAATATTACAGAGAAAATTCCGGGCATATTTGTCTGTGAATATTTGTCTAACCATAAATGATTAGCTCGTACCTTTGTTAGTCTGTTCAAAATCTTGCACAGTTGGTATCTATTTTCCAGCCGTTACATTAGTTTTGGTCTCCGATGAATTTAATTTTAAAGAATTTCAAATATTAAGTTACCTGCTGGCTACAATATACAGTCAATATTCCGCCATTCGCCGATGAATCTCTTTATACGGAAAACCTGACTTTTCAAAGTTTAGGTGAAGTCTTACAACGATATTCAATGGGAAAAGATAGGTTTGGGATTCAGCTAGAGATTGACAATATTAAACGTGGTTTGCGGCAACGAATAGGCCACTCCAAGATAATTTCCACCACTTTTTGTAGGAGCCGGGGAAACACAGCGCGAAATACAGTGTTTGTATGGGAATCAGATGCCAAATAATTTCCGTAAAATCGAGTTTCTGAAATATTCACTGTCAGCAAACTTAAGATACCAGGTAAAAGATTAACTGATCAAAATTTGAGGGATGTAGCTGTGCTGGGAAGCGTGCAATCGTGTTTTCAGTTTTCTATACCTTTGTCTGTAAATTTTCCTGTGGAGTTTGACTCGTTGTTTTAAACAGCCGAAATGTATGGGAAACTGAAAACACGATTGCACGCTTCCCAGTACAACTACATCCCTCACATTTTGATGAGTTAATCTCTTACGTGGTATCTAAAGTTTGCAGGCAGTGAATATTTCAGAAATTCGATTTTACGGAAATTATTTGGCATCGGATTCCCATAGAAACACTGTATTTCGCGCCATCTTTGCACCCCCAGACGCGAAACTCGCTTGATAAGATCGCTGTTTGTCGCTTTGTTTCAACCCTCTGTATTTTAGTCAACGTTTAAGCTGTTCGACAGTACAATCATCAGGTTCTCTTTCGAAGTATAATGCAGGAAAGCCATCATTTCTGGTAGAATAGTCAGACGACGAACTGAAGTGCTAGTCAATTCTTGTAAGTTCTAACGCGAAAAGTGGTAAATTTGTCTGAGTCATGCGGGGGGTCTTAATTTTCGTGACGTCATTCACGCGCAGCGCTATTGTATACATACACATTATTATTTGTTTTTTAAAAGCACTAAGATTAGGTATGCTTCTTTCTTCTTTAGTTAGCTTAGACCATAGATATTGTCCTAGGCATTGATATGCTTCGTGTTATCCTTTTTGTTTCAGATGAGGCTGAAGATAAAGGCAACACCTGAAGCCCCCCATCGCCAGAAAAACGCGACACGGCCGATTGTGCAATATCAATTTCGGCTCAGAGGTCAGCAAGCACAGTTCGTATAAAATTACAAGCAAACTATGGGGGGAAAACGCTTAATCTCGATTTCTCACTTTCCTGAGTACGATTTAAAAAATGTCTAACCAGGATCTCAATCTACAATATGAATCAAATAGTTCTACCTACATTTCTATAATCAGCTCGTGAATTTTAGGTGTCGTTTTTTTTCAAACATAAACGAGTGTTTTGACTCAAATTATTACAGAGCTAGAGTGAGAATTGGCGAGAAAAGAGCTTACTTACTGTTTATAACTTGGATTCTGAGGTGGAATATACTGTATTTTGCAAAATGTCTATAGCAGGCCTTCTGAACGAAGGGTTCATCGTCGTCACTAAATGCCATTAGAGCAGCTGTGGATTCCTTTGCGGTTTCGTTTTTGCAGTTGAATATTTCGATCTTGGATAAACCGGCAGAATCCGCCATCTTTGTACGCTAAATCGTGTAAATTTGGCTGTCTTGAGACCATCATATCTCTGGCCACGAGCGTCTAAAACACCACGAACACATACCAATGGACAACTTGTTCTCTCCTTATGAAACTGCAGTGTATTTGTAACTGACCAGCAGTTATTCAAATGAATTGTCCCTTTTTAAAAATAGGCCCTAGCCGGACCTATAGAGAAGAGTCTGCGATACTAATTGTGGTCAGCGATATCTCCCATTCGTGCCCGTTTTGAGGCTTGAGAGACAGTAAACAACAATATTTTAGTATGGAAGGCGGCTCTAATAGCTTAAAAATAGAGGAAAAGCTTAAATAAAACTGAGAAAGGAGAAAAAGAAGTAAAAAAAAAAAATTTCGTGTCCCGCGTAGGAGTCCAACTCCGGTCGCGGGATCTTAAGGCCGACGCTCTAACCACTCGACTATAGAGCCGATCTACTTGTAACGCCGCTGACAATTGCTAAATGTCGCTTATTTCTGGCGATGCGGAGATTGTGACACACGCAACTCAAAGCGAGAAGCAGAAGAAGCGAGTTCTGTCAGAAGCTGCCGACCCAAGGGACTACGACTGCTACAAAGCAGCCTTGGAGAGATTCTCAGAAGTTTGCTTTAGCTTTGGAGAAGTAAGTGTTTGCCAAACTCATTCTCTTGTATGTTGGGGTCGCGCAGTGGTACACCTCTCCCCTGTGACCCTAACCTAACCCTAACTCCAACCCTGTGACCCTAACCTAACCCTAACCCTAAACCGGGTTTGATTCCTGGATCACGGCGCCATATGCGAGTTGAATTTGTTGGTATCTAGCCTGTGTACAGCAGCTGGTCATCCTCAAATATTGGGAGAATGCGTCTGTGAGTTACGTTCGTTAAAAGAGAACTGAACCCTGCATCAATCCGACGACTATACAAACTTGTATTCAAATAAGTTATGCACGTCTAAAAAGAGGAAATACGTTTTGAAGGTCGAAAAATAGCCGATTCTCCGCTGATAAAGCTAGTTTGAGAGGCGGCTCAATTGAGTGTTCTCCCCCGTGTCGTACGTCATGCATACTAAGTAAAAACAACCACACCTCCAGCACAAAGAAAGCACAATAGTGCGCAATTATGAGTCGTTAGTCCATCTATTCAACGCCGAGAACAACATTATAGAGCTCAACAATTCTTAAAGATACTACCAAGATACCAACGATACCATCCTCTGGATGGAATGCTTACATTCAAAGACCACATCACAGATCAGCTCAGGAAGGCTTACGCGAAAGCTGCTTCGCTTAGAAGAATCCGTCGTTTTATACCCACAGACACTATGATACAGTTGTACAAGACATTTATTGTCCCTCATTTCGAATATTGCAGTCCGATACTTATTGGTATAGGTAGGGTTCAATCCAAACGCCTAGAGGATGCTAACTATTATATTTTAAGGATGCTACTAGGATATGCAAAAACCTTTACCCTATGAAAATATACTAAAGCTTACGAACGCGTCAACTTTAAGTCACCGAAGGTGCTGTCGATCCGTAGTTCTTCTCTACAAATGTCTCAACGAACATGGGCCACAATTTATTGGTGACTTTTTTAAATTAGGAAATACACGCTATGATACTAGAGGTAGTGGTACCAAATTAGCTCAACCGAATTTTAGTTTAGAATGGATGCATAGATCTTTTACCTATATAACTAGCAGGCTATGGAACAAATTACCTACGAATGTACAAGAAGTTTCAAATGTCAACAAATTTAAACGCGTTTTAGCTAAGGTAGAACTTAGCACAAATTTAACTTGTAAATGTATTATTTGCGATACCTTGATTCGTCAAGCGTACTTCTCCTATAGTTTCAGTAGTTTAATTTTCACGTCATATTTTTAATATACATTATAGTTTTTAGATATATTTTAAAGTTATATATATGGGGTTAAATAATTAAGATATATATTATGTTCAATTACCCTATATCATTATGACGTCACGGCTTGTTTATGAGGGGGACAGAATCGACATGAACAATATAATTTTGAACTAAATCTGCTCTGCTGAGGAAAATTTAACTTCGAATTGTCTGGTTTCCAGATATCAGCTGTATCAATGTTTATCCCACAATATTTACCGTATTTGGTGGCTGTTACCGCTATTAATAGTCTACGTTCTACAAAATGCATTTGATAGTTCGTGTTGTTGCTGTTTTGTCCCCCCTCCCACGACCGTGATCCTTAGCGTTTAAATAATAGATTGTTTTTGATTTCACGTCATAATGATATAGGGCAATTTAGACCAATTAGAAGGAGTTTGTGACAAGCTCTTAGGTGTAACGTGGATAAATAAAGTATTGTATTGTATTACAAAACTGATTTATTTCCCGTATCGTACGTCACATATTACAGGAATTCACTCTTTTCACCTGGTGGCCATCTTGGATTCAAAGCGAGGGAATCCTTTGTTTTTGCCAGGTTAACCTAGCAGTGAGGGATAGTCAAAACAAGGCTAACCTAGCAAAAACAAAGGATTGCCTCGCTTTGAATCCAAGATGGCCACCAGGTGAAAAGAGTGAATTGAGCAATCTGTACATAGCGGCGGTTGGGAGGAAGATTTGCAGATTTTCATTCCTTTGACGCAAAACACAGTAAAATTAATTTTGGTATGAGTCTTTTCATGTTTGGACCTCATTGATTTAAAGTTGATTTTAGACTTCAGTTCTCCTTCAAACTTGTTCCGAGTAATCACCAGCATATCGCCTTAAATATTTTTTAACGGTTTCCTTTTCTCTACAGACTCATAGAAGACTTGTTTGTTGCTGTTTTGCAAAATAAACAGAAAGAATGAACATATTTCCCCTCAAAATGATTCCCATCGCATTGTAAGCTACAAAGGCGACGCGACGAGAAATAACATAAATTGGGTCACCGAGCAAGTTCGAAACTCAAAATCATATTAAAATAATCCCTTGCTGGAGAAAAACCTCTGGATTAGTACTTTAGCAAAGTGCTTGTGAAATTGTTCGGGAAAATTGAAGCCGAAAAACTCGTCTAAAGTTTATTTCAAAAACTTGAAAAACATGGACTGTAAAGGCGCTGTGTCATGGTTTTGCGCATGTCTGGAATCAATGTTCGATTGGTGGCTGTTAATTGACTTCAAACAGTTAAAGTCCCCTCCCTTAATGCTTGATTGCAAGGATGTGCAATATTTTTCTTGAAGACTAGATCTAAGCAGTTTGTTGGCCATTTTTGCACATTTACTTTGATTCCATCCATCCCACATGCCTGTGCTAGGGTCGTCAGTTAATATGAAAATCACTGAACATTGTTTTTGCGCGGAACATAAAAGGCGTATACCTCACCGTTAAGCATCTGTTGTGTCTTGTATTGTTGTTTCTAAATGCTCCTCTCTTAGTATTTCAATGCAACTGTAGGCGATTTAGTAATCACAAGGCCAGGAAATCTGATAGGCATCCGGTTCCTCTAAAGTCTTAAGGTCCACGTCGTGATACAACATTTCGGCCCGTATATTTTTCAACAACAGGAAACCGGAGCATACTACAAGCAACCGAAGCTAATGATTTTTAGGAGGTTTGTATGTGATTTTTTTTGAAAAATATGAAACTGTACTAAAAGGGTTAATAAAGTTATGAAATCTTACCTAAGTGTTGTGAAGGTGTTACTCTTCATCACTGATGTGTTTGTTTTTTATTTGAGTCACTTCTGGATTGTTTCCCTCCCCTACTAAAAGAAATATTTCAGGGCAGGAAACACGAGTCGCCATTAGTCCATGTGGCGAGTCTTCGAGGCCTAGTAATTATTCGAAAATCCAAACTTTCAGCATTTTACCTCCAGGAACCCTTTCTCACGTGCACATTCCTCTAACACTCATTTAATCGACCAATCTCTTATTTCCTCGCTTTCCAAGTAGTCAAATTCGACGGTTTCTGCAGCTAACCAAGCACATACCGAGCCATCATCTTAGCCTTCGTTTAAAGGCTTTTCTTCGGGAGCAGTGACGAACAAGTGCCGAAGGAATCCGACACCTCGTATTTTTTTCGAGGACCGATTATTCGAAGAACGAAGTCATTGTACTGAATGAACCAATCGCTGAATGGTGGAATCTGCAGGGGAGACCCACGAACTTTTCAAATAGAAACGGTTCGAATTTGTTCAAAACTTTATACATTTGCGTTTAATTCAGCTATATTGTTTGATGAAACGTTTGTGGGTCTCCCCTGCAGATCATACATTGATATAGCGCCGCTTCCTATCTGAAAACAAGTACCGCTAATGAGCAATGCATTACACGTCTGCGTGTGTTGCTTCAGTTGTCCTTATGCTTATGTCGCTAGTGAGGACTATGCTTAAAAAGGTAAAGTTAAAGGTATTCATTTATATAGCGCAAATTCTATATGAATATATATATTCAAATGCGCTTCACAAGTTATTTTTGTGATACGGACTGCTTTCAAAGTGCTGCCGTGCAGTTTATAATCATGAGTGATTGTTAGTACCTCAGAATACCAGGCTGATGTGTCGGGAGACAGTCTCCTTAACGCTGTGCGCGACTCGAGTGAATATAGGAAAGCTATGAAAGCGTAAAAACGATCGTGATATAATTTAGTATTGTTTTTAGTATTCTTAGAAGATATGCAACAAACAGTGCGTCGGTACTTTTCGTTTCAGGAATGCAATCACGTGGTGTACTGCCTGGCAAACGAATCTAACTTCATGTGTACGAGATCGGTAGTGTTATTAGCGAAACCTGTTTGTAAATGCAATTTTCCACCTCCAATCGACTGTCGATCTTTCTAAGACAGCTTTTTGAAGTTAGTTTGCCATTCAGTAAAGCCTTTCCCATGTGATCAAGAGCACAATTCAAAATTAACAGTCCATGTTATTGAAGTGATTTATCAGCATGCGACTGTTTCCTGCAAAAGGCCTAGTGTAGCTATTATCTTTCAACTAATGTAATCTGTTTGTTTGTAGCTTGAAGTATAATTACTCGGGCCAGGCCTTTGGCCGGCACGAGTCAGAAATCGCAATATTTTTTTGTGTCGACCCGAAAGTCGCCGTGAACCTATCAGCAATTGGCAATCACGTGTTTTTCTCCACCAACCAATCAGAAAGCAATGTGCACGTGGACATGCCAAACTTTGTGGAGTGAGGGACTGGACACTGATAGACTTTTCGCAAAACTTTTCATACGAAGAACTTTGAAACGCGAGAAAGGTTTTGGGCCATTCTTAACCATTATTTTGCTGAAACCAAAGGTTTCTTCGACTCAAATACCAAAATGTTCAGTTATTCTAGGGCTGACAGGACTTTTAGGGGCTTTCTTTTTCAAAATTCTCACATTTACGAAAGGAGATGTGATCCCAAACGCACAGCTACTGAGCTAGTCTGGCCTGGTCAAATTTATATACCGACGATCATGTAAGTAAACACAAACTTTTAATACAAGTTTGCAAAGATCAGACTTGAAGCATCATAAAAATAGAGAGTACTTGGAAGGAGAAACTTAATCAATCGATATCTATGTTAATATATTTATTTTTATAAGTTTACAAATCAAGAAATATCAAGAGTATGAAGATTAAAGTGCCTATAAGCCCTAGCCAATTATCTTTGATTTACAAGTCAAACTGGAAAACAAAATGACCGACATAGGAAAAATAATCATTGTAGTTTGTCAATTTCGTTTATGAAAGAATCAAATTTCAATGACGTCATTTAAGGGACAAACTATATATAGTTCCTGTTGCTCTGTTTTTATGTCAGGTCCACTTAATAAAATATCATTCTCTAAGATTGTAAGTATGGAATGTCTTACACCTGAAAAACAACTGTATAAATGAAGACATTCAATGTTACAACTTAATTCATTTCCAACTCATTAGCATAACGTCCCTTAAATGACGTCATTTCAAGGATTTGTAGTGCTTTTTATAGCAATACTATGACCATAAATCGCCTCAAAATGGTTGAAAAAGATTTAAGACACTCTATTGCGCCCGAGTAAATGATTTCTGGCTAGGGCTTATAGCCGGGCACTTTAAAGAAGCTTGTAATTATCAATAAAGATTTAAAGGGCATGTGAATCACTCTAATATTACCGATTCAAACCTAATTCAGATTCACTAGTAGAAAACGAATTTGAGGGTTATTTTTATCGAATTCGAATGATAAAATCGGTGATTTTTATTTTTGTTTTTTATTTTTATTCGGATAAAATCTCAGTTCCATTTGTGACGTCACAAGTGGAACACATGGCCACGAAACAGTGCCTGGCTATCATGACAGCGATTCTTCTTCATAGCGAAGTCTTCAGGCAAAGGAAATTAGAGTTTACATACAATATACAGTGTAGTGAATTGTGAGGTGCTACATTTAGGAACTTCCGGTCCTGTGTGTTCACTTGGACGTCACATATCCAATATGGCGTGTTTCCAAAATATATTTTTTTATCTATCCCGTGCTCATTTCGATCCCAAATCTATGTTTTGGGGCTATCAAACACATGAACTTCATGAATATGTGAAACAAGAAAAGTCCATTGTTGTGGTTACATGCTCTGTAACCATTTCCACCTTCCTTTTCTCCAGACATCTATGGATTCAAAATTCACCTTCGAATCTGGATTACTTATGGCACTTATTGTCTAGTATTGGTTATGATGGGTTATAAATGATATTTTTGTCCTTGTGATCTGTTGGAGTTACTGTAGCAGGTAATGCCTGGTGGCTCATCTTACTATCTATAATCTAGTCCATAAGTAAAATAATATTTCAAAAGATCATATCATACATATCTACTCGCAAGGCCGGCGGAACAGGGGCGTCTGGGGCGGCCGCGGCCGCCCCACTTTTTCGGCCAAGTTTGAAATTTTAGCTTGAAATTTTTAAAATATGTAAAATTTCTCGCGCCTTCGGCGCTCGGCCGCCCCACTTCCAAAATGCTTGCGCCGGCCCTGACTCGTACTCGTCATGATGAGCCACCAGGCGAGGTAGCATTCTTAGACTAATGAAACTAAGGAATACTGGTTTTAAGATCAAGTTCTATGGCAGGATAATTTTTATAGCTGGTCAGCAGAATATTTTAACAGCTCTAAAAATCGTGAGTTACCTGAAACACCCGCATATCGTAAAAAGGTCACTATGTAATTCGTGATGCTTGTACAAAGCGAATTATCAGTTATGATATCAATTATCGCTCGGCTATATATATCTTGTATCTGTTATCTTCTAATCGTTAGAAACTTTGTATCATAAATCGTGTTCAGCATTACAACAAACTAGTAAAACCTTTTTCACTAAAATTCGTGAAAACATGGACTCCTTAAAGTGGCTATGTCATGGTACTGCGCATGTATCGAGTAATCGCTTGGTCGGTTGCTATTAATTGGATACAAACAGTTAAACTTCCCTCCCTTAATGCTTGATTGAAAGGGGTTTCAATACTTTCCCTGGAGACTGTTTATATACACTGTTTGTTTGTCATTTTTGCATATTTGCTTTAATTTTAAGCATATCCCACATCATGCATGATGGCCGAGAGGTTCGTTAGTTCATATCAAAATCGGTGGAAATAGCTGTTTCCGGCTCGGAAAGCGAATGTAAAGTCTATTACCGTGACACAGCCCCTTTAACTCTTACACATCTGAAAATCTGCTGTCTAGTCGTCGTCGTCGTCCCGGCTATGATCCATAACACTTGAATTTTCCCAAGGTGTGGTATCCCTCCTCACTTTTACCATCTATGTCGCCAAACCTCAGTTGTCTCACAGGAAGAGTACCTTTATCTGTAAGAAAGCCTTCATCACTTCTCCACATTCCATCATTTCCCTGACAGTTGCAAGGTTGCGCGGAATATGCACACAAGTTGGTCATACCACATGCGCACTTGCCACTGCCTGGAGTCGCACCGCCCCAATAGGTCATCTTGTTACCATCACGTGACACCCACCAGCCACTGACACCTCGATTGGCGATGAGATCTGAATTGTGACATTCCCACTTGATAAACTGCTCACAGTTAGAGGACACACGTGTAAGCCCTGCAAGCTGGACCAGACTGGCACCTTGGTATGTGACGTCACGAGAGTATGAACCCGGTTTCTTATAAGACGGATCACTTACGTGTTTTCTAGCCTCGCTGTCATGACTCACAACCGTCACCCCCACTCCTCCCTTGTCCGTCGTGTCACAGTAAACTGTAAATGGTGACTCGCCTCCTTCACCGTCAGGGTCAATGACGTATTTTCCACTTGATGTCTGGGGATCATCAGTTTTAAGAGCACTGCAGGACGCTGATACTGTGTGATACAAAAAAGCTGTCAGATACACTGTTCCAAACTTATTAGTCTTAATCTGCAAGCGGTTATTTATGCAGCAACATTTTGACCCCTGTATTAAATTTCAAGTTCACCACCAATCAGATTGCACTGTGCTGGTCACGCAACAACGCCAAGTTAATTTATTTACATAATTTAATACAGTAAAATCAAGATGGCTGACCCGCGAGGAAATTTCTCTCAAATTTGGATTTCTCGGTGCTCTTGTCGGAGCCGAAGGACCGCGTTTTTTACCCAGATGGCCAGTGATTTTATATACGACACGACGCTGGACCTGAAAGGACTGTATGATCAAACTAAAAGCCAGGATCCAGCTAATCCACACATATCGAATTGGAACTTAGCGTGTTGCTTTGCTGCTGAAACCAAAGGCTTCTTCGATAGAAATGGCAAGATGTTGTGTTTTCTAGGAGGACAAAATATTTCTCGTTTAAGCTTCCCTTTACCCTGCGAGCAGAGGTTTATCATCTCTCTACCTTTCCTGTCGCCGAAAGAAACCTCTGCCACGAAACGATTGCTTTTCCCGTTGAGGTAAACCACGTGATAAACCAGTTACGAAACCGGTTTTACCTGTTTGATATCACTCGGGCATGGCTTTTTGGCAATCTTCGCTGGTTTTGCAAGAGCCCACAGTATCCTTCGCAGCCGTTATTTATGTCGTCACGCGTTTGTTGTTTGCCGACGATTGATACGAACGGGCTTCAAACTACGGCTTTGTCTTCTCTTTACTTTACTGAACTGCACAGAAGACCTTGAATTTACCGTTCAATAAATCTACCTTAATTTATCCTAAAGAAAGCTTTGATTTATACCTTCTGCCGTTTATAACAATAGGAAATGGACAATCTGAAATCTACACACAATTAATCTACAATGTTTACCGTCTCGTTTTTGTTTCGGCCTATGGTAATCCAGATACCGTGACGCAAGGTCAACGCGAAAAGCAATCGTTTCGTGGCAGAGGTTTCTTTCGGCGACAGGAAAGGCAGAGAGATGAGAAACCTCTGCTCGCAGGGTAACTTCTCTTTCGCCACGGCTTTGTTATTTGAATCTCTGTGGATTGGTATACTCAAATATACTGCACAATACCATACAACTGAATAAGAAGTCTTTAACAAAGCCAAACTCAACTTCAACTCAAGAGCAAAGTTGAGAGGGAAAGTGAAACTGAACAGTGTCTTGTCAGGTCATGAATTAAGGTACGGTGCGGTTGAAATCATTGCGTGTTTATAGTCAGTGTACTTTTTTGCCAAGTGTATTTATATCCAGTGTTATCCTTCTGATAATGATTATATACGTCAATCTCTGGAAGAATGCAGACATGCCAGAAGAAACTGCAAATTTTATTAAGTCGAAGAACCAGACATGTACGCGTACATAATCACATGTACACAGAGACGTCGCAAGCACATCTTAATTACTTAAACGAATTTTAGGCAAAAGCAGAAAAGTGAGGCGAGTTAGAAAACAAAGCCGTAAGGTATCATGTCGAAAAGTCTGTAGAATAACTAAAAGCCAAAGCGAACCAGAGAAAAATGTAAATGTCATGCTACAGACGTGTCTCCAATAATTTCACATACCCGAGCAGTTCTCTCCAAAAATCTGAATCATAAAAAGAATCACTGCAAAATCATGCTGTCTTATTCAATGTCTCAGATGTATTTATAATTTTATTTTAATAGAATTGGATTAATTTTATCTGAACAAAATGTGGCCCATCACAGAACCAGTAAACTCAGTGGTTAAGTGTCAGTCTGAGGTAGTCAGAGTTCAAATCCAGTTAGGCCGGCCTTAAAATAACTGGGAGAACTGGTACTGCATTCCTTTGCTCTGACATCTGCAAATGGTTCTAAAAGCTTTGTGTCTTCTTGGATCACAGTGTTACATTGTAGGCCAACACTGAGAATGCAACCAAATCTCTGGTAGTGACCACCCTCAAGTGTAGTGGAATTATATAGTCATATAGATATAGAGTAAATGAATTTGTCCCCGATTATAGCAATACCATGCTAAATACATTGACTAGCTCTCTCCTCTGTTAGTAGTAGTAGTACTAGTTCCCTTGGTGCCACTATATACATTTTATATATTATAAATATACAGGCTAAATCTAGTAGATTACATACTACATAAAACCTAATCATGACTGCTGCCTTAAAAAATCTTTTTTTATTGTTGTTGTAAATGGATGGGTAAATAATGCATGTATCAGCATCTTCCATCAGGGGTGGATCCATGGGAACCTAAGTGTCAGAATTAATTGTTTGTTGCCCATTGGTTGGGGTGGGGGGGGGGGGGGGGGGTGGGAAGCTCACTTTGGTTCATGGATTAGGAACCAAGGGGACTGACCTTGTATGAATTTTTACTAATATTTACTAATTGCCACCGGCCACTCCTAAAGACTGCTAAATTCAGCTAATAATTCTACCCTGGTTATTACTAAGAGGATTTCAAATGAAAGTATATTTCATCTTCAATCTCATGTGGCCCGAGTGAAAGCCCAGATGGGCTCTTGTCTAGTTTAAAGGCGCTCTTTCACGGTATTGCGCATGTTACAAGTATCCAGACATTGAATTGACAGCCGTATTGTGTAACATCCAATGAGAATCGATCCAAATAAATTTCCGGAAACGCTACACTGTATCGGATGACAGCCGTGATTCAGAGATTGTAGTTTTGCACAGTATATGGCGAGATATACAAGGATTTTATTCTTCCAACATCCGAGATCAACAGCAGTATAGAATGGTATCTATATTTCATTACTTGCTTGCTTGTTTCGAGTCATAAACTGTCCGAATTTACCAAAGTGAAGTCGCAAGGTGCCTATAGCTTATATAGATTACAACACTCAAAATAACCTTTTATCGATGGTTATCATGTTCAATTCACGAAAAGTTGGGCGTAAACGAAAAGGATGTCCATGTAAACTGGATGCACGGTTTTGCTCGCTGTAGCTCAAGAGCGAGAAGATAGGCAGTGAAGTCGGTATCGTATCGCTGTTGAAAATATCAATGCCATATCATTAAGACTTGAAAAGTTGCCATGTGTTTCGTGAACTGTACTGGACATCCAAACCCTCTTGGCTTCTGGTTGGAACTCTAAAAAGCTTCCGATTTCTTGCGTTTTTCTGCCGCTGTATTCGTACTCAGTGGCGGTTTTCCTCGCCGGGAAGCATGCATCCACTTGTGCTTTTTGTTTTAGTTGTGTTGCAGTCCGCAACGATGACTTTTGAATAAACAAAGAACTAAAACTTATTCAAGGACATCTTGCATTTTCTATAAATGACCAAAGGAGGCTAGGATGCGTTCAAAAAGAACACAGATGGAAATGGACATGTCACCCATCGCCAACTATTTCGGTCATGACGAGTCTGCGGTACGTCAGCGGTTTTCCCTGTAAATACACTTATTTTTCACATACTGAGGCTTTTGACATTGGCAATATTCATTCCACACTTAAAGGATACCCGAGTAAAACACACATTTGGACTCAAAATCATCTTTCAGATGTCCTTTGTTCAGAAAATGTATTACAATTTTATAAAACTTTTTCAGCTTCGAGAACTAGCACCTCAAAGTTGGCCCTGCGAAGACCTGGGTGCCGCATCTTGTTTGCATTTCGTCCCACCGGAGTCCTCGCGGCTACTTGTGGTCACATTTTTCTTTGTAGGATGTTCCACTCGTTCGGAATTAAAGAAGATTTTCATCAATATGGGAGAGCCATTCTTACTGAAACAGGCATACGATGAATATGACATTGAGAGAGAATTTCAGAAGACTGGGAGGACAAAGAAAAGCATTTGGAACGGCGAGAATATCAGATCAGACGAACAACATGATCGACCAAAGATTGTAGTTCGAAACCCAGGCTCGAAACAAACATGCTGTAGTAAATTATACTCGTGTTGTGATACGGAGTAAAGTGTCGCTGTGTGTTTATTGTATGGAACTTTACAGCCTTAAACACAAGACTAAAGGTAGCGCAGATTATGACAATATTGATATTAGCATTGCATTCGAAACTTATTTAATTTGAACCGATTATATTTTATTATATTAAGCATGACGAGCTTCATACGGTTCTGAAAATATGGCACCCTACCGATGTTGGTCGATTCACCCGACGAACATCAGCAGGGGAGCTGACATAGCTCAAATACTTTACTTTAGGCGGGTGTCAGCTCTAAAGCTTTAAATTGTCACCTTTTGGTTTTTATGTGCTACAAGGTGACAAATTAATCTGTCGAGAGAGACTTAATCTAAAGCTCAAAATTCGATGTCGGTTTAGTACAATGTAGCTCAGACAGAAATTACGGTTCATTACGGAGTCCTTCGTCGGTAATTACAACATAAACAGTTACGTAAATGTTCTTTTGATCGAAACGAAATCGCTATGCAATCTTACACATAGCCAGTAAAATTAAATTAAAAGAGTATTAATATGTGATTGTGTAATTTATTATTAAAACAAATGCAGTCATAAAATGTGTTCATGCAAATAAATTACATATATAACGCTTCCAGGAAGCCAATTAAACCTATTAAACCTAACCTTAACAAATCGAAAGCAATTCTCCTGAAATATTTTATTTCCCGAGGACGCACCAGGAGAAATCCGAGTATTTCTCACAGAGTAACAGCCTTACAGCCAAGTTGCTCCGCCGCTTCCAGGAAGCCAATCAAACCTATTAAACCTAACCTTAACAAATCGAAAACAATTCTCCTGAAATATATTTTATTTCCCGAGGACGCACCAGGAGAAATCCGATTATTTCTCACAGAGTAACAGCCTTACAGCCAAGTTGCTCCGCTGCTTCCAGGAAGCCAATCAAACCTATTAAACCTAACCTTAACAAATCGAAAACAATTCTCCTGAAATATATTTTATTTCCCGAGGACGCACCAGGAGAAATCCGATTATTTCTCACAGAGTAACAGCCTTACAGCCAAGTTGCTCCGCTGCTTCCAGGAAGCCAATCAAACCTATTAAACCTAACCTTAACAAATCGAAAACAATTCTCCTGAAATATATTTTATTTCCCGAGGACGCACCAGGAGAAATCCGATTATTTCTCACAGAGTAACAGCTTTACAGCCAAGTTGCTCCGCTGCTTCCAGGAAGCCAATCAAACCTATTAAACCTAACCTTAACAAATCGAAAACAATTCTCCTGAAATATATTTTATTTCCCGAGGACGCACCAGGAGAAATCCGATTATTTCTCACAGAGTAACAGCCTTACAGCCAAGTTGCTCTGCTGCTTCCAGGAAGCCAATCAAACCTATTAAACCTAACCTTAACAAATCGAAAACAATTCTCCTGAAATATATTTTATTTCCCGAGGACGCACCAGGAGAAATCCGATTATTTCTCACAGAGTAACAGCTTTACAGCCAAGTTGCTCCGCTGCTTCCAGGAAGCCAATCAAACCTATTAAACCTAACCTTAACAAATCGAAAACAATTCTCCTGAAATATATTTTATTTCCCGAGGACGCACCAGGAGAAATCCGATTATTTCTCACAGAGTAACAGCCTTACAGCCAAGTTGCTCTGCTGCTTCCAGGAAGCCAATCAAACCTATTAAACCTAACCTTAACAAATCGAAAACAATTCTCCTGAAATATATTTTATTTCCCGAGGACGCACCAGGAGAAATCCGATTATTTCTCACAGAGTAACAGCCTTACAGCCAAGTTGCTCCGCTGCTTCCAGGAAGCCAATTAAACCTATTTAACTTAACCTTAAAAATCGAAAACAATTCTCCTGAAATATATTTTATTTCCCGAGGACGCACCAGGAGAAATTCGAGTATTCCTCACAGGGTAATTATAACAGCCTTACAGCTTAAAGTTGCTCTGCTGCTTCCAGGAAGCCAATAAAACCTGTTAAAACTAACCATGACAAATTGAAACAATTCTTATATATATCCATCTATTTAGCCCCGCTATTTAAGGCTACGTACAAACAGGTTTGGCACTTAACAGTTATTATTAAACCCCTTGTACAAAGGCGCTACATAATTATCCAATATTGCGTCTATAAAGTCACAGTAATTGACGTTATAACTATACCGGCGCCGTTATTTATATAATTTCGAGGCCAAAATGTGGTCTCAAGCTCTTCTAATGAACCAAACTAGCATCCCACATCTAGAATGATAGACCTGCTTTGGCTGCAAATTGCTATGGAGAAAACTTTGATTGGTTTTTAATGCTTTGGATCAGTCTCTGAAATGAATGGCGCGCTTTAATATTCTCGGAAATTGGCGCCAATTTTTTTAGATTCCCATCAACTGATCATGAGCTTCATGGAATTCAGAATAGCCACATCTGCTAGAAGCTATCAAGGTCTCTTCGTGTAAAGTGTGTTTGTTCATCTGAAATCTCTTTCTGAAAATGTGAAACAACATTTGGAACAACTGAGGTCTTACTTGTCGAGCGAAACCACGCGGGAATTTTACCGACTTGTCCTCCGTTTGTGTTGATCAGTCAAATGTCCAATTGTTGAAAACCTTGATCATTTATCGAAAATAAAAACATTTAGCAGCATCACTTACCCCTTATTTCCTGCACAGCCAGTCGGCTAGAACCTACATATACATACCATATCTTAGAAGGTCGGAATAACGAATTCAAAGGAAGAGAATGTTGCTGCAGCGCTGCTTCTGGTATGACCTTTGGCTCGTGATATAATATAACTCGGTTTCATATTAACTATTCCTAATCTTAGCGGGCTCATGCTTTTTCTCGAAGTTTACAGTGACAAGAAGCAACACATTCAAAACCCGCAAAGTACTAAGCGATGATCGATCGTGTAATGTAATTAACTCATTGCTATGCCAACCCCGAAATCTAGCCCACACCCCGCTGTGAGATTCAGAGACCCATGAAGCTCGTCATGAATATACATGTATGTGCAAGACGAGACACCACGGATTTTCAAGCAAGTGATTGTAACATAATTTGGCATTTCAGACCCATAAATATTTTCGAATTATTAAAGGGAAGTAATATATTTGGAGTTTCTTTCGATTCTTTCTACTCACACAACCAGGGCGTAGCAAGCCATGGAATTTTTCATATCGTTCATCTAAACAGATTTCCAGACTGATGTGTTTTGAATAGCGCGCGCCAAGTTTCACCACAAACATTAACCGAGCTTGATCGCACATTACAAACAAAATGTACGGAAATGGAATTATTTATTTTCCAATAAAACCGCTCCGAGTGTCTCGTTTTTGTGTCATTGGCTATTCTCTGCTATGTTGGTCTAGTTGTGATCGTATTTTATAAGGAGGTTTTAACTTTTCGGGTGTTTCATTTCAGTACGTAGCACAATTAACTTATTGAAGCCATGCATGCAGTACATATCAAACTTGCAAAACATATATAGCTCCAATAAACACACAACACTTTCATCCAACACCAGTATAATTTTTACAACAGCACTCGGTAGTCGGACGGTGTAAAGTACAGGTTGACAGGTTCGCAGGTTGACCGGTAAAGTAAAGAAAAAAAGAGCTCCACCTGGCTTTCATTCGGGCCATTATACGTCCTTGATATTTTTCGTTCCAGGAATTTTATTTTGGACTACCCTTCTTCATATTTCTGATGGTGTGTTTCCATTGAGATTGAAGATGTAAGACACTTTCATTTGAAATCATCTTAGAAATAACCAAAGGGAAGAATTATTAGCTGAATTTAGCAGTCTTTATTCTTAGGTATGAATTTAAAAAGTATGCGTGACCGTCCACATATAGGAACGCTTCTGGGAGCTCTCGTGTTGTTCAACCCCTCCCACCCGACATGGTAGATGAAGGACAAGTGATTCAAACAGAAAATGAAGAAGTCATTCCCGCGGCTAGCTGCGGCTATCCATGCATTCGTTCAAGAACCTCTAGTTTCTCCACCCCTAGACGAACCAGGTAACGAAATTCAAGCGGTAGCTGCACAACCACATATGGAGGCTTCTATTTTGAAGCGGCCTGACACGATTTATTTCTGTGGTTATGCTTCAACGGGGAGGCGGTCCAACATTGATTATGGTTATAGGCTTCAACGGGGAAGCGGTCCAACACTGATTATGGTTGTAGGCTTCAACGGGGAAGCGGTCGAACACTGATTATGGTTGTAGGCTTCAACGGGGAAGCGGTCCAACACTGATTATGGTTGTAGGCTTCAACGGGGAAGCGGTCCAACACTGATTATGGCTGTAGGCTTCAACGGGGAAGCGGTCCAACACTTATTATGGTCGTAGGCTTCAACGGTGAAGCTGTCCAACACTGATTATGGTTAAGGCTTCAACGTGGAAGCGGTCCAACACTGATTATGGTTGTAGGCTTCAACGGGGAAGCGGTCCAACACTGATTATGGCTGTAGGCTTCAACGGGGAAGCGGTCCAACACTTATTATGGTCGTAGGCTTCAACGGGGAAGCGGTCCAACACTGATTATGGTTAAGGCTTCAACGTGGAAGCGGTCCAACACTGATTATGGTTGTAGGCTTCAACGGGGAAGCGGTCCAACGCTTATTATGGTTCTAGGCTTCAACGGGGAAGCGGTCCAACACTTATTATGGTTCTAGGCTTCAACGAGTCCCAACGGGGAAGCAGTCCAACACTGATTATTGTCGTAGGCTTCAACGGGGAAGCGGGTTTAATTAACACTGACTTCACTTAGAAAACAGTTCAAATTTGTTTATTATTCAAAGCGCTTCGACACTATTTATTATCGTACGTTTAAGCTTCTCCGGGGAAGCGATTCAATTCTGTTTATTTCACTGTTAAACTCCGGGGGAAGCGATTCAACACGGATCATTCTATGTTTTAATTAGGCTTCGGCGGGGAAGTAGTTCAACTCTTTATTGGGGTACTTCAATCTGAAGCGGTTTAATCACTTCTATTTCAATAATTTAGGCTTCAGCGGGGATTTTTTAGCCGGCCAACGTTAGTGTCATTGTACTTTGGGTTTTTTCCTAAGTTTTTGTCATACGTTCATCATTACGACCTTTTCTACGGCACTCGTAACCTTGTAAAACCGGTCATACTTTCGATATATTTGGAAACTTGTTACAGGGAACTGTTTGCCATCTAGTCGGTTCATTGCTGGCACTTTGCTTGCTCCTTAACTTGCTCTTGTCAACAGTTGTCGGCACATCGGTCCGTTCTGACATTTTCGATATTCTTGTTTAATAATAATAATAGCATTCCTGTTATGTTTAGGGTTATCGTTTGCCGCTAAACGGTACTCTTTTCGCATCTAGGCTTTGTTGTTGCGGTGTGACCCTTAAACGCGGCGGGATCATATTCGTTTATCACGCTTTGCCGGTGTTAATTGGTACCTTTCTCTTCCATTGTCTTCTTTTCCGTTAGTAGCTTATTTTGTTTAATTTAGCATTACATATATATTTTTCTTCTAGTTCTCCTCTAGTTAATTATTTTTTTATTCATTTTAGTTTATTTTTCCTTTTCTTTTAGGCAGATTGGCAGGCTCAGTTAGACATTATTAAGAATCTAAGCTTATAAAATTAACGACTCCCACCCTTTATTTTTTGGGAAAAATGATAGTCTCCAGGCCATCTGTGCCTGCGCTGCCAGATCTCTGATTGTGCCGAGACCATCATTCTTCTCCATTCGGATCCCCTCTCCTGTTTGTTTGGGTTTTCTTTTCGTTCTTGTTTTCATGGGCATCGGTCTTATATTTAGGACTTTCGTGCTCTTCATTGCTTTCCAGATACCATTTGGTATCCCGGATTGGGAACCCTTAGATTGGTTCGATGTATCATCTTAAATGCCCCCACCTACACATCCTAAGTGGACCCGTAACCCCCGGAAGGAGAAGAATGTATGCGTCTCGTGACCCTACCCTCGGAGCTGTACGCCTCCCGGGGATTATGTGATAGTTTTCCAGAATTTGTCAATTTCTCGGTTACTTATTCCTTCATTCCCGGTAGACTGCACCATGCACCATCATGAAGTTTGGCAATACTTTGTTGATATGTCTGGCCCAAATCCTGAAGTCTTAAACTGGATAACGAATAAAGATTACGTTCAGCATTTTAACGAAGAGTATCCGGGTAAATGTTATGACTGCTCCTCTCCCCCATCCAGATTTTTTCCCAACCATGCAAGTTGTAAAAACGTTTTCGTCTTTCATTTCGGACACTATCAAATCTCGACTCGCTTCGGGTGCATGGCATAAAACTTTGGGTAAAGTTGGCCTAGTCTCTCCACCACATATTGTTACTCTCTTAACAGTCGAACCCTCTTAGCCTAGATTATGCTTAGTCCTACGGTACCTGAATTAATGGACTTTACACAAACCTTTCAAGTTGGATGCTGTGATTAATGTTTCTCGTTATGTCGAGAAAGATTCCTTCCAAACATCCTCCGATGAAAAATCTGGTTATGACCATGAACGTTTGAGCGACGAAAGCCTACCCTTTGCCGGATTTGAATGGGACGGTTAGTTTTTCGTCTCTCGCACTCTGCCATTTGGTTGGAAGCTTACATTACATTAACCATACAACTGGTCTGGTGGCTACGCATTACCTAAGGTCTTTGGGCATCCCCATCACCCAGTACATAGATGATAGACATGTTGGTCAGCTGAGACTTTCACAACATTCATAACAAACCCCCTCTCGATTACTCTTTGACTGGTCATACTTGGCAGATGGTGCAGCTCCTCTTTGGCACTCCTCTCGGTTGCTCAGTAGATCTGATCGCTCTGGATTCTATTGCGCAACCTGATCTAATTGGTAATGCTTTGTCCCACTTCACCCCGTATCCTACTCCAGACTCCTCGGGTGTTAACGCCTTCTTCCAAGGTCACGCTGCCAAGATTATTAGGCCAGACTTCATGCGCAATCCATACGTTTTCCCTCCTACTCCTCTGATTCCGGCAATCATCACTTAATTACCTTAAGCAGGAGCGCATCGCCGCTACTATCATCTTACCTGATATTTAACCACAGCAGTTTTGGTGGCCAGAAGTCTTATCTCTCAGGAGAATCTCCATGGGATCTGTATGCCGTCTAATTTTCTTTTTCGGCTGATAATTGACATTTCTTTTCCCTTTAGACACTCCCTCTTACTCCACGTATCTAGAAGCCAGCTGTATCCTGTCCACTGTGCCACTACCCGAACGACCAATACTTTTTTTGCCAACAATGTGGCTACAACCGTAAACCATGTTTAGCTACCCTCCCGCCAAACAAAACTTGATTTACCTGCTATAGACACTAGACTCCAGAGTATTGATCATTCAAGAGATTCATCTCGCTATGGACGACAAAAGACTGCGTTGGAAAAAGACTTAGTCAGTTTCCTTGACGCGTTTCACCCTCCTAGACTTTTACTCTCAGCCACCCCCCAGGTCCTTAGACGTTTTCTCATCTGGAAAGATGAAAAGGCCAAGACACAGGTTCATACTGCTGGCTGTCCACACATCTTAAGTCTTAGGTCTTAGTGCTTGCTTGTTCCCTCGTCGTTTAGCCTCGGGAATGGTAGACGCTTATATTGGCAAGTTAACATATATTTTGACAAAGTTAGGGAAAGGTTCCTCGTGGTTCGAACTGTTAGGAATAGGCAATCCGACTTGTGATCAGTCTGTGAAATCTTACTTATGTTTTGTCGCCTCCGAGCAAGCTGAAGCTAGGGTTACTACCAAACAAGCTACTCCCATATTCTTTGATAAACTGATATCTTTGCTCACTCTAAGCTACTGGACCCTTTGTTCTCAGCACAACAAAAAAATATTGTTTGCTCGGGATGAAGCCTTCTTTGCCCTCGATTTCTATTCGGGAGATCGTAGCTCAGATCTCGCTCAGACCTTGTCACACGAGATATCATTACTACCGGATAATAAGGGTTTCATATTCGTACATACATACATTCATCATACATTCGGGAAGACCCTAAGAGATGGTTCAAATAATCTGTTTGCTATCAAACTTTCAAGCCACCCTCGTGTAGTTGGCAAACCAGTTTCTTCTTCTGCTATGGCTAAACGACTACAGCTTTACCTTCGGGAACTCAACATTCATCAGGGTGAAACGTAACATAGATTTTGAAGTGGCTGTTCTATTACCCTTAAGCTCCTCGGTGCTCCTTCGGAGGATAATGCCCAGCATGTTGGATGGAGATCCTTGGCCTCTGCCACTCAACATATGAAGACGGACCAAGATATTGTGGATACGAGCCCAGCCGACATTCATGCAAAAGCAGGTGCTCCCTCCCCAGATGCCAAGCCGGCTGCTGTAATGATAGCTAAACAGTACTCCAACGCAAACTGTAGATCTCTCGTCCCCTCTCTTCCCATATAATTGTCAGGCCATTATTATATGGTCTGGAATGTATGATTGTGCAAAACTCTTTTAGGGTTTAGGATTTGTTTTATAGTTATGGAGAGGATAGCCTCATTTTGGTCCTATTGTATAGATTGGTGGCTCAATCAAGGAAATATATGGGTTCTGGATTGAACTTTCACCTTGTCAGGCTCGAGACCCGTCCGCGATTAGTACGGTCGAGCCATCCCCATACCTCAGTGCAGGGTTGCTCTTTCAGGGAGGCTGAGTGGAAGGCATATAGTACTATGCATTCCGCTCGGGTTTTCAGGGGAGAGCAGCCCGTGCACAATATTCCGGTTTATCTGCTTCGCTGACCGCGTCCATCCGGGTATTTGGCTCATAGGACATAAATACACTTGCGTAACGGCTTAACAGTTACTTCTGACAACATTTCGGACAAGTCGACTTCGGGAGCGACCCTCCCGCCCAGCCCCCTTTTAGAGCAACTTTGTCTGACTCCAGACTCATCCGTCTTCGTACGGTCGAGATCCCCATACCTCAGTGCAGGGTTGCTCTTTCAGGGAGGCTAAGTGGAAGGCATATAGTACTATTTCGAGCCCTGACTGTGCACTGTATGTACAGTGCAATATAACTGTATGTTGATCATAATTAACTAAATAAGAGTATGACATGTCTATGCCTAGTCATGATACATAGCTACTCGATCCTCTCACCCAAAACGCTTTGTAAACCTAGGAAGTGTAGAAATACTTATAAATTTAGTTTCTTTACAAGAACTGTTAAAGAGTGGAACATGTTGCCTAATTATCTTCTAGAAAAGCCACAGTTTAAGTGACTTCAAGTCCTCACTTGTTCAACATTTCAGCCATGACCAATGACTGCTCAATTACTATTATTTGTTTTCATTGTTTGTTATTAGTGAATTATTTAGTATTTAGTTTTTGTATTTTATACATTCGCAGTTGATGGTACACCTTTGCGAATTATAATGCATAAATAAATATGAAATGTTAGAACATAAATATAAAACAGCTGTGTTACTCAGCTGTAAGTACACAATAACATCTACATGTGCAAATGTTATCATTGGCCTAGCTTGGTTTTCTTAATCATTTTAAAATAACATTGCTTATACTTAAAATTACGGACCTTTGAACTGTTTTTGTTTTGTTTTATATAAACATGATCTAATAACCTTCCAGCTGATATAAATGTTGTTTTTGTGGAACTTGAGCTGACGATTAAAACAAGCTTATTATATATAACTATATTAAATCTATTTCTTGTTTGTTTCATTTTTCTTCAGTAAGTTTGTTTGTTGAAGCCTAGTCTCCTATGAAATAGTCAGGGTTATGTTGGTATTTAAGATATGTACAAGTTGCATTTTCCATGAGGTTAAGATTATTCTCAGGCAAAGGTTCGTCAAATTAAAACATATATAAATTGTTGTTAAAGACTCTATGTCGACCGGCATGCAATGCGGGCGCTTTGGAGTTTCGTATCATACGAAAGTCGAGTTTTAGCGTGGAAAGCTCAGTAATCTTCTTTGATCCTTGTAATCATTTCGATTTTTAGGAAAGAATTACTCTCAAAAGACGTATAAGTCAATCAGTTAACTTCACATTCAGTTATTTGGCAAGAATCATTCCGTTCTATACTCTTGTTAGACCTGTTATGAGTCATGAGTTTAAACTTAGAGACGTCCATCTTTTAGATGGCGTCCAAGGCCGAACCAAATCGGCAACTAGTTAGAGGAGGACGGCCCAAAAAACCAGTGACTTTGAAAGTGATGTACTTAAGAGAATCGGTACAAGACCAGTGGAGGGATTGGAAAGCCTCGAAGGGTTATTCAAGACTCGCGGACAGTGAATTCGCTCAAGTTTTACTGCAGTATATTTTTGTAAGTAATACTTGAAATTCTTTGCGCTCTGTACTTGAGTTTGTAGTCTGTTCTCACTCTCTGCTCTACTCACGTAAATATGTTCTTATCTTTTTTTACGTATTGGTCTTGTCTTCAGTTCATGTCCAATCAGCACAACAGGATCTGGAGGTGATCAGCACGAGCAAAGTCTACGTCAATAACTTTATACATGTCATGTCACTATCATTATGTAATTTCATGAGTGAGTACAGTTGCATGCAGGTTTCACAGTCGTATTGGTCTGATATACACGTAGGCTATACAATTTACCTTTAGTAAATTCTCCTTTTAAATTCTCCTTTTGAGAGGAGAAATATCTTGTTACAAAGAACTGTATAATTTTTTTCACTTCTCTAATCTCAGTGTGATTGTATATTAATTAGGCAATACCATGTATGTATATGGGAATGCTAATAAACTATTGTACTTGTACCTTTAGCATTCTTGAAGTTCTTCAGTATTTAGCTTCAAGTTTGGATAGGTTAATAAGTCTTCTATAGGGTATAGGGAATTTCATTTTTTCTTGAATGCATTCTCAAAATTACAAGAGTAACCTTGTAATACATTGTAGCTACATAGGCCCAAGGATCAGGGTTTCACACTAAAATCCTATTTCTCAAATCATAAGCCTTAGCTCTGTGGTGACAACTTGAGAATTATTCCTCAAAAACACTTATCCCTTATATTACAGCACATAATTTTAAAGGTAGTGCCTCTGCCACAACAACATCCAAGACATCTGGCTCCAACTATTGCTTTACGAGAAAGCCCAGAATTGATTTATTTGATTACTTAATATTGCAGCAGATTTAGGGCTAAGAAATAATTAAATAAATATCCCTTACAGTGTCTGTGACTAGTAGTGGATATTTACAGTGTGACTACTTCTAACAGGACCACCCGACACTAACCAGCCAGTCACAGCACAAGTTTATAACAAATGATCCAGACTTTGGTAGTCCCCAAGCCAATAATATTTAAAGGCCTAGACATCAGTAGCTTCCAAGCCAATCAAATTTGGCAATGTGGTGGCCCATGTTGAAGTTGTGACACTGTAACTTGCCATGTCACTTCACAGGGAGGTAAATATCCACCAATTGTCACTGGATCTGTGTTGAATGTTTTTAGTATATACCACACAAGTGTTGTAGTGAGTAGCTTAGCCAATTAGATTGCAGCATTGCTAATAGAGCACAATTGATTTCTAACAACTAATATATGTCAGGTAAATGAATATTGCACTATAGGCCCACAACAGAAACTCTATTGTTGTTGTTATTACTCTGTTTTTTTTTTTGCAATAGTGCTAGCTGGGCACTTTCCACTATGCTCTCATATTGCCTAGTCATGTGTCTGGTCATCTTTGTCCAATGAGAGCAAAGGAATTGTTATTTTATTTGAACAATAAAGATTCACCACTTTCTCAACCCAAAATTTTTCAATTCTTGGAGGGCACTTTGCATAAGCACAATAGCTTTCTTATCTTCCATGGGACAATGTGTTTGGAAAAGATGAGTTGTTCCAGGAAAGATGAATAACTATTGTATTTATACAAAGTGTCCTCCAACAAATTGCACAATTTTGGGATAAGAAAGCAGTGAATACAGACTTTCTGTCTTGAGCCTATAATCTGATATTTTCCTTGGAAATTTGATGTTGTATAAACCTGATATAAACCCTCAACTTTGTTTCTCTGACTAATATTTGTGAGAGCCCACCTGACTCCACCCCCTATGCTATATCTATCGAATGTGGGCTATAGGAAAAGTGTTTGTAAGGGGTGGATCATTAGAAACCACTGGACTGTGGTTGACAACTCCCCACTAAAAAAAATGTGCTAGGTAAAAAGTTAACCAAGAAATTCCTACAAGCAGATGATAATCGCAAAACAATTCATGCAAGCAATTAACTTGTTTAAAGAATATTCTGAAGATAAATTAGTTTGAAAATATAGATATTACACATTCCAACAAACCAGGGCATTCAATGGGTCCCACCTCACTTTAATAATCCATCCGTCCATCCCTTGATGGCGATACTCATACCTTTTGGGGTAAAAATGCATATTTTGGGTGTTTAATTTGAAATGCCAACAGTACCTTTATGGTATTGGTTCCTTTGGAATTTTTCAACAAGCATCCCATCTTATCAGATCTCAAGGCTATATAGACATTGTCTGGGGAGGGATCTGTTGATGGATGTTTTTTTATGGCACAAGAAGGAATAACTGTTCCTTTCCCCAAATAGCCATGCTCCCACAAAACAAACTGTCTAGGCTGTCTTGCAGTAGCTGGCCATTGAAATGTCTAGAAGATCCACCCTAATTTCACCTACAGTGAATGGCAATTTCGAGAACATGTCTGTTTTGACATGTTAGGCTTCGTCCAGGGCGTATGAAGTGATGCATTCCCTTCGTCTGTAACATTAAATTTTATTCTCAGGAGCAAGGCACAACGTTCCTGGAATTCCGGGTTCTGGGCCTGGATTTGTGACTCGTGAAGATTGTAAAATCTAAGCTCCCACAGCCATTGTTCGACAGTTTTACCCCGGGGGGTACTGGACCCATGTTTGGGTATAGGGTTGAAACCCTGACCCTGTTTAGGACAGAAAAACTCTAAATACCTACCCTGTGTAGCACAACACCCTCTAGTTTAGGACCCTGTTTAGGACAAATGACAAAATACAGACTGTCTTGTTTTACACAATTGTGTTTGATTGGCAATTGCAATGATTGGGTGACAATGATCTTGTGGAGTCACTGATGACTTGTTAAAGACCGGTGAGATGAGGATAATCGTGCAATCAATACCCTGGTTAGGACAGGTAGGACAGACTCATGAAATTATATACCCTGTTCAGGACAGAGGCCAAAAACCGTACCCTGTCCAGCGCACGTCTCTGTTTAGTGTCCTCCTGGAGTTTTACAAGAATTTCAACTCTGTCGTCGTGCTAAATCGTTAAAGAAATCTTTATAAAAAGAAATGTGGAGAGGTTATACTAAAATCCTTCTGAAAAATATAAATTGTGTACTTTAATACACTAGCTATTTCCTGTTTGGTGTTCTCACTAGTGAACAGTCTGGTACACTTACATAATGCGCACTTCCTTGAGGAACTGTTTCTAATTCTGAAATAATGTTCGTAATACAAAAACATGTTTTACACCTTTTTATTTTTGTCTTTAGTTTGGCTGTGATAAAAATATTTAGTCGGGTGTTTTGTTGATTGCACAAACTTTTGACTTTCTTTTCAGCTGTTCATACCTTCAGTTGCACATGGCTTTCTCGATGTACCACACTTATACCGATTCGCCATACATTCTAAGTCAGCCGTGCTACAAGGGCAGCCACGTATTTGGCCATCTTTCCTTTTTTTTTTATATATATAGAAATAATACAAGTATAAGTTGAACTGCAAATATCGGCTCTGTCTTCGTGTAGAACTTCGGCTTCGCCGGCAACCTTCAGTAAAATTGAATTGAAAGAAACACAGATAAATACCGATCGTATTGTCTATTGACTTGTTGGCGTTTCATAGAAACTTAAAACTCACCATAAACATTAATCCTCTGCAATTCGTCTTCCGATGTCTTGTGAGATCAAGATGGCCGTCACGAAGGCTAGCGAGGAACGCCAGGTCGAATTATTGAATCAAAACAAAAACAAACGCCCGCAATGGATGCCGGTCGACATAGAGTCTTTAAAGTCCACATGAAGCGAAAATTAAGTTCAGCTAATGTTAGAATGCTTTCGAAATGAGGAATAATGACATTTTCCGTTTGTCAACATCTCATCTCGTTTCAGAGATATTCAGGTTTTTGTAATATGCAAAGAGATTACCTATGAGCTGTACATGGTTGCCACTCTACTGGTAATAAGATGTGAGCATGCGTATTAGACGCTAGCTACGTCATAGCGTGTGTTGGGTAGTGCCATGCAACGTGTTTGGTTTATAATTTCGGATTTGGCCGTGCCATTTCCATTTTGCACTACCAGATCCTCTTCGGAGAGATCCACATTGCTATAGCGCTTGTTCACATCTCTAGCTCCCACACGTGTAGCGTGGTGGCTGGGGTTTAAAGCAGCTTTCGAGCTCGCCGTTAGAGTAACCAGATTCTGAGGCCTATGATCTAAAGTGAGGCTGACGGTCTTGGGGGCTATGCCATGCTGATGAGTCCTAACAAGGACGAAACAGCTGTACATGGTTGCCACTCTACCGGTAATAAGATGTGAGCATGCGTATTAGACGCTAGCTACGTCATAGCGTGTGTTGGGTAGTGCCATGCAACGTGTTTGGTTTGACGTCATTTTGTTTGCACAGCCTTGGAGACAAATTACAAAATGAAGAATATCTCTACAAGTATTGGATAAAAACTATTGAAACTTTGCACATATGTGGTACTATGGACAATACACATCATTGTGCAAATTATGATGTTGCCATGGAAACACTCTGGCCCCAGGCTTTCACTACAAATAACACAAACTTCCCTAAATTCTCCTTTGTCAAACACATTTTTTTTGGTGTGGGTCCAAAATAAGATTTGGAACAATGTAGGCATTGTATGTGAGTAGTTTAAGCAACTTATTTTTTGTAACAAGGAAAGAAATTGGAATTTTATGTTCAAGGTGAAAGGTGGGTGGGGCCATGAGAGTTTCCATGGCAACACCCCAATTTGCACAATGATGTGTACTTTACATAGTGTCATACATGTGCAAAGTTTCAGTCATTTTTATTCAATACTTGTAGAGATATTCTTCATTTTGTGATTTGTCTCCAGGCTATGCAAACAATATGACGTCATATGTCATCTCATTTGCATATTACAAAAACCTGAATATCTCTGAAACGAGGTGAGATGTTGACAAACGGAAAATGTCATTATTCCTCATTTCGAAAGCATTTTAAAATTAGATCAACTTAATTTTCGCTTCATATGCACTTTAAAAACACAACGTACAGGATATACTAGATTATCTTTGAGCATCATGTACAGCCTGTGCAGATTACCCACATTATAATCATACACAATAATCCACAATAAAAGACCAACGTAGACTGAAGTTTACCTTGAGAGAAGTTGAACATTTGCATTGCTTGGCTCATCATAATTCTCGGGTAATTCTGTGCTGTGACGTGACAGTGAGTGTGTATTCTGGCTTAATTCGTGTTGTCGAGTGACAGTGTTGCTCACAGTTCAGGAGTTCAGATATCTTCAGACTTCGATGGTTGAGCAGTTATGAGTTACTCTCCTCTACAGTATAGATATTTGCTAGTAAATCGCTATATTTCGCTATAAGTATAAATCGCTATACCTGTAAACACAGCCACAGATGCAGGTATGACCAGTTATCGGCCAAAAATTATTTTATGTCGGCCTACCGATCACGGTGTTTGAGCTAGTATGTATTATGACCGAGAGTAAAATGAAATGCTATGAAATGTGGCATAAAACCTGCGAAACGTACCTCAAAGTCAAACAAGAATAGCGTCCACACTGAATTTCAAGATGGCGACTGGATTTAGCGCCACGAGGTACGCGCATGTACGATAAATTGTTTCTTTCTGGTTACGGGGTTCCTGTGTAGAGATGGGCCGGGAAGGACTGGATTTTGTTGCACTGAACAAAAAAAATTACGGCCTGCAAATTAATACTCGTGCCTGCCACAGGCAGCCCGAGTAAAAACACGCAAGCGCTAATCAAGGTTCTAAAATAACTTCAACAAAAGACTCAAATGACAGTTAGTTTGCGCGGCGAACCGTTACGCGCTCACAATAATAAGTTGAAATATGCGTGGTAGCGTTTCCCGCGCGACTCAAGGATTTCGTTTAGCTTGCTATCAGTAGAATCTCTCGTACAGCAACGGATTTATCATGGACCTTTCTCATGCCTTTTTCGGCGTTATTCCCGTCGACTGAGATATTATTAAAATGTATTTCAGGCAAAAATATTACTAGAAACAAGGTGAAAATGTTTTCCCACAGTCAATAGACATGTTAGTCACGCTTGGATGAGTCGACCAATCAGAAGCAAGTGATTCCACGGTAAATCCGAAATTCCCAAATTCATTATCGCTTTGTACGCGTTGGTCCTTCCAGAACCGGATCCGGTTTTCTATATAAGAAAATCGCAGCTACAAAACCCCGGAATTCAAATTATGCCATGAAATATATAGAGGATATTACATGGCCGTGCGGAGATACGGATTTTATCTTAGAGTGTTGTTTTTCTTCATCCTCCCAGTCTCACAATGTCGTCTTCAACATATACCTGTTTCAGTAATAATAGCTCTGCCATATCGATGAAAATCTACTTCGATTCCGAGCAGGTGAAAACCCTACAAAGAAAACAAGTGAGCACACGTAGCCGCGAGGACTCCGGTGGGACGAAGTGACGTAAAAACGTCACGGGGAGTAAATGCAAATAAAATGGCGGCGCCCAGGTCTTCGCGGGGCCAACTCTGAGGTGCTCGTTCTCGAAGCTGAAAAAGTTTTATAAAATTTCAATACATTTTCTGAACAAAGAACATATGAAAGATGATTTTGAGCCCCAATTTATTTTCCACCCTTTAAATCTTTCACAGTTGTAAATATTAGGTACATGTACGACCGACATTTGCAAAAAGAGCGTTTCCATTCTCCTGAGTGAGATGGAAATTGTGAGTTAGTTTGGTTTTCGCGCGCGCGAAATTTTTACTGGAAGTCAAATTTCTCATAGCTTTAACTGCTGACCAAATGCTTTAACAGCTATCCCAAAGTTCTGTGCAGGAATAAATAGAGGGGACATCAAGGAAGAAATCAACACCAAACACGGGCGCATTTGCGTCATTTCCACTGCATGTTGACATATTTTAACCTAAGTTAAAAACGACTACAGTTTTATATTTCTTCTTGTAAGCTATCAGAATCACTTTTCAGAGTTGTAAAACCGAGTATAAACTACTTTAAGTGCAACGACGTTTAAATGAAACGTTTTTTTTCTCACAATTCTTTTGACATAATTCATGAATTCACGCGGTAAGAATTTACACGATTTCCTTGATTTATTACCAACCTTGTGTATCAGTTTGGCAACTTTTCCTGATTTGTACCCTTCAGAAAAGTCGCATCTTTGGGATATCCGGCCACTTGTGCTTGGAACGTATTTTAGGCACTATTTGTTTATTTTTTACTATTATTGGTATTTATATTTCTCCTCACCTGTTTCACAGTGTTTGCCTTTAATCCCAATCGGACAGACGCACCTATACTCGTCCTTCTCGTACAACGCTATGCATGTTCCTCCGTTTTGACAAGGCTCGTCTGAACACGGGCTCTGAAATTTAAGAGAGCAACACATGCATGTTGAAGGTATCATAGATTTATCTGAAAAGTTATTTAAAGTTGCTTAGCTTTATAACTATATCACGACCCCAAACATAAAGAGCCTTATTTTAACCTGTCCTCACCAAACACATTTATGTGACGACGAAACAGCATCAAATCCACAATAGGTATAAAACTAATAATCTGATTATGAGGGTTTTAGGCAACAACTTACAACTTGTCTTTACATTTAAGAAACAGAAAACAGTTTCCATATTTTTATAGACTTAAAGAAAGACATGGAACCGAAGGGCGAGTGTTTCCACGTGCCGCTATTTCGAGATGTTTCTATAACTCTATATATACTTTGACAAAATGCGGCTTCTATTTACTTTGCAAAATTACCAATGGAAAATTAAAATTCAACAAAGGAAAACCGCTCGTTTATTACTAACATAAAAACGTTTACTAGTATATACCAAACCAGTGAATATCACTTTTCGCTCTCTGATTGGCTACTCAAACAGTGAATATGATTTCATATTCACCTCCGAGGAAAGCAGCGATCATCTCGCGCGAGTTTTTACCCATTTAACAGAAAAGAAAATAACTATTTGGTGCTGGCTATTCACCTGGAGTGTGGTATATACTAAAACAATTATTGACCTCAGTGTTGGTGAATAGTGGTGGATATTTACCTCGCCGAAGCGGCTGGGTAAATATCCACCACTATTCACCTCCACTTGGTGAATAATTGTTAAATATTCTCCAAGTCATCAACTAACCACATAGTCATTAATCAACGATTGTAAACTTGTGCTGAAAATGATACAAGTACTTGGAAGAAGAAGAGGAGGAAGCAGAAGAGGAATAGGAATAAAAGGGAATTTTAAGGAGGAGGACGTGAATTTCTAGACTAGACTGACTAGACTAAACTCGACTGACTAGACTAGACTAGACTAGACTAGACTAGAATATCTAGTAGAAAAATCTCTTGACTAGAATATTTCAACTGCAGTCGTGTACGGTGGCCGAGAGCGGACATCAAAAGTCGAATTACAATAATTCGAAAGTCGAATTGCAGGAAGGCTCGAATTCAAACTGAGTTTCGCTTTTGCCATTTTTCGCTTCAGCCACTTTGCCTTTATCGACTTTCGCTTTCGCAAATTGTGTTTCAGCTATTTTGTCTTTACTAATTTGTCTTTATCGACTTTCGCTTTTGCCATTTTCGCTAGTTTGCCTTTACTCACTTTGTCTTTACTCACTTTGTCTTTACTCACTTTGTCTTTACTCACTTTGTCTTTACCCACTTTGTCTTTACTCACTTTGTCTTTATCGACTTTCGCTTTTTGCGAGTTTTAGCTTTTCGACCGAGACGTTCCAGGCGTCACTCGAGGCCAAGTGAGAACTAGATCTCGAGCCATCCAAGAGCAAGACCAAAGTTACATGTAGTTCATGTTATGAACGCGCACAGCGACTAATTTGTGTGTGTTATTTGATAATGCCACGAATACGGGACCCTGAAGGTAAGATGTTATTGTTTGATGCATGTTTTTATGTACCTAGAATGCTGTTTGGAGTCACCACTAAAATGCCACTAAAATAATAAAACGTTCCGTCTAGTCCTTAAGCCAAAGTTTAGGATCGACAAAGTTTAGAACCTCTGGCACCCAGGGTAGTCTAGTCCCGGCCGCCATCATAATATTTGTCGCCGCCATGTCCATGACGCATGTCAGTACTGCCACTTCGAAGCTTTAGTTTTAGCTTTAAGCTTATAGAGCTCTATTACAGCCAAGGATTATAGCATTTTTATTAGCCTTTTTATTTTAAAATTTGATGTATTTTTTTTTCAGAATTGGCAGAAGTGAAATACTTCGCTGAACGTTTGATCCACCTGAACAAAAGCCCAACAATAATTTTAAAACACCTTGCAAAGGTTTTCAATATTACTTGGTGGTAAGTAAACTGTGTCTTGCTGTTTTATGCAAAGCTATCAGTTAGATATTAGTTACAAGGGTGGTGTGAGTAAACATAATAGTTCTCCTTAATAGTTATTAACAATATGTTATGAGATAACATTTCTTATGAACTATACTGACTCTTAATATTAAGTATAAAAATAGCATAAAAGATAAGACTCAGCTAGTTGAGGGTCTGAATGGGGTTAAATGACTACTGATAAATGGCCTTAAAAATAACTGACAAATAAAGCTTTTTTTTACTGAGAACTGAGAAATTTGGTTTTTGTCGGCCAAACATTGTAAATTTTCTCTAGTAATGATTAACTAGAGCTATTAATTTACAAATGGGCAAAAGTTTATCTGACAACTAACATGTAGACCCCCCCCCCCCCCCCCCATTCAGACCCTCCTTTAAGTTGGTGTGAAAACATGGTGGCCATGTTGGTGGAACTACAGGAGAAGCTAATGAGAGGGTCTGAATGGGGTTAACTGACTACTGACAAACGGCCTTCAAAATAACTGACAACTGACAAATGACGATTTTTTTACTGACAACCGAAACATAACTGACAACTGACAAATTTGGTTTTTGTGGGTCAAACATAGTAATTTTCTCTAGTAATGATTAACTAGGCCTAACTGACAACTGACAAATGGCCAAAAATTTAACTGACAACTGACATGTAGACCCCCCCATTCAGACCCTCTAATGAGGAATCTTTTGATGTCCACCAACATGGTGGCGATGACATAATGTTACTTCTTTTGGAGTGAGTCTGTCACTGTACATCTTTATAGTCTCTACCATAAGCTCATATCAAGTAATAAGAGAGAATTATGATGCTATTTACAATAAACTATGGTAATTATTTCCTCTTGGCTATAAGGGTCCTCTAATTATCCCCTTCCCCCCACCCAAATCCCCACCCAATTATTTTTACTCACACCACTACGGTGGCCCATAAGGGACATGTACGAATTTTTTTTTTTTAATTAAAACCCAGGTTTTTTTGGGGGGGAATCCTGGAATCCCAGAATCCCAGAATCCCAGAATCCCAGAATCCCAGAATCCCAGAATCCCAGAATCCCAGAATCCCAGAATCCCAGAATCCCAGAATCCCAGAATCCCAGAATCCCAGAATCCCAGAATCCCAGAATCCCGAAATCCCAGAATCCCAGAATCCCAGAATCCCAGAATCCCGAAATCCCAGAATCCCAGAAACCCAGAATCCCAGAATCCCAGAATCTCCGCTGGTTATAAGGTAGGTACTGCGTGTAACGTACCACATATAGTATTGGGGGAGGGGTGGTCCTACTATACTATGTACCTACTATAATACCACATATAGTATACCACATATAGAGTATACTATATACCAGTATAGTTATACTGTACACTATACACCCCACTATACAGTAGTATACATCACTATACATCACTATACAGGCCTATACAGGCCTATACAGGCCTATACAACAAACTTTATTCACACCAAATTGCAACATTACAATGAATAATAACATAAGTGCAGTACAAGTGTCAGGTAGCCCGAAATGATAAAATATCAATCTAGTCAGGGCTACCACCGCATAACGAGCCAGACGCTCTTAGCAACCAATGTTTGACTAGGCACCCCGGAGAGATAGCAGAACTGAGTTCTGCGATCTCTGCGGGGTCCTAGCCCGGGGGGGGACTCCCTTATGTGAGGGGTACATGGATGCTCGTCGTACCTTTTAGGGGTCAAAATCAGGAGTTTGGTACCACTTAGGGTATCCACCATCAAACACAGACATTATTCTATGTAAAGCGGTACCCTTTAGGGGTCGGGTGTCAATTGAACAAAAAAGCTGTTATCAATTTACATTTTTATTATCTTTTAGAGGTCGAAATAAGCTTGAGCCACGCCCATTTTAGTACCTCTTAGGGGTCAAATCGAAAATGTCCGACGAGCATCCCTACCCCTTTTATATGGGAGTCCCCCCCCCCGGGGGGTCCTAGTCAACTCTCTACATTCCCATCAATTAAACGCAGCTTTATTCACACCAAATTGCAACATTACAATGAATAATAACATAAGTGCAGTACAAGTGTCAGGTAGCCCGAAATGATAAAATATCAATCTAGTCAGGGCTACCACCGCATAACGAGCCAGACGCTCTTAGCAACCAATGTTTGACTAGGCACCCCGGAGAGATAGCAGAACTGAGTTCTGCGATCTCTGCGGGGTCCTAGTCAACTCTCTACATTCCCATCAATTAAACGCAGCTTGAGTTATCTCTAATCCCTTTAACTATGACAGCCTTCAACGGCCACTAACTTTAGTTGAAATCAATCTTATTTTGGTAAACAGCTTGCCCGAGTCGCTAGAAAAAAATGATTTCTATATCCCTGAAGCGCTCAGGCAGACCTTCCCGCTAGATGAACCAACTGGGGATATAGAACTAACTTGAAATCAATCTTATTTTGATAAACTTCAGAAACTTGCCTGAGACGCTAGACAGACTAACCAACTGGGGATATAGAACTATAGCTTGAAATAAGTCTTACTGGATTATCTCCTTTCTAATGTAAATATAAGCATAATAACTCAGTAATAGTTAGTTTTTTTTAATGGTGTTTCGGTTCCCACTGTCACGTTTCTCTGTCTTGTTTAGCTTTGGCAGCATTTTTAGTAAGCTGTCCAACTCCGGTCTATTATGTTCGTCGCTTGAACCCTGTTGCACCCTCAAGTGTAATAATTACCCTCAAGTGTAATAATTACTCTCAAGTGTAATAAAACCCTCAAGTGTAATAAGGATTTACCCTCAAGTGCAATAAAACCCTCAAGTGTAATAAAGATTTACCCTCAAGTGTAATAAGGGACGGACCATTAGAAAAGTTATGGAGGGGTGGGGGGATTCTCAAGCTGCATGAATTTTTCTTACTCCAGTTTGCTGTGCAGCAATTTTTTTTCGGCTAAGATTTCATGCACGTTTTTTTTTTGGGGAAAATATTTTATGTACTAATCTATTCAATTTATAATATTAAGTTATTCCAAATTTAGCTATCTTTGTACTTAACAATTCTTGTCCTAAGTAAACTTTAAGAGCCATGCCCCTGTGAAAATCTTTTTTTTAAATCAGGGCTAGCGTACATATAGTGATGTATATAGGCCTGTATAGGGCTGTATAGGCCTGTATAGGGCTTTATAGGCCTGTATAGGGCTGTATGGACTGTATAGGGCTATATACAGTGCTGTATAGGGATGCATAGTGCTGTATAGTGCTGTATAGGCCTGTATAGGGCTGTATAGGCCTGTATAGGCCTGTATCGGCCTGTATAGGGGTGTATAGGCCTGTATAGGCCTGTATAGGGCTGTATAGGCCTGTATAGGCCTGTATAGGGCTGTATAGGCCTGTATAGGGCTGTATAGGGCTGTATAGGCCTGTATATAGGCCTGTATAGGCCTGTATAGGCCTGTATAGGGCTGTATAGGGGTGTATATATAGGCCTGTATAGGGGTGTATCGGTGGTGTATAGGCCTGTATAGGCCTGTATATAGTGATGTATAGTGATGTATACTACTGTATAGTGGGGTGTATAGTGTACAGTATAACTATACTGGTATATAGTATACTCTAAATGTGGTATACTATATGTGGTATTATAGTAGGTATATAGTATAGTAGGACCACCCCTCCCCCAATACTATATGTGGTACGTTACACGAAGTACCTACCTTATATCTGGGATTCTGTGATTCTGGGATTCTGGGATTCTGGGATTCTGGGATTCTGGGATTCTGGGATTCTGGGATTCTGGGATTCTGGGATTCTGGGATTCTGGGATTCTGGGATTCTGGGATTCTGGGATTCTGGGATTCTGGGATTTCGGGATTCTGGGATTTCGGGATTTCGGGATTTCGGGATTCCGGGAATCTGGGATTCCGGGAATCTGGGATTCCGAGATCCTGAGAATCCGAGATCCTGGGATTCTGGGATTCTGGGATTCCAGGATTCTGGGATACCGGGATTCCGAAAAAAAACACTGGGTTTCAAGTCCCTTATGGGCCACCGTACACCACCCTTGTAACTAATATCTAACTGGTAGCTTTGCATAAAACAGCAAGACACAGTTTACTTACCACCAAGTAATATTGAAAACCTTTGCAAGGTGTTTTAAAATTATTGTTGGGCTTTTGTTCAGGTGGATCAAACGTTCAACGAAGTATTTCACTTCTGCCAATTCTGAAAAAATATATATATCAAATTTTAAAATAAAAAGGCTAATAAAAATGCTATAATCCTTGGCTGTAATAGAGCTCTATATAAGCTTAAAGCTAAAACTAAAGCTTCGAAGTGGCAGTACTGACGTGCGTCATGGACATGGCGGCGACAAATATTATGATGGCGGCCGGGACTAGACTACCCTGGGTGCCAGAGGTTCTACTTTGTCGATCCTAAACTTTGGCTTAAGGGCTAGACGGAACGTTTTATTATTTTAGTGGCAAGTGGTGAATCCAAACAGCATTCTAGTTACATAAAAACATGCATCAAACAATAACATCTTACCTTCAGGGTCCCGTATTCGTGGCATTGTCAAATAACACACACAAATTAGTCGCTGTGCGCGTTCATAACATGAACTACATGTAACTTTGGTCTTGCTCTTGGATGGCTCGAGATCTAGTTCTCACTAGGCCTCGAGTGACGCCTGGAACTTCTCGGTCGAAAAGCCAAACTCGCAAAAAGCGAAAGTCGATAAAGACAAAGTGAGTAAAGACAAAGTGAGTAAAGACAAAGTGGGTAAAGACAAAGTGAGTAAAGACAAAGTGAGTAAAGACAAAGTGAGTAAAGACAAAGTGAGTAAAGGCAAACTAGCGAAAATGGCAAAAGCGAAAGTCGATAAAGACAAATTAGTAAAGACAAAATAGCTGAAGCAAAATTTGCGAAAGCGAAACTCGGAAAAGCGAAAGTCGATAAAGGCAAAGTGGCTGAAGCGAAAAATGGCAAAAGAGAAACTCAGTTTGAATTCGAGCCTTCCTGCAATTCGACTTTCGAATTATTGTAATTCGACTTTTGATGTCCGCTCTCTGCCACCGTAGTCGTGAGTAACAGGACTAGACTAGACTCCTCCATCTACTCGTCTTTCTCTTTCATTTTTGCTTCAGGACCTAGCAATGCGAAGAAAGGTGTATATTTTGGAGTTATCGCTGAAATGCGAAATGGTAAAGTATTGAATCCATCACTTGGTTGATCTGTTGTTTTATACAGAACAACCGAGTTATGGCTCCCATGCTTTGTAGTTTTAGGCCCGATTCAAACGTCGAACTTTTCATGCGCCGAACCTAATTCAATCAAAAGAAGCCGCCTACTTATTTTTTGTTTCAATTGGGTGTGGATAAAACGAGGACACGGACCGGCGGGCTTGCGGATCTGCCGACCGCGGACCGGCGGACCAACTTTTTCAAGTTTTTACATTTTTGGTCGAATAAGCGTTTGGATAAAACTTTAAAAAATGTATATAAATTTAAGGTTCCGTTTCAGTAGTCGAATAAACGTACGGAATTCTGGTCATTTGTTATCCCAAGAAAACAGCCGACCGGTGGGACTTGAAATTGCGGCTGTCTTCTCAGGCTAGTCATTTATCTACAGACCGATTTATACTAGAATAACGTGTTCAGCCGTTTTCACCCGTGGGAGATCTGATAGGTAGTAGTAATTATAAAAGGAAGCGGAGCAGTTCATGTTTACGACGCTGCTGTGTTTCGTAAAGACGAAGGCGATTTATTATTCCAAATTTGGGCTCCTGTTTCAACTCATATAGAGTACAAGAAGAAGAATCGCTTGAAGTAACTGAGAAGCGACGCGCGAAATGTAAAAGGTCTGCGAAATGCTTGCTTTGCAGTTAAATAAATAATATGACAGGCCTCTGCTAATTAGTTTGCTGTGATTGCCGCGAGATGCGGCAGGACAAGTTTTAACATACCATATCAGAAACCGGGCGGCATCAGCTTGTGTGCGTGTTGGGGTAGGATGTCAAAACGCCCTGCAATGCGGACCTTACCCCCCCCCCCCCCCCCCCCCTCCCCCCCCCCCCCCTCCTCCCCACGGAGTTTTTAATCACAATGTAAGCACCCACATCCGTAGTTGTCTTTCTTTTCTCCGGCTAAGTTCTAGATCTATTTTCATATCAAAGTCATTGCGTACAAAAGCCTACATATCGATACCCGGTGACTCACTTCCGGTATCGACCCAGTCATCTCACTCGAAAATACATGGATTTGGGAGCTATCAGTTGCCTTCTAAAACAAATAAAATGATTTATGACTTCTTTCTACCTTCAAATTAAAGTTAAGTAACATCTAATCTGCAACTGGTAACTGTTTGGAGTGATTATATTAAGATTTCGACTGAACAAATTTGAATTTGCTTTGCTGTGTAACCACAACTAATAATTATTAATGTCGAGTGTTATTCTTTAGAAAAATCCTGTCTTTCATTACCTCACATGATAAGAAACGGTAGCCTGAGAAATCGACGAGTCGGCTGTTTTCTCAGGCTAAAGAAACGGGTGAAGTTCCACAATGTTAGAAAATCGATTAATTTATTAGTAAACTTTCTAGACCGCCTTACTAAATTAATGTGAAGTAACGCCAAAATCGAGTTTTAATTCCAATTCGTTCGGTGTAGCTTAGCCGTCCATCCCCTATGGTTGTTTCCGTTAATATTCCATGTTTTTGTTGGGATATGTTCGATTTTGAAAATATATTGCTGACAGTTTTCTGACAGTTTGATTTGTTCTATTGTCGAACTTCCCGGTAAAACTTCATCATGTGGCTAGAGATGGTTTTAAATAGACACCTTACGTGAAAAAGTTAATTTCGGATCCTGCTTGGCGACAAAGACCATTTGCTGGCATGTTTTATTTGCTAAATTTAGAACATCGTGTGACGACTTTAGGTATAAAGTCAAATTTTGGTCTCCAACACTCAAAATTTAATCGCATTGGCGCCAAATAAGGCGCAATTTTGGACCCTGCTAAATCTCTAGACAGACATATAACAGATTTGAAAATAATATTATATGCTGCAGCATGCAAAGTAAATCAGTATCTAATAAATCAGTATATTGTATCCATAAAATGTACACAATCATTTTTTTGGTGTGTACGTGGTTCGTAGATAATTAAAAAGAACCTACACGTCTAAACCTTTAAATTTGACAAACATACCCTTATTCGACTAAAAATGTAAAAAGTTGAAAAAGTTGGTCCGCCGGTCCGCCGGTCCGCGGTCCGCTGGTCCGCGGTTTTCTGCCGGTCCGTGTCCTCGTTTTATCCACACCTGTTTCAATTGCGTTCGGCGCATGAAACGTTTGACGTTTGAATCGGGGCTTAGATTTCAAAGATAAATTCAAAATACCCCGGTCCTTTCTTCCAATATATCTTGGTCTCCTGTAAACTCTGTTTGGTACGTAAACTGGCCGCGAACGCTTTATTTACGCCGAGAAGTCCACGAGGCAAAATGAACTGTTGAATATGAAGTACTGCCGTGTATTGTCAGTCCAGTTTTATTTAGCATTAGTTAATAAATTTAATTTTCGTCATCATTCTGTGTCATTTTGGGCTCCAATTCAAACGTCTAACGAACTGTTTTCAAAGTTGCCGTGTATCGGCTTTGACAAAACTGACTGATTTGGTCATCTGAAAAGTTGATGACGTAGCTGACTGCGCGAGTTAGGAGAATTTATGTTTAGATGATCATAATAAACGCTCGATTTTCCTTTGTTGTACTTATTTTCGATGAGTGTTTTATAAAGGAAATAGAAAACATGTTTTCCGTGTTTCTATAGAGTTATAGCCACACTCGAAATAGCTGTGGAAACACTCGCCCTTCGAACGGTCGTATTCGCACAGCCATTTCTCGTTCTCCCAAACTTCCACTAATTCTATAGAAACACGGAATATTTTTCTACTTCTTAAATATTGCACAAATTCCACGAATCTCAACTTTTAACATAGAAATAGCATATGTCTGATGTTGTAATTTGTACTTTGAGTTTGTTTTGATTCCAATAAAAGGTCCAGTTCACTTGTTTGTTTTCTGACGAGATCTGAAACAACCATGGGGGCTGATCAAAGCCAGGTCCCGGCTAATCCACAGATCGAATTGGAATTTAGCGTGTTGGTTTATGCGGAGGGAGGAAAACCGGAGAACCCGGAGAAAAACTTGGCGCAAGGGCGAGATGCCAACAAACTCGACTGACATATGGCGCCGCGTCCGGAAATCGAACCTGGGCCACAGAAGTGAGAGGCGAAGCGCTTAACCACTAACGCAACATTGTCACTTCTTAGCTGATTCTTCTTCTGCTTTGATTTAGTGCTTAATTTTTTAGAGAAATATTGTAATTAATTTGATGAGTTAATTTCCAACTGACTTCAAGGACAGACGCAAAATTGTCTGTTTCTATGGAGTTATCGAAACATGGCTTTCAACCAATGGGTTATTTTACAATTCGAATATAAACGATTTTGGAAAGCTATAGGATATCTTGAATAATTTATGTTAAATGTCATCATTATTTTAGCAATGCCAAAACAATTTAATTTTTGCATAATCTGTGAAAAAACTTTCAAATTTTACCAGCAGCCGTCATAAAAGTTTTGATTAAACTCTTCTAATATAAAAACTAAATTACACCTTTTTTAAATTGAAATACATTTTTATACTCATTGTCAATTCGATAAAAAAAAAAAACTTCTTGACTTGTTGATATTTTAAAGTCAGATCAGCATATTTTCCAAAAAAGTAAGGCTAGTCGTTCCGATCAATAAATGTATGGATCCTATAAAGAATCGAACCTCGCATTACCAAATAGCGAATGTGTAATAGAGCGGCACCATTATCAATAGAACGCATACAAAATCCGCCCGGACTGCCGGGACTCTAGCTGTCATCTCCTGAACAGCGGTTCAGAGCTTTACCAACTGGGATAAACTGTCCTTCTGTCAGTACTTAACTGTGAACCGTAGCACAGGGAGTGAACCCAGGAACCATTAAGCTCTAAAAACTCGTCGTTTGTTTATATAATGGTAAAGTGAATAGTTTCAGGCAATGTAGGCAATGAGTCCCGGTCCGGGCGCGTATCAGCACAAAGTATGTTATAATATGTGAGTGAGTAGGTGATAGGCAGGAAGGACAAACAACTGTAAACAAGTAGTTGTAGCATTCAAACATTTTAAAATCATTGATTGCATGACGGCACACGATTAGAAGGTGGGGAAGCTCTTCTCAGCCGGGTTTGGTCCGGCAGGCTAAATTTAGATTAGATGGATATAACCCATTTAGACTCCGTAACAAATATGAATAATAACAGACCACATTCTACATTGACAAACAACAAATTCCACCAAGTCATTCCTCCCCGCAATCATGATTTTCTATGGATACCAAGAATCAACATTTTATTTTCGAAAACATACAGTTATTTATACAAGATATTTAATGATCCATCTTTAAAAAAAAACACATACAAAACAATGGATTAACAACTGTAACAAAAGTTTAAAATTACAAAAGTATATTACACATCTATAAAAATATCAGTTTAAATCTCCTTGGCACAAACGAGTTCATACGCCTATTAGAACCTTCGGTAGGGATTGTAAAGCGTAGATATTCAATTATACATATGTTCGGTAACTTTAGGGAGAAACAGTCTATTTGGGTATTATTGGCGGGTATTGTTGATCGTTCTATTGAATTCGCGCTTCGTTGTCTCTTCTCTCCGTTCCTCAAGTGTGGCCAGAGTTTCCCTAGGCACGCCGATAATAGTGAGGCTACGAACCTGCACGTGCTTTATTTATTCGGCCCCACTTCGGCAGCCCTCCCCATACAGGCGAGGCATATTCGAGTTAAGCGGGCGGAGTCTTTGGTACAGTACACAGTAGTACCCACGTGTTTCGGTAAGTTCGCTTTCCTACATTCACGCAGATAGTATAGTCTCGTGTTTGCTTTCTCATTTACATGGCTATTCCATCGCAGACTATCTTGCTACCAGACACCCAATAATTTGAACATTGACACCCTTTCTGAAGAAGCGTTCCCTAGTCGAAGACTTTCGGGCTCATTTGGCGATTTACAGAAGGAGATCCACATGTCTTTAGTTTTCTTGGCATTGAGTGCCACGTGGTTGTTACTTGTCCACTCTTGTAGACTGTCAAGCACCGCTTGCATGGATGACTCACTACCTTTAGTTACACTTTTGACACTCCTGGGGAGCCGGAGTGGTGCAGTAGTTAAGCTCTTCGTCTCTCACCTCTGTGGCCCTGGTTCGATCCCTGGACGCGGCGCCATATGTGAGTTGAGTTTGTTGGTATCTCGCCCTTGGTCCGAGGGTTATTCTCTGGGTTCTCCGGTTTTCCTCCCTCCAGAAAACCCAACACGCTAAATTCCAATTTGATCTGTGGATTAACCGGGTGCTGGCGTTGATCAGCTCCTATGGTCAGCGTTTCAGGTCCCGTTAGAAATTCAGAGTCAGAATTCATAGTGACATTGGCTTTTAACTACTCGGCCATTTGGGTCATTAATAATTCATTTTCTCAAATTTTCATACAAACCTTCTAAAAACCTAACCCTGAAATTAAAAAAACACCTAACCATTTTCGACTCCAAATCATTCATAGAACGACCCTACATTCACCTGCACTATAATGGAGAATTTAGCATAGTTTAGCACAGTTTTCAAGTGATCTTTTGAAGTGGCCGGGTATTCTATAGTTTAGCCCAACACAATCCCCTCCACAAGAATACTTACATAAATGTTGTAGTGATGGAAATCCACGCTGTTTTTGTACTTATCTGAGTCGTTGAATCTGTCCGACAAGAGAATCTCACATGTGTAATTGCCATCGGCGTTGGATCGTATGCCAAAGTTGAATGAAAATGATGTGAATGTCTTGACACAGTTCAGAGCACATTGGCCCAAACGACTTACAGATATTGTTTGTTTTTCACTCAAGTTGAGATAACGTTTTTCGTTCTTCACAAACCTGGCCCATGCTAAACCCTTGGTACTATCACGCATCAAGCTCTTGGAATTATTGCGTCGTCCAACAAAAGTTGTACTTGAGACGCGAAGAAGTAATACCATCAATGAAGTGATACGGAGCACGATCTTCCAGCTTACTGACAATCTCATCTCCAACACTTTGATCAACTCGTTGAAATGATATGATTAAATCCTCCTACAACTGCATGACATTTATAAAATAAGCATGGATCGAATGCTAGGGTCAAATGTTTTAAATTTGTTAAAGACCATCAGTCGGCCGTTATGCTATTCGAAGAGGGTGTGCCTATTATTAAAACCTTCTGGGAATACTAAAAACAATTATAATAAATTATATATCGCAATTGTGTTTACGCTTTAGGCGGAATTCGCTCGAGTCACGCCGTCTTTAAATAACACGTGTGTAACAGATGAGGTCATGCAGAACATTAATAAGTGAAGACCAATGACAGGATAAACAGCTTTCCTGGTGTTATCTTTATCGTATAATATCTCGCATGTCATGCAAATAAAAAGTTCCCGTATTGCTCAATAAACGGGAAGAATAGTTTTCTTACGCGTTTAAGAGCACTAGGGCGCAGCCCGAGTGATGTTAGACCTGATAAAAAACGTACTGCGAGTTTATTGAACTGCTTCAAAGATGATAACAGATAAAATATAACCCGGCATTCACAGAAATTCTAATTGATAGCTATATCATGTGTCACTGTCATGCGCAGTTGCAACATGGAGCAAAAATTCGGGTTCCATCAGTAATGATGGACCGGTCGCATAGGAATATAGTGAGCCTTGCAGCCTTTGTGAAAATGCTCCCGATATTGGATCATTGCACTTATGACCGTCTGTTTGGGAGCACAATCCAGGGTCTTGTCTTATTGGGCTGAGGTTCTCCACATAGATCTTTTTTACCGCTTTTCACTTATGAGTGAGGGTCTATATATAAATATTCATGTTGCCCGTCGCGTCTTCTTAAATTCGACGAAGGCAAGCAGGTGAAGCGAATAAAATCCGGAGCTGGGACCGAATCTGAAAATGATCGCGACGTGCACTGAGCCAAACATAGATTGTCGCAGACTATCATAAGGTACGGAGATTGATGATCTCTTGCATAGACTCTATGAGGACACATTTAAAGTGTTGTTTCATTCCTGTAAAATGACAACATCTCCCACCCACGGCAACATGGCGAAAAAGCATCTAACCAGCGCTGATCAGATGCAAACGTCAGCGATTAAATTCATTAATTTTCTCCATAGTCGATATTATGGCCCGTTTTCAATTGAACTTCATTCAATGCATTAGCGACTTTTATGCCGGTTGTGTTAAGAATTACTCCTTTCTTTGTTCTTTATACCCAGTTAAATGTTAAATGTTTTGTTTTATAATAGTGAGGTCGCTTGTAAATTTCCAAACACTTTTACACTTAATAATGTGGTTAAAACCTAAGTGCGACATCAAACCCTGAACTGAACGAGGTTCATAATCATATGAAAAGTTCCAAATACTTTACACTAATGTGGTTGTAAAACAGGTTTTTTCATGTAGTCGAAATGGGTTGGCCAACCCGGGTGAGGGGATATTCCCCACCTTCTAATATTGTGCCCTCAAGCGATGATTCTAAAATATTTATTATTGATTGCTGCTACTTCTTTACAGTTATTTGTCCTAACCTGCCTACCATCCGACAGACTCGCACACTTACGACTACTTACGTTTTTCCTTTTTGAGTCTAGACAGGCCGGGATTTGAACCGCTTTAACCTTCTGACCAGTAGTCCAGAGCTTATCATCTGAGCTGGATCTAGTTGGATAGTGGGTGTTTTATTAGACTTTCTCTAACTCCTTTATTTCCCCCCGCTTCAGTTAGTTGTTCGCTCTCGCGACTCTGTCGCTCGCCTCGCTTCGCTCAAATAAAATAAAGAAAGAAAGAAAACAAAGAGGGCGACGTGTGGCAAGTCTAGTGTTTCATCTGTCTTTTAAATTTCGAAATAATATCTGTTTACCTTTATACCATCGATACTCAGTTATGGTTTATTAAAGTATTTGAAATTAAAACTAAACGCATGCAAAAACTAAAACTGTGACAAGAAAGAGAATGTTAAACAAGAGATTCCATCAGGGGGTTCTCACCAGCCTGTGAACAGCATCCTCCTCTCGATGGGAGAACGGGAAACGGAAACGATGAAATCGCTGTTCTCAAATCAAGAGGGGGATGCTGTTCGATAGTTCTCACCTTGAAAAATTATAAATTTGTAATTAAAAAAAAGATTCAGACACCTACATGTAAGTAATTGGAAGCCAAAGCTTGTCTGCCGCAATATATACATTCCTCCATAAATTCGAACTTGCATGCCAAATCCACTTTCTTGGTACCTAAAATATGTACTGAAATTAACTTTGCAAAGTTCATAATATAATGTGGTGGTTTATTCCGATAAGACTTCAAATAGCTAAAAGTCAATGTTAATAATAGAGTTTCCTTTAAGCGGCAACAACATGAATGTTACTAGCACGCTTAATTGGCTTTTGTGTACTTAACCTGCTGCTCCTTTTTGCTTGTTTCGCAAACGTTTCAGGTAAGATATATAACTATCAGTCATAGTATATTGAATATGATTACATAGTTAAGTTTCTAGGAATTGTTTCCCTTTTCGTTGTTGTACGGGGTATAGTCTTGCACTGAAGATCAAATAGGCAATGATTCTGCACAAATTTGGATATACAATGAAACTTGAAAAGAAACGTTATTTTATACTGCGTAGCTTCTTTGACTTTAAGTTGGCTGAGAGAAGCATTAATAGAGTCTAACATAATGCTGTTTTAGTGACTGTCATCTTATTTTCAAATAATCGAAGCTTTATAATGTTATGCAAGGTACAACTGTACCATAAACTCAAATGTGTATTAAGCGGACACCCTCGGGGGATGTCCTTAAGTGCCCACTTAATACAGAGTGTTCACTTAATAGAGGTTCTGTGATAATTCTAACGTCAGCCAAAAAAGAATAACTACAACATTTAAGATATACATTAACATAAAAAGTCATTTTGAGAAGTATATCTCTCTCAATTGGATTGCTTTTTTCTTCACCTATTCTAAATGCGTTGAAGCCGTTATTCTAAATTTTAGAATTTGTGCTGATCCCAACTGAAATTATAATATAAGTAATCTCGGAACAATAGGTTAATTAATGTACATGCTAATGATAATTTGATATTAAAAACCCGGAATCCATCAGCAAATTTTCTCGTGGCCTAATGTTAGGGGTTAAGCGTTAGTATAGTAGGTAAGCTATGAAGTGTTTGCCGTCGCAGGTGTAAACCTCGTTTGAATGAGTGTTTTGTTTCTATATATCCCTCATTTTCTTTTATAATTATTAAATTTGTTTACCCTAAACCTAATTGTTAGTGCTAAAAAGGGCTTTGGTTTTGGTTATAGTTAGGGTTTTGTTTGGGGTTCTAGTTAGAGGTTTGGTTTGAGCTACGCCATATTGCTAATAATTGTATAATCCCAGTTGGGTTCAACCCACAATTCTAAAATTTAGAATAACGGCTTCAGGCCCGTTTAGAATTGGCGAACCGGCTGGTTCACAATGAAAATGACCATTTTAAACGCTGTGTATGAAGACGTCCGCGTCTACTTAAAAGAGTCACTGTTCACATGATATATATCTATTTTATTTTAATGATATCCCTCACTTTTATAATAATGCTTTTACATAGCAGAATCCAGAGGCTTATTTGGCAGTGTGTCGGGTCAGAAGTAAATTTACAAATATAGTCAGAAATACTTGTCATTAGAAGGATAAATAAATTTAGCAGATTACATAATTTCTATATACTACAATTATCCACTACTAACGCCGCTTAAAACCTAACATTAGTTATTAAGATATATTTACTAACAGTAAATACATGTAGGTGAATGCTTTTTGGGAGCGTCCGCTTAATACAGGTTTGACCGTAGCTGATTATCAAGCAACTATCAATTTTCCGAGCCATAATATAGTTAACGAATACGAATATTTTTTTTCGTTCTTTATAAATGCTTGTATTGGATACCGAGGAGATAAAGTGATATTTATTTCACAGCTGCGGTGCGTGACCGATAAAAACAGGTTTGCAGTATAGAAAACGCTGTTATTGGCTGAAAAAGCTACAAACTTGCAGAACCAAATAAGCGTTACTTTGATCCTTAAGGGCCTACGTTTATACTAGTTAGTGTAAACCTTTCATTGAAGTACTCTTGTTAACCGTCGCAAATCAAGAAAAGCGGTTGTATTACACTAATTAAAATAATTGTTCATAGGCAAGTCAAAAGCTTTGTGTTTGTGTAGAAAAACATAGGCACCCAATGGTGAACTCGTGGATGTAGTGACGAAGATAGTGGATTGCTATGAAAAGCCTTCATCTGAAAAGTATATATATATACAACACTGGTCCATTATGCCTGGAATGGACAGGCCTAGGAGCCATGAAATCTTTAACTTTGTTGTTAGTAGTGAAGTTCATATTGCCATTTAACTTTCATGCTATTTGGTGTGACAATGAGATGTACTGTTGATGATGTGACAACTTTCAGGATAGGTAATGAAAGTTACATGTACCTAGATATCATCCAAACTTCAGAGCTGAAATAAAGCTTGCGTGCTCTTCAGAACAAATGAGATGACTGATCCATTTAAAAAACTGGTTGCAGGGGCCGGTTTCTCGAAAGCCCCGATAACTTACCGGACCCGGCAATACCGTTAAAAATGCTAAAAACGTATTGCTTACCGGGCCCGGTAAGTTATCAAGTTATCGGGGCTTTCGAGAAACGGGCCCCTGGCCGTAGCTAGCAGGGAGACAAGTGGAGTATGCCCCACACCCCCCCCCCCCCCCCAAATAACCTAGTGAAGAATAATAGAAACTTAAGATTAGAAAATACTCGCTTAACCATTTGGGGAGTTTGACATACGTTTTACGCATGTAACCTATCTGAAATAGCTGAAAATGGCATTTCAGAGCTTCTATATTTCAAAATAAAAAAAACCACCTATATGTTCGTTCCTGGGCCTTCCCTGAGTTGGCAGAACGCCCAGTAAAATAATAACTGATCGACATCTTGAGATTGTAACGCCTAACAAGAGGCCCTGAGTGGCCTTAACTCGGGCCATCTATAGCATGTACTGCATGGAGTTCTAGCATAATTGTGTCAACATGATTTGTGCTAGAGTAGCCAGATAATTGGTTCTCTACTGATGCTCTTGTCTGTCAAATGTCAATGTGCAAATGCCCCACGTATTCCGGGGGGGGGGGGGGGGTTAGGTTAGGGTATGCCTGGGGGGGGAGGGGGTTGGAAATGATAGAGCCATAATACACACACAACAAACACACATACATGCTTTGCATGTACATTTCAGCCACAATTTCCCTCAATTCTGTAGTTTAATATTGCTTTCTTTTTAATATTATTGTTCCTTGAGGGTCGTTAGAATTACAAAAAAAACTTGGTATGGGTGTTGTTGATTGAAGTGCAATGGTTATTTGAGTAGTCTGCACGATATTGAGTCACTCAAATTTGATGAATTTTAATTATATCAGGTGCAGTACAACTATGAGAAATCAAGCAATTTAGAATAACAAATTCCACATAATGTTGCTATTCATTGTAAATAGTTAGGTAATGTCATTCTACATGTGAAATAAAGTCATCTATTTGTAATTCTCAATTATTAACAAACCAGTGGAGGTGGCTGACATTCAGGCTAAATTCTCAATACAATATTTGCGATTGAGGTCATAAACTACAGACCACCATTTTCTAGTATTAGTGAGCTGCCACTGTGCTAGTGCTCATTTTCTACATCTTGAAGGAGACTGAAACTTATAATGGCAGGCCACAAATAAACATGCAATATGTCCACTCTTTTTATATCATTGGGGTCGCAGCAAGATTAATTTTCATTCCCAAATAATTCGTAAAAGTACTCGTACTCCTGATCATGACTGAGTGAAAGTGATGATGCTGACGTCAAGAACTGAGGAACAACAACAACAATTACATTTATTTTCTCATAAGATGATGGAAATGTTTACGAGTAATAAGGCATAATAAGAAATACAATGATGAGAAGGTAGGTCCTTAAGGTAACCTTAGGGTTATCTTAAGCCAGGACCACCTCAGCTGCAGATGGAAAACACTGAAACAAGATCTAGCTTGCATGGATATATAATGGTACCGAGAAAGGGGAAGGGAAAGAAAGAGTGCCACTTGCATGTACAATGTAAGTATACTCTCAGTTCTGGACCAAATTTAGTTATGTTATGTTATAAACTTGCAATAATGATAAATACACTACTCTATACATAATATCATTATGTCAGTTCTAAAAAAAACACATTAAATACACTGTAGAATGCCTAAACCAAGAGATAATAATAAAATACAAAGAGGTACAGGCCAGATGTAAATAGACCCGGGAAATAGAACAAAATAAAACCAGTGTCAATAACACGTACGCCACAGATAAATATGCGATTTCCACATCAGAGTCATAATTATCGTTCGTTTGAAAAAATCTTCATTTCGGATTACTTACGCAGTTTATACTCACTCGCTGCATGCTGGATTTTCGTTCCCGAATTTATAAACATTTAAATACATGTGCATGGGGGGCGAAACGACTTAAATTCTTTTAAAACTAAAAGCCCCTGTCGTCAAAGAACTGAGAAATCGGATCATTTCTACTACACTTTCGAGAGGTTAATAACAATAAATAACAACAGAACGACAGTCAATTGGTATGAAGGTTATCATCATGTTCAGATTAGCGGCTACTTACATTTACAAGCTGTTGTCTTTATATATAGTCAGTGTTGATCGCAGAGCGGTCGGACTGTCACCGCACGAGTGTATCTTAAAGCATGTCGCATACTTTTGATAAATTCCCGTCCAAAGCCCGTGAAACACCTCTCAGCTTTAGAAAAGACACAAATCTTGTTATTGCATTTGTAGGAACCTTTGGTTTACACAAAAAACAGCTCATAGGGCAGAATGGCTGGACACTTTGAGGCGCCAATCTAATTAGCGCTCAATGCCGACACTGCCTACCCGCGGCAAGTTCGAATTCCTACTGAAAAATAACAAAGAAAATGGTCAAAAACCGCCAAGTGCAGCTTGGTTTTCGCTGTTTTCTTCTCGACCATTTGCGAATTCGACCTGTTGTAAGCTGCTTATTGCTGTTGACATGTTTATTTACTCAATCCTACCTTTCGTTACTTTCCACGCTACACATTAGTTGTTGGAAATTATCCTTAAAGTTCTACTACATTTTACGCAATTTTGTATGGGAGACTGCCAATCTCAATCTTTCACCGTCATTCTAACTTCGATGTTGAATAGAAATGTTTCTGTTGTAAGCGGAAAATGCTTTCTTATGGTTAATATTCAGTTCTGAGTTGAAAAACTAAACGTCAAGGCATCTACAAACAGTTGGAAACTTTGCTGGGTAGTTTGATAATGAGCATATCGCTCATTAATATTTATTTCTGATGAACTGCAACTCATCATTATTCCGAATTGAATCATTAGTATTCGAAGTTGAACACGCTAAGCCCCGCCTCTCTCATTCCCTTGGGAAAATGGAGAGGCCTTGAATCATTCTAAGCTCCGCCCCCTCATTCTCTGGTGAAAGAATATTAAAATAACGCGAACTCAAAATCATCCTCTCAGTCTGAGTGCATAGACAATTCAACTCGTTTCGTCCTTTGCTAGTTTCACTTCTACAGCAAACAAAAACTCGAAAAACATTTCATTTTAAAGCTGAGGATTTCAAAAATTCGTCTTTCCATTCAATTCTGATGCGCCAGGGTTTTCTGTGATGTTCTGTTAGTTTTAATGTTCACTTTTCAAATCGGCTTTGCTTTGAATTCAGAACAGTGAGCTTGACTTGTCTCTGGACTCCGAATTAAGTGCGAAGGACCGCGCTCACTGTTCTGAATTCAAAGCAAAGCCGATTTGAAAAGTGAACATTAAAACTAACAGAACAACACAGAAAACGCTGGCGCATCAGAAGTGAATGGAAAGACGAATTTTTGAAATCATTAGCTTTAAAATGAGATGTTTCTCAAGTTTTTGTTTGCTGTAGAAGTGAAACTAGCAAAGGACGAAACGAGTTGACTTGTCATGTGGACTCCGAACTAAGTGCGAAGGATATTAAAGGTTTTGCTAAGTCAAAACTCCCACTCGCCGCCATCTTGAAAAACATGGAATGTTGTCCACTGTCCACGTGACCAGCACAGTGCAATCTGATTGGTACGGTGGCAAAAAGAACTTCCAAAGAAGGCGCAATCTGATTGGTTAACGGCGAAAAAGCTCGACTTGAAGAAAAAACAAACACTTGTGATTTAAGACTCGTGCCGGCCGAAGGCCTGGCCCGAGTAATTACCGCGAGAAAGGTCTCATTTAGGCTCGGTTTCAGCCGTTGGGGTGTCGTTTCTCCAAAGCCTCCCCCCATCGCGGGCTCACCGGAACCCCCACGGCTGGAAACCGAGCCTAGGTCTCATTTCATTGGCAGAAGGCCCAGTAAAATATAAAGTGATCGACATCTTGGAATTACCGTGGGAAAGGTCTCATTTCATTGTGATCTTACACGTGTGTACTTCGGATCGGAATGATCTCGGAAAGCAGCCATAACATTTCACGAAAAACACACACTCCATCAAATACTTGTAAATAAGAGTAAACGGATTCTAATTCTACTTTAGAATTAACGTACAATTTTAAACTATATACATTTATATTTGTGATTTATTACACTCACCAGTATTTTATTCTGCCTTCGATACTCATCCCCTTCAAGAACCGTTCAACGCTAGACTTCGGCGTGAGACATGTTTGCGAGTACCCTGGATACCAGAGGCTCGAAATCGTCGGGGCGAGCGAAGCGAGACCAGCTGAAATCAAGCCGCATTTTCTCGCAAAACAAAACTGCTTCGGGAATCAAAACTCCTTCGATCGCGGCACATTACAGTCGGTAGTTTGCGAGTCAAGTGGCCAAATATTCCCGGAAAACCAAATCTTTGTGCAATACAGAACCTTGTAAACAAGTCCATCATTTCATAAAGTTTGATTTTTCTGCCATCACAGTGTGTAGTCTCCGTGTAAAACATTTCTGCAGCTCTGAATGCCACTCGCCCAACAGCTCACAGTGCCTCAAACTCGTCCCCGAGGCTTCCTCGCTCGTATTCCGAACAGCATACGATTTGATATTGATTGATTTTTTGCTAACGGCTAGCTAGCTAGCCATCATTCGCCCACCTCACGCAAAAACTCGGTCCTGCGCATGCGCGCATCCACGAGTTAAAAAGGAAACATTGCTTGTTTTGTAAGTAAACCAAATGCGGGTGATTTAAGCCTCGCATCAAGTAATGCTGTTTTATTCATATAGGTGACGTCCTACGTCCTAATCCTGACGTAGACGAGCACGAGGTTAATTCTAAATCACACTCAACAAAATATAATCTTAAGAGATTATACTGGCGATAACTTTCAAAAACATTTGTAAAACCCTCAAATAGCAATTAGAGCTTTCGGTTATCAGATGTTACGCTGTGGATTGTGTTGACTTGCGACAATAAGAAGATAAGTAACCCATGCCTTTATTTAATCTTCAATGAAATGCATACACTGTATACTGATGTCCCGTCTCTCAAGTTACAGCGAATTAAATTGAAGTTCCATTTTAAAAGTTCGCAGTAACTTTAATATGACGTCGTTGTTTGTAAAGGTCAAATGTTTTGGACACTCACCCACACCAATGTGTAATTATATACAATTTTTCATTGATTATCGATAAGGTTACGTTAAATAGCGGTTGCACACATGAAATAAAGCTTGTTAGGGTAGAATATATCTGTGTAACCAAGAAGTGGGATTTCTCTTCTGTTCACAACTTTGTTTATTGTATAATGAATTGTTTCAGATCGAAGTAATTGAAGGAAATTGTGGGTCTAGCTGAACAGCGGAAACAAGGCTAATGCCCTGAACCTTTTTTTTTCAATCAGTGTTTACACTTGATAATGAACACCTACCACATATCAGATATCACTGCGTATCAGCATTGATTGGGGATATAGTGTTTGACCCGTGTGGTATCCAGAAACAAGTAGAACATCTGAATGTGAATAAATCTTGGGGACCAAACGGTATACCTACAAGAATCGACTCTTCTTAATATTTATGTGCATATAATTAGCTACTCGAAAACGAGGCTATCCTTGCATCGCGGACGGAACATTGCTGTGTTCCTCTGTCAGATAGGAGGCAAAAATATAAATCCTGAATTGTCCTTTCGAAGAAGGATGCACGTTGCAGCATCCACGATGCGGGGATAGCCTCGTTTTCGAGTAGTGAGTTAGATATGCGCATAAATATTAAGAGGAGTGAATACTCCATGATATGGCCTTTGAAATTGCTCCTATGCTTTCTTTCCATTTCCAACAAAGCTTTGATTCGGGTACTCTTCCTCAGGACTGGTCTATGGCTATATATGGTCGTACCAATCTTCAAGTCTGGTGATAAACCTAAACCGTGTAACTGTAGACCAGTCTTCCTCACCTGCAATTTGTTGCAAGGTAATGGAGCACGTGGTCTTGAGCCATTTGAACAGATTTTTGTCAGCAAACAATATTTTGACAGATTTACAACATGGTTTTAGGAAAGGATGTTCCTGTGAAACTCAACTCATCCTGTCTGTTACATGATTGGGCGTATGTGATTAACAATCGTGGTCAAGTTGATGCCATCCTTCTAGACTTCTGCAAAGCTTTTTTAAGTATGCCTCAGCTGTACTGTCTGTATGGAACTGACCCTCATAATCAGAATGCTATTAACAAACTTGAGCAAGTTAAAAAGAATGTAGCTCGCTTCGTAACGGGCGATTACCGACGTTCTACCAGCTCTTCTGGCGGCTAGTTAATTCACCAGGCTGTTTTATGGAATAATCTGTCACCGAAAGCTAGGCAGGCCACTAGCCTATCTACCTTCCGAGATATTGTCAATTAATTAGTTCTATTTATAGCTTCACTGTAGTTAGCCACTCTATTTTAATATAATTATTAGGGAATATTCTATAAATTTTAATCTTACATTCGTCATTTATATTACAATTTTATTGTAGTTTTCACGGCTCCTTGGAAGAGCACTAAATCGTAAGTAATGGAATCCGTGGATAAATAAAGGTTTTATTATTATTATCATAGTTGTACGACCCATGTTACACTTTTTTTCTTGTAACTGATATAAATTTGTTGCAGAAAGTATAGAAACCTAACCAAATTTTCGTGCAAATTGCAATTTTGTAAAAAGAAACAGTTGGAATGTGCGAGGGGTTGTTCTAAGAACTTGCAGGCCAAGAAGTGTTACTTTGATCCAGAAAGTCCTGCGTTTATACTACTTAGTGGAAACCTTTCATTGAAGCGCTCATGTTAACCGTTTCAAATAAAGAAAAACAGTTGTACACTAATGCAACTAATATTGCTCATAGTCAAGCCAAAAGCTCCGGCGTGTTTGTGTAGAAAAAAGGAACAATATTGTTTGTTTGGCTGGTAAATACCGGCGATAACTTTCAACAACATTTTTAAAACACTTCGGTTATCAGATGTTATGCTGTGGCATTTGTTGACTTACGACAATAAGAAGATAAGCCATGCCTTTATTTAATCTTCAATGAAAGGCATCCAGTGTATGTACCCTCTCTCTGAATTACAGTGAATTAAATTGAAGTTTCATTTTAAAAGTTCATAATAACGTTCCTCAAGGATGTTAATGCCTGTATGGTTCATTTAGCGGAAAATAGATTTAACGTAAAAACTGTTTTCTAAGAGAAACAACAGTTTAAGCAAAATATATTCATACCACAATACCAATATCTACTTCCTTAAGTGGATGATTGTCGTATCACGTGATCGATGACGTCATTATCGTTTAAACGAAATGCGGTTGCGACGGGAGGATAATAAATGAATAGAAATGACCCTGCTAAAACATTCCTCTTCGAGTGCAGTGTTTTAGACCACGCTTAGAAAACATGACTATCATGTAAAGATAAAGAAATATTAAGGGCACATGAAAAAGTTATGTGACCTATTTTGCACATTTTTGCTTTAATAACTCGTTAACGAAACAACGTAGTAAACCTTCCTAAGAGTAGAATACATCTGTGTAAACAAGAAGTGGAACTTCTCCTCTGTTCAAAACTTTGTTCGTCACCAGCAATAATGAGACATTTGAGCCGCAGTCAGCGCCGTTGCATTTCGTGACGCGTAACACAAGTCGGGATCGGTTAGGCACCGGTTTCCATACGATATTTTAAACAGTATATCTACAGCTGATTGTTTTGAAGTGGGGTTTCTCTTCTGTTCAAAACTTTGTTTATTGCATAATGAATTGATTCAAATCCAAGCTAAAGTATTGAAGGAAATTGTGGATCTAGTTGGATAGTGTGTGTTTTATTAGACTAAAAGTCCTTTTTATTTTTCCCCCGCTTTGGTTAGTTGTTCGCTCACGCGACTATGTCGCTTGACTCGCTTCGCTCAAAAAAAAAACAATAAAGAGAACAAACCCGGGGGGGGTACTTACATGAAAAATGGGTATGTATGTGAGGCCAAGAGGCTCAAACCCTGACCCTGTTTGACCGAATCCGAGCTCCAAAACCCTGATTGCCCCCTTTTTGGGGGAAAAAAACCTGAATGCCCCTTCTTTAAATTGTTTTCAAAACAAGGTCGGATATATATCCCGGCCGGTATACCGCGTACCGGGATTGCATGCAAAATACGGAACATTTCAAGTAGGGACGTGGCATTGGGTAAACAAATCAGCAGATGAAGTACATAGATAAGTACTGAAGTACGGGAACCTCAGTGCTTGCATGTGGGCAGGCGATCAAAATGCGGCAACAGAATGTCTTTTTTTGACATAGTAGCTAAAAAAAAACTAACTGCCTAAACAAATACTGAACCCCGACCCTGACTGCACCCAAATTATACTCAAATCCTGACCCTGATCTGCCCAAATCAGGCCAAAACCCTGACCCTACCTGCCCAAACGGAGCTCAAAACCCTGACCCACCCGGGCGGCACATACATAATACGTGACAAACAGGAGTACCCCCCCGGGAGAACAAAGAGGGCGACATGTGGCAAGTCTAGTGTTTCATCTGTCTTTCAAATTTCGAAATAATATCTGTTTACCTTTATACCATCGATACTCAGTTACGGTTTATTAAAGTATTTGAAATTGAAACTAAACGCATGCAAAAACTAAAACTGTGACAAGAAAGAGAATGTTAAACAAGAGATTCCATCAGGGGGTTTTCACCCAGCCTGTGAACAGCATCCTCCTCTTGATGGGAGAACGGGAAACGGTAACGATGAAATCGCCATTCTCCCATCAAGAGGGGGATGCTGTTCGATAGTCCTCACCTTGAAAAATTATAAATTTGTAATAAAAAAAAAGATTCAGACACCTACATGTAAGTAATTGGAAGCCAAAGCTTGTCTGCCGCAATATATACATTCCTCCATAAATTCGAACTTGCATGCCAAATCCACTTTCTTGGTACCTAAAATATGTACTGAAATTAACTTTGCAAAGTTCATGATATAATCTAGTGGTTTATTCCGATGAGACTTCAAATAGCTAAAAGTCAATGTTAATAATAGAGTTTCCTTTACTGAAGCGGTTACACGGTACATTTTGTTCGTACCGTCAGTTGTATCACGCCAAACAATGTTGCAAGTTGCACGACCCACTCATGCAGGCATGTTATACTTTTCTTTAAGGTGAAACTAGGAACTAAAATTAGGTTGCAGCTAGCAGAAACACTTATAACTATTTTAAAAACAAAAACAAATCACAGCAAAGATAAGATGGATTGCTGAAGAGAGGTTAAATGGCACATGGAGAGGTGTGTTTTCTCTTACGCAAGAAAACCAAGAGCACGTAAGCATATCATCTTTCACTCCACAGTAGTACATTAAATCCATTCCGTAATTGCTCTCTTTAGTTTGCGCTTACATGTAGCGGCAACAACATGAATGTTACTAGCGCGCTTGGCTTTTGTGTACTGAACCTGCTGCTCCTTTTTGCTGGCTTCGCAAACGTTTCAGGTAAGATATATAATTATCAGTCATAGTATATTGAATATGATTACATAGTTAAGTTTCTAGGAATTGTTTCCCTTTTCGTTGTTGTACGGAGTATAGTCTTGCACTGAATATCAAATAGGCAATGATTCTGCACAAATTTGGATATACAATGAAAGTTGAAAAGAAACAGGGCTACACTGTCTTATACTGCGTAGCTTCTTTGACTTTAAGTTGGCTGAGAGAAGCATTAAATTAATAGAGTCCAACATAACGCTGTTTTAGTGACTGTCATCTTATTTTCAAATAATCGAAGCTTTATGATGTTATGCAAGGTACAACTGTACCATAAACTCAAATGTGTATTAAGCAGAAACCGTCGGGGGTGCCTTTAGTGCCCACTTAATACAGAGTGTTCACTTAATAGACTGAGGTTCTGTGATAATTCCAACGTCAGCCAAAAAAGAGTAACCTTGACATTTAAGATACATTAACATAAAAAGTCATTTTGAGAAGTATATCTCTCTCAATTGGATTGCTTTTTTCTTCACCTTATTCTAAATGCGTTGAAGCCGTTATTCTAAATTTTAGAATTTGTGCTGATCCTAACTGAAATTATAATATAAGCAATCTCAGAACAAAAGGTTAATTAATGTACATGCTAATGATAATTTGATATTAAATTTTCGGAATCCATCATCAAATTTTCTCGCGGTCTAATGTTAGGGGTTAAGCGTTAGTAGTGGGTAAGCTATATATCCCTCATATTCTTTTATAATTATTAAATTGGTTTAATTACCCTAAACTTAATTGTTAGTACTAAAAAGGGCTTTGTTTGGTTCTAGTTAGAGGTTTGGTTTGAGCTACGCCATATTGCTAATAATTGTATAATCCCAGTTGGGTTCAACGCACAATTCTAAAATTTAGAATAACGGCTCCAGGCTCGTTCAGAATTGGCGAACCGGCTGGTTCACAATGAAAATGACCATTTTAAACGCTGTATATGAAGACGTCCGCGTCTACTTAAAAGAGTCACTGTTCACATGATATATATCTATTTTATTTTAATGATATCCCTCACTTTTACAATAATGCTTTTACATAACAGAAGCCAGAAGCTTATTTGGAAGTGTGTCGGGTCAGAAGTAAATTTACAAATATAGTCAGAAATACTTAATTGTTATTAGAAGGATAAATGAATTTAGCAGATTACATAATTTCTATACACTTTCTATATATTATAGTTTCTATATATTATATAGTTTCTTCACAGAGTGAATATTACTATAAATTTGATTTATATAATAAATTAAAGAGTAAATGAGAGTCAGATATTATTTTATTAAGATCTACTGTTTACTAACAGTAAATAGGTGAATGCTTTTTGGGAGCGTCCGCTTAGTACAGGTTTGACCGTAACTGATTATAAAGCAACTATCAATTTTCCCAGCCATAATATAGTTAACGAATACGAAGTGTTGTTTTCGTTCTTTATAAATGCTTGCATTGGATACCGAAGAGATAAAGTGACATTTATTTCACAGCTGCGGTGCGTGACCTATAAAAACAGATTTTACTTCAGAGTTTGCAGTATAGAAGACGCTGTTATTGGCTGAAAAGCTACAAACTTGCAGAACCAAATAAGCGTTACTTTGATCTTTAAGGGCCTACGTTTATACTAGTTAGTGTAAACCTTTCATTGAAGTAATCTTGTTAACCGTCGCAAATCAAGAAAAGCGGTTGTATTTACACTAATTAAAATAATTGCTCAAAGGCAAGTCAAAAGCTTCGTGTTTGTGTAGAAAAAAGGAAACATTGTTTGTTTTGTTGGTAAAACCAAATGCGAGTGATCAGCCCTCGCATCAAGTAATGCTGTTGTTATCCATATAGGTGACGTCCTACGTCCTAATCCTGACGTAGACGAACAAAAGGTTAATTCTAAATCAGACTCAACAAAATATAGTCTTAAGAGATTATACTGGCGATAACTTTCAAAAACATTTGTAAAACCCTCAAATAGCAATTAGAGCTTTCGGTTATCAGATGTTACGCTGTGGAATGTGTTGACTTGCGACAATAAGAAGATAAGTAACCCATGCCTTTATTTAATCTTCACTGAAATGCATACAGCGTATATGTCCCGTCTCTCAAGTTACAGCGAATTAAATTGAAGTTTCATTTTAAAAGTTCGCAATAACTTTAATAAGACGTCGTTGTTTGCAAGGTCAAATGTTTTGGACACTCACCCACACCAATGTGTAATTAGATACAATTTTTCATTAATTATCGATAAGTTAAACGTTAATAAGCGGTAGCACACATGAAATAAAGCTTGTTTAATAGAGTAAACAAAAAGTGGGATTTATCTTCTGTTCAGAACTTTGTTTATTGCATAAGAAGAGCCGCCCATCTGGGCTTTCACTCGGGCCACTATATACGAGGGGCTGAATATCAATTAACAGCTAAATGTTTAGCTATTTATCAGTTATCAGTTAAATTTTGCTGTTATCAGTTAAGTTATATAAAAAGACTACCCTAACCTGATTTGAATACATATTTGCTGGTATGAAATGAATAATAACCGCTAATTCAACATCAAACACTACATTTTGTCTATTCAATAGATTTTTCTAGTATCAGATAACTCTGATGTGTCATGTTTAATATTTGACTCATATCAACTGGATAAAATCTGTCGAAAACCATCCGAAAAGCCAATAATAGCATGTGACGTTACGTCATTTTAATAAAAAATAATGAAATATCAGGTAACAGCTATCTCACAAATATCAGCTAACAGCTAAAAAAAGGTAAAATTCTCAGTTAACAGTAATATTTTTGGCCATTTCTCAGTTATCAGTTAACCCCATTCAGCCCCTCATATATACATCATTGCAGTCAGACACTCTTTTAAGGTGAGCACACAGCAGGAAACATTTTGCATGTCCCTTAGTATGTCCTACCTTTATGGATGAATGGGTACACGGGTGTTACTGCAATATGTCCCCTAATGTGTGTCCCACCTTTATGGAGGAAAGGGTATACTCTCATAAAGAAATTGGTTTTAGTGGTCAATGGTAGCACCATTAGAAATGTGAAGGGGGCGATAGGACCTCCTCAAGATGCACGTTTTTCTTTGGCCCCTTGGTTGTGCAAGGCATTTTTTTTATAGTGTGTATTGCAGAAATCTTTTTTATAATACCCTTCAGATTTATATAATATATAAAATGTATATAGTGGCATCAAGGGAACTAGTACTACTACTACTAACAGAGGAGAGATTCAATGTATTTAGCATGGCATTGCTATAATTGGGGACAAATTCATTTACTCTATATCTATACGACTATACAATTCCACTACACTTGAGGGTGGTCACTACCAGAGATTTGGTTGCATTCTCAGTGTTGGCCTACAATTTAACATTGTGATCCAAGAAGACACACAGCTTTTAGAACCATTTGCAGATGTCAGAGCAAAGGCATGCAGTACCAGTTCTCCCAGTTATTTTAAGGTCCTACCTGGTCCTGCACAACAGACTGACACTTAACCACTGAGCTTACTGGTTCTTTGATGGGCCAAAGTTTGTTCAGATAAAATTAATCCAATTCTATTAAAATATAATTATAAATACATCTGAGACATTGAATAAATGTACAACTGTAGTCCATGGAGTTTTAGCATAGTTTTTGTTATAAATAAATATTATTATTATAGCCAGAGATTAATACTGGTTCACTACTCATGCTCTTGCGATAAGTGATAATGGATATTTAATGAACTACAACTGCCAAATGCCCCACGTTTGCCCGGTGGGGGGGGGGGGGGGGGTGTTGTTAATATATTGTATAATATAACCAGGACTGATCAGTATTACTTTCATTCTGGATGATAGAACGTATTTCTCAGCAAATATTAGCTTTTATACATTTTTTATAAATAAAAAGAGTTTGTACTCTTTCACTTCATATTTATTAACACTGTATTAATTGTATTACTATATATATGCCAGCGTATATATTGTAAATAACTTGACCAAATGGAATAGTTTGTATATGTATTTGTTCATGTCCTGCGACCTACTAATTTAATTTCAATTCCATGTAAACTGGCTCCTGGCATTTTTAACTTCTCAGTTATTTCAGGAAGCCAGTAAATATGTATTTTTCTTACCATTAATTTGTCACACTTGTAAACTTTGTAAGGGTATCATAAATTGTTATTGTAATCTCTCCACCACCACCAACAACTAACGGTTTTAATCCCAAGCAAGAGAATCTGGCTGTTAACCTAAACATATCAGCACTTATTATTGAATCAAAAAGACATGTTCAATGTCATTAGAGAGCATGATTTTGCAGTGACACTTTTTATGATTCCGATTTTTGGAGAGAACTGATCGGCTATGTGAAATGATTGGAGATACTGTAGTATGAAAGTTACATTTTCCTCTGGTTCGCTTTGGCTTTTAGTTACCCTACAGACTTTTCGACGTGATTTTACAAACAAATTATTTCTCCATTTAAAAAAAATATATCTCTGATTTGATTCTCTCTTCTCCGTCCTTACGGCTTTGTTTTCTAACTCGCCTCACTTTTCTGCTTTTTCCTAAAATTCGTTTAAGTAATTAAGATGTGCTTGCGACTCGTTTTATTACGACATGTGTACATGTGATTATGTACGCGTACATGTCTGGTTCTTCGACTTAATAAAATTTGCAATTATCTTCTACTGGCATGTCTGTATTCTTCCAGAGATTGACGTATATAATCATGATCTGAAGGATAACACTGGATATAAATAGACTTGGTAAAAAGTACACTGACTATCGCAAAAAATCGACAAAGAAATGCAGATATACACACGCAATGATTTCAACCTCACCGTACCTTCATGACCTGACAAGACACTGTTCAGTTTCACTTTCCCTCTCAGCTTTGCTCTTGAGTTGAAATTGAGTTTGGCTTTGTTAAAGAATATCTTATTCAGTTGTATGGTATTGTGCAGTATATTTGAGTATACCAATCCACAGAGATTCAAATAACAAAGCCGTGGCGGAAGAGAAGCTTAAACAAGAAATATTTTGTCCTCCTAGAAAAATACAACATCTTGCCATTTAATTTCTATCGAAGAAGCCTTTGGTTTCAGCAGCAAATTAATACGCTAAATTCCAATTCGATATGTGGAGCTTTCATCATACAGCCCTTTCAGGTCGTCGTCTCGTATATAAATTCACTGGCCATCTGGGTAAAAAACGCCATCCTTCGGCTCCGACAAGAGCGCCAGTTGAAATATCCTGAGCCTGAGGCTTTCGCACGAGTGAAGTTAAATAAAACATTAAACTGCTTACATTTGAGAGATGGGACTCCAAATTAGAGAGAAATTCCCTCGCGGGCCCACCATCTTGATTTTACTGTATGAAATTATGTAAATAAATTAACCTGGCGGGTGTTACGTGACCAGCACAGTGCTAAATAGGGCGTTGGTTTTGGCTATAGTTAGGTTTTTTGGGGGGGGTTTTGATTAGAGGTTTATAATGGTTTGAGCTACGCCATATTGCTAATAGTTGTATAATCCCAGTTGGGTTCAACCCACAATTCTAAAATTTAGAATAACGGCTCCAGGCCCGTTCAGAACTGGCGAACCGGCTGGTTCACAATGAAAATGACCATTTTAAACGCTGTGTATGAAGACGTCCGCGTCTGCTTAAAAGAGTCACTGTTCACATGATATATATCTATTTTATTTCAAGGATATCCCTCACTTTTACAATAATGCTTTTACATAACAGAAGCCAGAGGCTTATTTGGCAGTGTGTCGGGTCAGAAGTAAATTTACAAATATAGTCAGAAATACTTAATTGTTATTAGAAGGGTAAATAGATTTAGCAGATTACATAATTTCTATAAACTTTCTATATACTATAGTTTCTATATATTATATAGTTTCTTCACAGAGTGAATATTACTATAAATTTGATTGAGAAAATAAATTAAAGAATAAATGAGAGTCAGATATTATTTTATTAAGATATATCAGTACTACCAGTAAATAGGTGAATGCTTTTTGGGAGCGTCCGCTTAATACAGGTTTGACCGAATACGAAGTGTTGTTTTCGTTCTATATAAATGCTTGCATTGGATACCGAGGAGATAAAGTGAAATTTATTTCACAGCTGCGGTGCGTGGCCGATAAAAACAGATTTTACTTCAGAGTTTGCAGTATAGAAGACGCTGTTATTGGCTGAAAAGCTACAAACTTGCAGTCTGAACCAAATAAGCGTTACTTTGATCCTTAAGGGCCTACGTTTATACTTGTTAACCGTCGCAAATCAAGAAAAGCGGTTGCCAGATGATTTACACTAATAAATATAATTGCTCATAGGCAAGTCAAAAGCTTCGTGTTTGTGTAGAAAAAAAGGAAACATTGTTTGTTTTGTAGGTAAAACCAAATGCGAGTGATCAGCCCTCGCCTCAAGTAATGCTGTTGTTATTCATATAGCTGACTACGTCCTAATCCTGACGTAGACGAACAAGAGGTTAATTCTAAATCAGACTCAACAAAATATAGTCTTAAGAGATTATACTGGCGATAACTTTCAAAAACATTTGTAAAACCCTCAAATAGCAATTAGAGCTTTCGGTTATGAGATGTTACGCTGTGGAATGTGTTGACTTACGACCATCTGACTTGATAGCTCAGTTGGTAGAGCGCCAGACATCCAACCTGGAGGTCGTTGGGTTCGAGTCCCACTTGGGTCAGATATTTGTTCTCTTTCCCTCGTAGGGCGTGCACACTTAGCACTACAGCTTGCCACTTTACATTACATTATCCACACTTACTAGTGCTACGCGGCAAACATGATTTTATATCATAACTACATATAACTGTAAACCAGTCTCCCTCACCTGGAATTTGTTGCAAGGTAATGGCGCACGTGGTCTTGAGCCCGATTTGAACAGATGTTTGTCAGCAAACAATATTTTGACAGATTTACAACATGGTTTTAGGAAAGGATTTTCCTGTGAAACTCAACTCATTCTGTCTGTTACATGATTGGGCGTCTATGATTAACAATCGTGGTCAAGTTGATGCCATCCTTTTAGACTTCTGTAAAGCTTTTTTAAGTATGCCTCAGCTGTAATGGCTGTATGGAACTGACCCTCATAATCAGAATGCTATTAACAAACTTGAGCAAGTTAAAAATATATATAGCTCGCTTCGTTACGGGCGATTACCGACGTTCTACCAGCTGTTCTGGCGGCTAGTTAATTTACTATAGGTTGTTTTATGGAATAATCTGTCACCGGAAGCTAGGCAGGCCACTAGCCTATCTACCTTCCGAGATATTGTCAATTAATTAGTTCTGTTTATAGCTTCACTGTATTTAGCCACTCTATTTTAATATAATTATTAGGGAATATTCTATAAATTTTAATCTTAGATTACATTTGTAATTTATAAAGACTTATAATAATAATAATAATTCGACCACGTTTTTTATTATTATTATTGTTGTTTATTATTATATAGACTTAGGTCATATTACAATTTTGTTGTAGCTTGCACGGCTCCTTGGAAGAGCACTAAATAGTCCAGTTTCGTATTCGAAAATTACCGCTGAATGCAATGACTACAGACTCATGTACGCAGGGTTAGCCTCATTCTGAAGTTAAACATTTATAAATACAAGCGAGAAGGTGTGCTATTCACAACACTGTGTATTGTTGTAGTTTCACTGTTTGCACATTCACGAATGCGAAACTGGACTATGGTGAGTAATGGAATCCGTGGTTAAATAAAGGTTTTATTAATATTATTATAGTTGTACGACCCACGTTTTTCTTGCAACTGATAGAAATTTGTTGCATAAAGTATAGCAACCGAACAATATTTTCGTGCAAATTTCAATTTTGTAAAATGAAACAGTTGTGCGAGGGGTTGTTCTTGCGATACAAGTTGCAAGGTAAATTTGCAGTGTAACAGCGCCTTTACGGTCCACTCGCAACAGAAGAACTAAGTGTTAAAGTGCATACAGTGTATAAGCCCTGGCCATGCAGTTATGCATTTTTTTAAAGCTTAAACCTTAAAAGGTAGGGGGAAAAATTCCGAAATTTTAAAATAAAAAAGTTTTCAAATTTTTTTTACCGACTAAACTTCCAAATTTTGAATAATTTCCGCGTACTTTCGGGGACTGGGACGATAATAAAATGTGACGTCATCAACATAACTCGTCTCTTCGCGGGTATAAAGCGTTGGTTTTAATAATTGAATAGATAACCGAGAAAGATGATAACATCGCGCGGAGAACTTTATTCGGCAAAGCCTTTCAGGCAATGGCGCATCGAGCATCTTCTGTTGATGACGTCAAACTAGATCCAGTGTCAATTTTGTAGCGCTCAACAGGTAACCAAAGACACGTTTTTGGGCAACTTTGAACGACCAATGCACCATCACAAATAAATCAAATCAACTTTTTATTACGGAATCCTTTGTCTATGGCCTCTAGTCTCTTCGTAAGAAATATAATATAATTAGCCAGGGCTTATATGCACTTTAAAAAAGTTTTGCGTAACTCAAGTGTATTTTCTACAATTCTGTAAAGTTTTATGATTTTTACTTGAAAGATGGTCAAGAAAACACGAAGAAAGGAGTTAGCCTCGTTTTCATGTTCAAACCAAGCCTTGATACACTATACAAAATTACATCATTTACTTAGAGTCAGTATTTACTTTGAACTACGTGGATAATAACATGTACAAATTCTACCAATAGATATCTACAAATTCACCAATACATATAAGGTTTAACAAATTTGTATTTCGCTTTTGAAATAAATTTAATTTTATTTTGTTTTAATGTTTTTAAATTTGTTGTAAATTATTTTTAAACCACCAATCATTATACAGGAGTTATGAGATTCCCTCACGGTAGTAGATATTGACTTATGCATGAACCATGCATTACAATTTTGTTGATGATATTAATATTTTGGATATTTTTCTTGTCAGCTATACAGCATGGCGTGGTTCGCATACGACGCTCGACTCCAGAGGGCTATTACTGCGAAACTATAACATTTACCTCACCCTTCGCCAGACGTGGTACTGTGCGTGTATTCACAACTGTCAATCACGGCAGCTACTCGTCACGTGTTCATGACGTCACTTACACGTGGGTTGAAGCAGTCACAAACAGTCGCTTTAAAGTATGCATGCTTGAGAGTGGACTTGGATCAGAGGGAAATGCCACAATTGACTGGGTAGCTTTCCACAGTTCAGATACGTCAGTGATCCATGGCAGCACTAATTTCAACCTCTGGACAACTGGAACTAAGTGTAATGTGGTGAACTTTATACAGGTATCATGTCCATCTTGCATATATGTACGTATCCTTAAATAAATGTATAGAGCTTTATCATAATGGTATTAAGGACAAACAAACATGTCAGCCCAGTTTTAACGAGTTCCTTTTCGAACTTGGCAAGTCGTTATTCATCATCACTGACCAGCCTGCTATACCAGACCAGGAGCCCATTATTATTTCTCTCTTATAAATTGGAAGAAAAAAAAGTAATTACACTGCTTGTCTCTCGCTGCAGAATATGGAAGGTACAATCTGATTGGTCCATAATAGAAGAAGGCTTGCATATTGGAAACTAATTAAAGCGTTCGGTGCTACACTAGACGTATTTTTTCACTCTTATACAGGCTAGCTACTCGCTGACCTGTAGTTTTGTCAACTATTCATTTACTGGCGTTTACTTTGTGTGTAGCTGATGGGGAAACATAAACAAAATTGTTTACTATACTACAGTATACTACTACTAGGTACAGTCCTTGCTTGTTTCAATCTATACAAGTTTCCTTGATTATTAGATTATAGATATTGTTTAATTATTAGTTTATTGTTATTATTATTATAATAATTTATGTATTCATTTCAGGCGTTTGCACAGAAGCCGCTCGTATGGATCTCAGTTCATCACCAACTTCTCAACCATAAGCAGGACGCGATGGCCGCCTGGGTAGAGGGTGTTGATAACGGGACATTCTCAATTTGTTTGAGGGAAGCTAAGCTGTTTGACGGTGGCCATAAGAACATACAATTGGTATGATATTATTATTATTTCTATTGATAATATATATTTCCTAATATATATAATTATTTATAATTCCATTATTATTTATTCGACTGACTAAGGGGGGATGGTAGAGGGGAGATACATGTAGCTCGGGATTTCAATTGCTGCATTCAAAACAAATCAACATAACAAAATAAAGACGCAACCCAGCCTCTATATTCTTGTACCACGATTAGTTTATGACTTTAATGTGTGTGAACGGTCCAGGGTTGAAATACCATGGATTCCAGAGGTTAAATGTTTTGCCTTTTGTTGGTAAATTCGGTGAGCGCGCGGAAGGCAAAACAAATTAAACCTCTGGGCCAGGTCTGTTTGAATCTCGTTTTCATGCAGAAATGATTGACGGCAACTCCTCTTAGCCCGCCTCTTAAAGTAACCAATAACAGCAAAGCATGATTTGTGGGCGGCCACAGAAAAGTAGGCGGAGTCAATTTTTTTGTTTACATTTCTTCGCGAGTTGGACAAAGAAATTCAAACAGACCTGGCCCAGAGGTTGAATTTGTTTTGCCTTCCGCGCGCTCACCGAATTTACCAACAAAAGGCAAAACATTTATTAAACCTCTGGAACCCAGGGTAGGGTTGAAACAGTTTTATGATTATGTACATGTTGTAATATTTACTCTTATAACTTGGTACATGTACGTATAACAAATTCCAAACAACCAAATGTATTCTTATCTGCTACCAACCGAGGTTATATCTATACAGCAACAACACATTGTTTTTATTGTAGGATTGGATGGCTTTGGTTGGCAATCCTCCTTCCTGGAACATAACTGAAGTTAATCAGATAAAATTTACGAATGCCGTGGCGCCAACAGAAGGGAATAATTTTGCAAATTGCAAGGTAACAGAAAACCATCGCATATGATAATGGCTTGAAAAAATATCGACATTTTGGAGAGAGAGATTTAATTATATTGATGTCTAAATAGAGTTTTTAAAGCATAGAATAGATACAGAGCGCTACAGGAACGTTTGTTGCGTAATATATTTTCCAATCATTCTTACCTTGATTTGATTTGTCGACTTAAAAACTCCGTAGTATTTCTAGCCTGCTAAGCGGCGTAAAGGGCGAAGAAGGCCGCGGAAGAGGGGAAGAGGGGAAGGAGAGGGGAATAGAGAAAGAAGAAGAGAAAATAAGAACGAATAAATGAATGAATTTTCTTTTCAGAATGTGAATTTCACTGATCCGTTTTACGCGCCTCCCGCGGTGATCATCACAGCTAATCATCTCCATGACAACAGTGATGCCAACTCCCTTCCACCTGAGAGACTTGCGGTATCTGCATGGTTGGAGGTTTGTTAATCAAGTGATGTGAATGACAGTTGATTGTTAAAAGTGATTTTCAATTCTACCTTATCAATCGTTTTCGTTCTGACAATATATACCCGTGACTGTGTAATTAAGTCACGGTCTCCACGTGTCTACATGTCCAGTGTTATTTGTTTTTCAAGTGCTTTTCTTGAAATTCTGAAAGTTAATGAGCATATATGAACTAAACTGGAAATACCGTAGTATTATAGTCGCGTATGTACCATGTATGTACCCTGTAGTGGCTAAATACTCAATACACTGAAAACAAATATGGAAAAGCCATGGAAATTCGGATTTCAATGGTATTTCTATACTACGGATAAATACAATAATGTTCGAAATTCCAATTTACAGCATTTTTCCATTTTTCCATTTTGCTTCTCTAGCAAACCCTCCATCTCTAGCCCCTTTTCCTTTTGCATCGCTAGAAATTCGACACATGAGTCCTAATGAGGGTAGACATACATGTAGCATATTTGGTACATCGGTACACTATAATTATGGATACATAAAGTACCAACCCTTCCGCTTACCAGAATTTTATCGCAGACTCTTCTCTATTGGTCCGTTTAGGACCTACATTTGAAAAGGACAAACTCACTTTAATAGTAACTGCTGTTCATTTAAACAAACACATTGCAGTATCTAAAGGAAAGAGCGAGCTTTCCAAAGCTGCCATTTGTTTTGCATGGATTTGGTCGTTCGCGGCCAGAGATACGACAGCTTACGACACTGTCAAGACGAGCAATATTACAGCTTTTAATTTAGCGTGCACTAGTAACATGGACTTGGACGTTCTTGTCGAAATGTTGAATGTTCAAGAACGAAAAGGAAACCTCAAAAATGGACTAAGGGACACCAAACCAGAAGAATACGGTTAGCTATAGACCCATTCGAAAAATGGCGTCCAATTTAACTAACTATTGTTTAGTACTGACTAGTCTCGCTTACACGTTCAAAAGCTTTTGTGTGTACTGACTAGCCTCGTGTTCACCTTACCAGGACAATAGCTTTTTAAATTGGACGCCGTTTTTCGAATGGGTCTATATCTTTCTGTTTTGAACGCTTCAGTTAATTGACAATTTTTTGCTAAGGTTATAGATTTGTGGCAAATACATCTTTTTAAACTCCCATCTCTATGTTCTTAGCGGCAATGTCCTATGTAAAACGTAGGGCTTTTCATGCTTTGCCGAAGATCGAAAAAAAGAAAACCTCTAAATGTACGAGTTAGCTTAGGGAGTATCAACACTGAATTGCTATTATATGTAGGAATTACGTCCTGGCGCACCATTTTTAAGATTGTACCGTATTTCGCGAGAAATAAGGAAAATGTTTTTATCTCTATACAATTCTCTGTAAATTTTCACGACCCATTTTACACAGTGAGCAGGGGTCAAATATGTATTGCGCAATACCATGTTCATTGCTGTAACTTTATCGTTAACGAGGCGATGCAAACTTTAGGGTGCGTTGAAATTTTATTTGTTTATGGGTTTTTGATTAAACGATGTTGTCATGGCTGCCTCTCGGTTGCTAAATAAAACTTGATTTCAATTTCTTGATAGTAATTATTAGGAGCGGTTAACCAAATGATGCTTTCTATACTTTTCAGGATGTTACGACAAGTTCATTTCGCGCATGTGTGAAAGATATGGCGAATCCAGGTGAAAGCCATCAACCAATCACCATAGACTATTTCGTAATTGGAGGTAAGAAAACACCAGAATCATGCATATCTAGGATCGACCTTCACCTGTAATAGTACTGGCTATCCAAATAATGCTTAATCCTGAAACAATACAAACCCTACACCAATCGAATTCTTTGTCAGTGCAATCCAAATGGAGTCCAATAAAATGCGGCAAGGTTTTGAGAGGTGAAGGCCTGCTTATATGTAGATATGGCTGTAAAACGGCTGCCTGTGCTCTTGGAATCCAGTGAACAAATGAACTGATATAATTTCATTTATCCTTTGTATTTTGTTATCTTATATTTCTTTCGTTAGAACTTATCCTGAAAAATTAAACAAGGAATATTAAAATTTGCTATAGGAAAAACAATAAACTTCGATTAAAATTCAATTAAAATACGGATCTTGTATTGTGTTAGTCTATTAATGCAACGTTATCTTATATTCAGGTTTTCGACCTATTCAAAGAGCACTAATAAAATAACTATCGTTTCGATTTAAAGACAGCCTGCATGTCCAATACTTGTTTGACTTTTTTCGTTATTTGCATTTTTCTTCACCCTCGCCTTATGCCTTTCCTTTGTTCTACGCAATAAATACATTTTAATTACTATTGTTATAGTTTAAATCAGTAATTTCGATCATTAAGGTTCTCGACAAGTTATAATGTACAAGTTCTGTCCTTGCATTTTCTCCATAGATGTGCATCCATGTCTGAACGTCACCTGTGACTATTTTGCTGTGTGCCAGGCATTCGCTGCAGATGACGCACAATGTGTTTGTCCACAGAACTGTCCATCTTATGTCGATCAAGTGTGTGCCACAGATGGACAGACATTTGATAACGAGTGTCTCATGCAACGCGAAGTGTGCCGTATCATGGGTAACTTTAGTTTTTATCATCCTGGAAGCTGTCATGGTAAGAATCTGCTCCCTTGGTTAATAGTGATACAATGTATACATCAAGTATAATACTCCGGCGCTGGAAGGCAGCCGCCGGAATCTTAAAATGTCGACATATTTATTTTACACTGTTTACAACGCATACCATCGTCACTTAATAATTACGAAAGCTAGAGGCAATATGAAATTAGCAACGTGCAAGACTTCGAGATCATATCGGTTCCTTTTAACTACTTCTTAACTTGATGATTCTTGTAAAGAACTTTTGTTAACCCCAAAATACATGTCACATGTATCTTTAGGCGTCGAAACCGGATGTTCCCGAACAGATTTAATGTACAATCGAAATACAATCCCCTGTCAGATGTTCCCAGGCATATGCAAATATCGGGTTCAAAGCAATTAAACGAAAGGAAATATTGTCGGATGATTATCAATTAAAGTGAAGTAAGTGAATGACCGGACACATGTAGATCAATTTCGCCCAATAATAAATGATATCAGGCTCATAGTTCCTCTCTTTTAACCAAAGACTGGGTCGAATTTCCTGGGGTGACGTCATCTCATTAATGCATTATCCTCCATGGTGCTTTTCTATCACAACAACATCGATTTATAGAAAATATACATAGTTTGTAAGTTATTAGTAAAGAAAAAAGTCATTTTAGACAAAATCCTAAGTATATATATATTCAAATTATTGCAAAGTCGAATTAATTAGATGACATCACCCCAGAAAATCGACCCAGGCTTTTACTTACGCGGTCATGAGACAGGAAAGGTCAGTTTTTCACCATTTCAAACAAGCGTAGAACATAGAGTATTATCTGTAACCCAAAAATTTATTTGCAGAAGTACTCAAAACCTTTCACAGGTTCATAAGTAGAAAAATGTCAAGAAGGGTTAGAGGCACTTTAATGAATCTGAGTTTGAGAGTTCGCTTCGAGCTTAGATTATTAATAGAAAATATATAAGCAAATACCGTGAACAAAAATCCTGCAAAAATACGTTGGATCCGAAGTGAGGACCGATGAAGCCAAAAGATAAACAATTAAGAATGAAAAGTCCTAAGACTACAACAAAGCTGATATACAATCTAAAATTCTAACACAAAACACTATACGGTTAGCTACGCCTGATTATTATTAGATTATTATTATTATCATTATTCTAAATAAGTCACTGCTATCAGTAGTTGTAGTCCCATAACTTTTTAACTAGTATCTATTACATAATTTACTATTATGTATTTATATTTTTAACATTTACTTTTTACTACAATGTATCTATTTATAGTTGTAATCATTGTAAAGCGCTATTGGTTTTTAGAAGAAATGACGCTTAAGAAATGACGCTTATTGTTAGCTTCTGTTTAATAATAATAATAATGCCATATTTATACATCGAATTTTCCATGTGTCCAAATGCGCTTTACAGGTCTGGAGTTAAAAGATATATCTAAAATATAATGTCTACATAATTGAAATAGCTGAAAATTGAAACAAATTGGAAACCTAATTAATAAAATGTTAACTTAAAAAGATGAGTTTTAAGTGTAGGTTGAAAAACAGAAAGAGACTGAATTTTCCTTACATCCAATGGAAGTGCGTTCCATAGGCTAGGGGCACAGACCGAAAATACCCTAGCACCATAAGATTTCAAACGAAAGGTGGGTTTATCTACATATCGCCTATCTACAGATCGCAGAGCATGTCGTGGAACATAAGGTATTAATAATTCGCTTAGATAAACAGGTGTTATACCATTAACTACCTTATATGCATACAGTAGTATCTTAAACACAATACGCTTCTCAACTGGAAGCCAGTGCAAATCCATAAGTAGAGGCGTGATGTGATCACACCTACGCGTTAAAGAAACAAGCCTAGAAGGAGAGTTAATCACATATTGTAACCGCTGAGTAAGATGCCCTGCGAGACCGTACAGAAGGGCGTTACAACTGTCGATCCTAGAGATTACAAATGCATTAATCAGAGTCTTTGTTGAGTCATAGCTTAAATATTTCCTTACTTTGGAAATATTTCTGATATGATAAAAAGATGTCTTACAAATTTCATTTACGTGACTCTCATGATTCATTGTACTATCAAATATAACACCAATGTTCCTAGCGGCGTGAGAGGGTACCACCGGGTCATCCACAACCTGCACATAATCCAGCGAAGGCTGACAACGAGTCTTGGAATGTAAGACTAACAGCTCGGTCTTGTCGCCGTTTAGCTTGAGGTTATTGTGCAGCATCCAGAGATCGATATCCCGCACGCACGCTTCGATTCTAGATCGAGTGTGTTCAAGATCCCCCAACACCGAACACCTGAAGGTAAGATTATAGCTGCGTGTTATCAGCGTACATATGGTAAGAGACGTCATGACGTCATGGCATAATGTCACCAAGAGGAGCTGTGTATAAGAGATACAAGATCGGTCCAAGGACAGAACTGAGGGACACCGCAGTTCAAAGGACTACTAGACGATCTAAAGTTTTCAATGCAAGCAAGCTGCTTCCTTCCGGTGAGACAGGAACGAAACCAGTTGTGCACAGTTCCCTCTATACCAAAATACTCGGTGATCCTAGACAGCAAAATATGGTGATCGACAGTATCAAAAGCCGCTGACAGATCTAACAGCAGTAAAATGACACATCTGTCCTCATCAATTGCGCACAGAACATCATTTTGAACCCTGATAAGCGCAGTTTCAGTACTATGGCCTGCCTTATATGTTGACTGGAAGAATTCTGCTAAATTGTTGTCAGTAAGATGTCGATTAAGCTGAGAAGCAACTACTCTTTCACAAGATTTCGAAATAAACATTAAGTTCGAAATTGCTCTGTGGTTACAGAAAACCTCATGGTCCCGGAATGCCTTCTTGAGTAGCAGTCGTAGTAGAGCCTCCTTCGTATTCTCAGTGAGAACGCCGTGCTACAGAGAAAGAGTTACAATCCTGGAAAGTACTGGCATCAATAAGTCCAAACAGTCCTTAAAGAACTGTTGCCAGTAGGGGATGAAGTGCACAAGTTTTAAGAGTAGACAGTTCTTCCACAGAGACTGGTTGAAATTCCCGAAACAGCGCCACAGCAGGTACCGATTGGCGCAGAACAAGGGTCGTCAAGTGCAGTCTGCCTAGTTTTCAGACATACCCGTACTTTGAAATCAGTGTTCTCAGCAAAAAACAACTTTTCATCACTGTCACAATAAGGCAGTTTCCTTACGGCATTCCGGTGCAACATTTTACTTCTCCTCACTAGAAAAAGACGTTTAGGATCACCACGATTTTCTTCAATAAGCGCAGAATAATAGCCCATTTTAGCTTCGAATACGCACTTGTTGACCAGAGCACATTGATATGATCCCGATAGATTTCACGTCCACTGTCAATCCAGATGACCTCTAACGACGCTCAAACCTCCTCCGCATGTTTTTCTCCTCCTTGATTGTGTCATTGTACCATGGAGCTGCTGGGCGAAGAGTTATCATTCGCTTTTGTAGAGTCGTATGCTTATCCAATAAGCTGAAGAGTACTGTGTTAAACTGGCTGGTAAGGGCATTTAAGTCATCATCCGAGTTACTAGTACTGGCCAGCCGAGAGTTCTGGATGTCGTTACGAAATTGTGATACATCAATTAGCTTGAGTTTCCTGTAACAAATCTCTTTTCACAAAGCTGTCTTAGGGAGAGATAACATACATCATACAGCGGAGTGATCAGATAATATAGGATCAAACACTGTAAAATTGCTGGCAATATTCTCTTCATTTCCAGTAACAATCAGGTCAAGCGTATGGCATACAAATGTGGTGTTTGAGTTTGAATGTCTCAAGCAATTGAAGAAAACCTTGAGCCGCTGAATCACGTTCGTCATCAATATGAAAATTGAAATCGTCGGCCATAAGAAGAGGGCCTGGAGCAGTAAGGGGATTCTCTTGAAACCTGGGAAATGTATCAAAGAATAAGGGAAGCAAACTATTGTTGGACTTGGAAGGCGGCCGGCGCGCGCGCGGTGGTCGATAAACAATAACAACCCACAAGTTTGTAGAAGAATGTTTCATAATTAAATCTGTAAATTCAAACGATTTAAACTTGATCTTGATACACAATTGACTAGAAGCACTAGCGCCACTCCATCTCCTCTAGAGCCTCTAGGAACACTATAAAGTTCATAACCGATAGGACAAATATCGCGTATGATATATTCGTCAGATTCACTTGATCACAGCCACGTCTCGGTCAACGCAAGGATATCACGATCAACAATCGAATCCTTCACTGGTAGTGATTTATTCCTGATCGATCTTGTATTCAGGAGAGAGAAGGACATAGGCTTGGCTGTACTTGGCTTCGGAATTAATGGTTGCAGGAGCTGAATGACCGTATAATATTGTTAACGTTGTTATTGCTGGTCACACTACTCTGAGCTTGCCTTCGTCTTAGTTCAGTGAACTCAATAATGGAGTCATGTTGAAACTTTACCTTCTCTGAATGCCGATGAAATCGGTTTAATCCGATAAGTATGCGTCCCAGATAGTCCCACTCGTCTCCCTCTTACATTTCTCATAAGTCCAGCAGACTTAAGTGAGACTTGAAAGTTACCTAACTAATCGAAAACAATTTGTATGTATTGATGGTGTTAACTCGAACACCATGGCTCGATTTTGGGGCCAATACTATTTCTAATCTACATGGATGATGCTAAAACTTTTAATAGACTGGCTCACCTTGTCCATTATGCTGACGATATGAATATCCTTATTCATCACAAAAATATAAAAAAATATTATATCCTCTATAAATTCAGAACTCATAGCCAATAGACTAACTGTTAACCTTTCGAAAACAAATTGTGTGTTGTTCATATATCAGCAAAGACATACAAAAAGACATGCCTCAAACTTAAATATCACGTTTTCTACGAAAAATCTGAAGAGAATTGATAAGACGACGTTTTTAGGGATTCTCGTTGATGAACATCTAAGTTGGGAGTCTCACATAAATAATATAGCAGTAAAAATTGCAAAATCAGTGGTGGCATTTATAGATGTCGCAAATTTCTCAATCGTAAAGTCTTAATCCTCTATAATTATTCTACAGAAGCGTGCTATGCGTGTAATACCTTTCTCGGATTTCATGGCACATAGTAAGGACGCTATTCTGTGACCTTGAAATATTAAATATTTATGAAATAACCAAATTACAACTTGGGGAACTTGCTTTTATACATCAAAATAATTTGTTACCTAGTACTTTCAATTCACTTTTTAGTAGAATTTCTGAGGTCCACACATACAATACCTGATCGAGATCAAATAAGAATCTTTTTATCCCTAGAGCGAACCTAAATTATGGAAAATTTAGTGTCAAAGACTTGGAACAGTATACCTTTAGATATAAAACAATGATACATTTATGTCGTTTGCAGCTGTCGTTTGTGCTATTTACTATTTTTGCTCTTTCTCGTAGATATTAAAAATACTTAACCTAAACTCTATTACTTTAATCATATTTTTAAAAATACGTTTATTTCTGTTTCAGTCTAGTTTACACAAACTCTTATACTAGATCTAGTGCACTATCTACATTCACTTTTTATATGTCCTGTATTTGTCTTTTATATCTATTAATTTAAATATGTTTTCTAGAGGCATAAGCAACTTTGGTAACCATCGTGGTTTTATGCTTGTGCTCCACATTAGCAAATATCTTTTGTCGCATGTCCTAAATGTAATGATTGTTTTTGTTTTGTTTTGTGGAAATAAAAACCTTGAGTTCCAAACCACTGGAGACACAGGTCTTGTCCATTGTCGTGTAGAAAAATGGCGGGAAATTTGAATTCCGGCCGACTCTGCAAACTTCCACTAAGATGTCAGGGACAGCTAAGATAGTTTCTTGAGTAGCTTAACATAATTTGAGGGAAGTTGATACTTGAAACTGATCAAAGCAGCTATCCTTTCGTGATATACGTGGAATAAAGTAATAAAAATGGCTAAAATATGAGAGAACTAGACCAGGCTAAGCAGCCGAACAGGCGCTATTTACATGCGCTAATATGGCAGCTCTTGCCATATTTGGAAAACACACAACCAGTGTATTTTTGGTCTTGTCTTTAAAAATGGCGGACACTAATGTTTACCCGAAAGTGCGAAGGGAAGATCATGGAAAAGCAAGCTTAAAACAAGCAAATATACAGAACTGACAATTTACAACAGTGTAGAATCATGTTGTTGAGATACCTGTTGCAAAATCTTTGTGAAAGACTCAAGCACAGTTCAGTTTTCGGGTCCTCAAACAAGCCGAAGCTTGCCAGACCAGAAAATCCCCAACACGGAGGGATTCCCAATAACTGAGTAAGGAATCACACAAAACCTTAAGTTGATGAAGAACTTAAAAAAAATACAAGGAAATGGACCAAATAAATGTGTAACTTTTCTATTCTTTCAGATCTTTTTTATTATTATGCTAACTATTCCGTTTCAAAAGAAACACCGGCAGCCTCTTGTTATTGGTAGGAATATTGTAGAAAAATATTATTTGTTACGAAATGTTGATGATGATGATGATAATGCTCCTTTTGCCCAAATACAACATGTATTTTATTGTGTAAAAATAAAAACAATATACACCATTTTAATAAGTCTAACTGTAAGTTTAATCAATGACGTTATCCACGTACTTCTCGTGTATCAGGACTTGAAAATGTTTTCAGCCCCTCTGCTGCGTCCTGGAAAGTTGTTTGAAATTTATTGCCATCTGTTATTCAAGAAATCACGCGTTAAACGATCGCTATTTCTTTGTTTTTCCGCAAATGACGTCACTATAATTAATTCCAACCACCTATGAAAAGGGTGTATATACCACCATAAATATTAAGTGGCTGTGAAGTCAAAATAAGAATCAAGCAGTTAATACCTGGGTCAGAGGGTAATGTTCACGAAAACAGTGTTTTGCCCCTTTCTACTTAGTTATATAATCATGCCATGCAAACCAAACTTGGTATAGGCGGGTATGTTGGTATCATGTTCCCTAAAATATCGGAATATTTGGTTACAATTGAAACCAACTTTAAAGGGTGCTCCTTAATTTTCGAAAACATGACTATTTAAGTAAAAACGAATTTCTGTCTGCGATAGGCCTATACATTCTTTAAGTATGTTTACGACAACATATGTTTCTGCCCGGGATGGTGGTACATCTAACGTATTAGCTTAGATAATAAAGGAAGTATGTTGCTATGGTAACGATTCCAATGGTTACGTGATGCAAGGACTAGCATCCTGGGCAAAAAACCTTGCGAATTAGTCTGATTATTAGAAATATGTTCCTACTACCGAATTTGGTTGTTCTAGTTGTAGAAATTACCTAATTAGCATATAATAATCCATGCCTTAACATGATTTGCCTCTCAAACTCTTTCTATAGGATTTCCAGTGCAGCAAGGCAGACTGTCCCTCAACCCTTCATCGTCAGATGTTCACTGCCAGAGCATTAATTTCGCCCCATACTCATTCTTCCCTGACAAACATGTCCACGTTATTGTAACTGTCAATCATCACAACTCATCAGATCCAGGTTTTGTGCATGATGCTGGATCCTCGTGGGTTGAAAATGTCAGCCATGAATCCTTCACAGCCTGCGTGCTACTTGCAGGCCGTGATGAAAAACGAGACGTTGATTTCACAAACGTTGATTGGTTTGCATATCAAGGAGCTCCAAGGGATGGCATTACTGGGCGAGAAAGGTTTTCAAGCTGGTGGTCTGGGACTAAATGTACAACAGTTACCCTTCCAAGTGTAAGAAGGTTTTGTTAATATTGTGAATATATTCATATCATGTATAATTCCATGTTTGTGAATAAGTATGGCAATTGAAAGGAATCTCTCAATATTCATTTTTATCAGCTTTCCTATAAATGTTATGATATACAGAACTAATTCAGTTGCGATCAATTCACTTACTTTACCGTTTGACACGTTAAATAATAATTTCAAAGTTAAAGACCAGACGAAAACATTTGTTACGTTCATACAACATTGAATCTAAAAAACCCTGACATTATATACAATCACGAGGTTCAAGGTTCTTTATTTTTACACTATTTACAGGTACATGCAGGTATGAAGTTTGACATAGGATTACTGCGAGAAAAGAAAATTGACAAGAAGTATTATATATGGTTTACAGGAATTATGCGTAGTGGCCAAAGTAGCATTGAAGCTTTCGAGTTAGCCACTACCATCAGAATAAATATACGAGGACAGGTTTACCGGAAATGTTATAAGAACTTCGTATAGTAAGGAAAAGAAGAAGAAAATACAAGTTTCAGTTATATGAAAGTTAAAAATGCTCAATGGTAGTATATACAGATGTCAGGTCTGATTATCAAGAAAGAATAATTTATATATTTTTCTTAAAACTACTGTTGCTGGCACGGCTTGCCAGTCAGCAGGACTCTATTAAATTGTAGAGTTTTCACAAATGTGCCATTCCTTCAGTTTTAAACATATGAACCTAACAATTGGGCTTTTTACTAATTTTGGCTTGCTCTTTCCAATTCTGGCATCCATGTTGTTCTACCGCCACTTTTTTTTATTGACAGGCTAAAAAGGTCACGTGACCAGGTCCTGCAAAGGGCATATTCACAGTGAAAAAGAGATACCTAATTATGACGTCATATATTTTTGAAAACGTCTTTTAGAAATAAATATGAGTATTTTTCGGGTTTTAACTAATAAATGTACTTATTGTACACCAAATAGGCTCAATATGGTCTTTTTATATTTCTTCAATGTAGAAAGCATGATTTAAGTTAGACCCATGACGTCAGAAAATATGACGTCACAGGATATTTAAGTTCTAAATAACTCGTCATGTATTGATCGTAGAGACTTCAAAATTGCGGCATTGAAAAATATATATTTATGTTGCTGTGATAATATGCTTTATTGCAAACGTATACGTAACGAAGAATTTGACCTTAAAAGGAGCCGTTCTTTATGACGTCACAACAACGTCAATGTACAAACCTGATTGAACTTGAATACGTAATTCGAATTCCCTACCAAAATTGTCGAGTTATCAGTTTTTGACACGCTCAACGTGAGCGATTTCAAGGTCATTTATATTTGCCCACCGTGAATAAACAAAGTTTTAAGAAGATTTATCATGAACACATGTTGGTTACAGAATGCAAGCAGAAATAACTCGTGCATTTTAGCTCATATTAACTCATGAAATAATTAAGTGTTTTGCTAAACATTTAATAACAGTAAATACATTAATTTTCAACTGAATAAACGAGAGATCACGTGCAAAAGCATACTTCAGCAACATATTCACCAGCATATTGCCTTTTAAAATGAACAGCTATAATGTATATGTTTTTGTTCTTTCCGTGTATTGTTTATTATACGACGGCTAGCACGAAAAAAGTGTTTATTTCAGTCGCTTACCTTACAGCTCTGTTTGAAGAAACTATCTTGAGAGCAAAAACTATCAGCTTTTTTGAAGCCAACTGTCGGGGGCGCTCGCGCTGAAAAAAAATGTTTTTGCGCGCTAAAAGCTGATTGGCTATTACTATAACAGCCTCATTTTGATTGGCTCGCGCGTTTACAAAAACGTTTAAGTGTTGAATAAACCTGAGCAAACCAGTTCGTGCTCCGTGTAATACGCTCGCATATTTGCACTCGAAAACGCCAAGTCGTATAATCAATATATATATATCAACTTAGTATTATGAATCTTATTAAACTGATCGATGAACACGTACAAACGTACACATGATTCCAGGCCCACTGGACTAACGTACTTCTTTATACTTAGGGAAAACTATCCAGTTCTCCAACGTTACTCATTACACCACAACACTACCGCTCAGGATTAAAACACGACGCGGCCATGGCCTGGGCAGAGGACCTAACTAGTTCTGCATTCACTATTTGTCTAAGGGAATTACAGAACTTCGACGGAGCTCACGAGGATATAGCTGTGGTTAGATTAATTATGCTAATCTTGTCCTTTTGATTTTCAAATAATTTTATGACGAATAGTGCATCTAGGTGACTAGGTAAGGTAAGTTAACCTATTATCGGCCATAACCTATTTTCAGGCACACATGTAAACAAGTAAATTTCTCCCTAGAGGAGACACAAAAAGATTTTGAAGCCAGTACGAGACTGTTCACTTGATATCGAATTACTAACCCTATTATCTTCTTTCTTGACTCTCAAATTCAGTGAAATATGACTTTGTGTTTACCTGTTGCAGAAATGGCGCTCCTTCCTAGTGCTGAGACTTCATTAACCCCCCCCCCCCCCCCTCCAAAAAAAACGAATAACGTCAAACCCGAAAGCAGCACAACTCCATCAAAACTTTATCGCGTCCTGTGGCGATTTTCCAACTGTCGAGAGTAAATTCTGAAGATAACTCCAAATACCTACACCTGAACGGCTGATACATGACAAACTGACACACGTGCGGTGTAGTGGCGGGAATTCCTTACGGAGAAGCGTTAGCTTGCCCAGTGTTGATAAATGATCAACTTTATAGTGAAAAATAAATCGTTTATTATAATAATGTGAATTTTGCACTGCGTAGAAGCAAAAACGGAACTAAACTGATGAAACGAGGCAACAGCGTTTATTTCCGCCACGCTTGCCCGAAATGAAGTACGTCAGTTTTACAACCACAACAAGTCACTAAAAATGCCGTTTACCATACCCTATCACAGACTTAAAGCAAAAAAATATTTACCTTATTCCTCACTTGAAGCAAAAAATATATACACTATCCCAGACCCAAACCATAGATTCATACTCAATTACACTACGAAAGCCGTTGTTTTGTTTTAATATGGCATTTTAAGCTGTAGCGTGGTCGATAGAGCGCTAAGCATGGCGTTAACGTCTAGTAAATAAAAATCCATACCCTTTCCCAGGCCCAAACCGTAAAAAGGACACCCTATCCCAGACCTCGGCAGCTGGAAAACCATACCCTTTGGGTTGGCACATACCCGTATAGCCCATATAAGGGAGTACCTCCCGGGGAATAATGCTAGCCTCAATCCAAACATGTTCAATCCAAAAGGTTTTCCCATGTTTAAGAAGCGCACAACTATCGCGTGTCCGATAATAGGTATTGCTTGGCCGATAGTAGGATAATCTGGCCGAACAACTGATTCTTCAGTCAGTTTTCAGGGAGAATAGTGAAATTCGAAACGAATCAGGTTATGCAACTTAGTCACAATTACTAAATATCACGAAGGAAGAAAAACATTGGCAATGGCCACCTTCGTTATACGACTGGGAGCGATCAAGGTAAACTGGCCGATAATAGGTTGACTTACCTTATGTTATATATCAACAATGATTTTATTGTGTTGATCAACAGAATTGGATGGCTTTTGACACCCTACATAAACCTCTCTTCAAAGAGCATGGGAACGAATACTTTGCAAACGACAGACCGCCATTAAAACAAAACAACCACGCTTTCTGCGAGGTAAGCGATTGAGCCGCATAACCTTAATATATCCTTTTCTTCAAATGCATTGCTTCATTTGTAAGTACTTTTGATGTTCTAATCCGTTTATTTTGCAGTAGAAAAACAATTATATATGTTAATGTGTAACTATTTAATCTCTTTCGATTTTCAGACTATCAGCTTTACTGAAAGGTATGCCTATCCGCCCACAGTGCTTTTGACACCAAGTATTACCACTAACGGCCAACCAAGCAGTGGCATATCCAGCTGGGTTGAGGTAAGAATGCATGAGTTTTAAAAGTAGATCATAGGTATGTTAAATAAAAAAAAAACACCCAGCTCATTTAAGGTCGTAGTACCTCGTAACAGTCTTGAAAGACTGATACACTTGAGGACGACCGACACCTACGAGTTTGTGTCCTTATATCCGATAATGAATGTGCAGTATCATAAAGACGTTTAGAATAGCCTTACAGTGCCTATAACCCTTCTTGCAATTTTTATAGCTATGAACCTTCGAAATGTTTTGAATACTTCTGTGAAGAAAGTTTTGGTTTACAGAGATTATACTCAATGTTCTACGCTTTTTTGAAATAATTTAAATTTGACTTTTCCTGACCCATGACCGCGTAAGTAAAAGCCTGGGTCGATACCTGGGTAGACGTCATCTCATTAATGCATTATTCTCCATGGCGCCTCATCGATGCATAGAAAATATGCACAGTTTGTGAGTTGTTAGTAAAGAAAAAATCAAGTATTTCTTCAAATTATTGCAAAGTCGAATTAATTATATGACATCTATCTGTACTGGGGTGTTTGACGTCAACACACACACACCATATCCTTTATATTTGTACCTCGAAATAACAGTGGTATCTAGCGAATTAAACTAATTATCTAGTGTTCCTATAAACACTGATGCCTGGAGATAAATTAATTTCAATTGCACCGTAACTCTCATCATTATTGGGTGAGTTCTCGCATATACAGTCTTGGCACGTAGTCCAAGCTGTCTGGGCCAAGGAATCTCGGCCCAGGCTTTTACCAAGGGCACCCAACGAATACTTTTTGAAATTTGTTTGAAACCAGTTGTATGCAGCTCATCTAGCCATTTTAAGGCGCCTACTATGTCTTTTGACGTATTCTAGAAAGCTACTAGCTGTTCGGATTTTCTAGGTGGAAATCGCGTCAACCGAAAATACTATGGCAAAATATTCCCGGCCTACGAATTTGTTAGTAGTCTAGAACATAACTAGAATTTTCTAGCCCAAGTAACTTCATGTTGCAAAGTTTTGTGGAGGTACGAATTTTTTAGGGATTCTTTTTTCCTGTTCTGACTCTATTGATCAGACGAATTGGGACGTACGAATATTTTAGGGGAAACCTTTTAGTCTCCCTTTTCTTCTATAATTTTCTAGGGATTGAAAACAAATTTTCTAGCCAGTATTTCAGAAAACAATTTTCTAGGGACAATTTTTTCAAATCCGAAAGTTTTAGGCTAACTTACTCTCCCGAACAGCTTTTTAACCGAAAACTTCGTTGGGTGCCCTTGTTTTACTTACGCAGTCATAGATCAGGAAAGGTTAAATTTACACGATATCAAGTTACAAGCGTAGAACATAAAGTAAACACTGTAAACCAACGTACGCGTTCTTCACAGAAGTACTCAAAACTTTAAGGAGGTTCATAGCTATAAAAATTGCACACTTGTTATAGGCACTTTAAAAGTGAAATATAGAAAAAATACGTGAAACCACCCTTTCACTGATTGAAACATAGGAAAGTATTTTACTATTACTCCATTTGAAAAGGAAAAGCAGAGTCCAGGGTGGTTTCGGGTAGTTTGTTCCATTTATTGGTCATCATTAAAAATCTCGTGCACTGTAGAAAATGAATATACTAGGCGTTGCTCTGGCAAGTGAAATGCTATAGATTTTTGGTGTCACCTGATGGGCAAAACAATGTTGAAAATAATATTTTGAAAATGTATAATTGATAGAACGATTACCAAAACTGTGCCTCAATGGGCGACTTTGCGTTGAAGTTGGTCATTTCAGACCGACGTTCCTCAATGCATGGCGACTTTAATATTTGTGTTCAAGTCGGTCATTTCAGACCAACAATAATTGCCTTATATACGTCTCACTGAATGGCCATCGAACAATAGTGGATAGGTTTTCAATAGCCCACTTCCGCGATATGCTTTACTTGTCACGCACAAAGGTTTCAATACGAGGCCCCGTGCTAAATTAAATTTATTCTTTTTTCTTTGAAAATAATAAATTTAATTTAGCACGGGGCCTCGTATTGAAACCTTTGGTCGTGATACGTAAAGCATATCGCGGAAGTGGGCTATTGACATATATTCGGCTGTGTTCAAGTCGTACGCATGGGCGTATAACAAAGCTGTCAGACTCATGAAAGCATGCACATTGTCTTCCACTCGATTCGTCACTAAAACATTATTATGCGGTGCTTCCTCGTTTCCTCGTCTCGACCTCTCTCAAAACTACCGAGAATATGTTTACGGTGCTCGACCATGGGCTTGGTCAGTTCGCAAAAATTTCTGGGATTGTGCTTGGGCCCGAAATGGTTTGTGGGACTGTGACAATCCAGACATATACGAAAAAATTGACTGAAATCGATTATTTGCTAAGAATAATAATATTGCCTCACCTACCGGCATCGGCAGCAATTAGCAATGACATTGACATAGTGAGAAAGCGTCAAAAATTAAGTCACTGTTTGAGAGGAGCGCATATCCGGCTGGATCAGAACATGTATTTTTTTAAGTTCTGATATTCTGAAGCACATTTTTGGGTAAAATTTGCCTTGACTATATTTTTTACCAAGTTAATGCTAAGAATTACACAAGGTTGTCAACATTTTACACAATATTCAAAGAGCTGGATAGCTAAAAAAAAACCCAGCAATCATGTATTTTTAGACCATATATACAGCATGGTAAGCAACTTGGGTATATACTTCATGGTATATAGTGTTTCGTTCCATATAGTCTCCCTGGATAATACTGTAAAACAGTAGAACAAAAGGAAATGATTATGAAGGGAGTCTATATGGAACGAAACACTACCATGAAGTATAATATACCACAACTTGGCATAAAATCTTTTGCATATTTATCTGCTCAAAAACTGAGCGCTACTAACAGCTACATGAAACTCCGAACTTGACAAGGGTAAACAGGCTTAGCTTGTTTGGACTTTGAGTCTTTGTCTCTGCCTGTAAAACTATTAAATAAAGATAAATAAAATAAATGCATTGGAGATTTCCAAATACTTTTTACACTGATTCATTTTACACTGATCTGGTTAAAAATGGAGCCTTGTTCAGTTCAGAGTTTCATGTAGCGCTCACTTTTTAACCAGATCAGTGTAAAACGTCTTTGGAAATTTCCAATGCATTTTCAGCCTTGTTCAATTCAGGGTTCAGTTAATAAAGCGATCAATGAATTTTTAACCAGATCAATGTAAAATGCCTTTGGAAATTTCCAATGCATTTTATCCCTTGTTCAGTTCTCAGTTTAATGTAGCACTCGTGCATTTTTAACCAGATCAGTGGAAAACGTTTTTTTGAAATTTCCAATACATTTTGAGCCTTGTTCAATTTTTAACCAGATAAGTCGGTAAAATGTGTATATATATAGTTTTGTGCCAGTGTGTATATAGTGTCAAAATACATAGACACTGTATTATACAAAGTATGCCAGTTTGAATAAAATATCATTAATAATAATTATCATAACTTTGTCGTTTTGGTAATAATCATGTACGATATAGGTTCTCAGCGCACCACGTTTGAATAAAATGGCAATATATATTGATAAATGCGCATCCAAATTTTTACCAAACCTCGCCTACTTCAGAATATCACAAATATGATAAACGTAACAAAATAATGTTAAAATCAATCATTTGTCTTTCCAGCACCTGAACTCTACCGGATTTCAAGTCTGCGTAAAGGAGGTCTATAAGAATGGATATTTACCGCTCACTGTTCACTACGCGATTATATCTGGTAACTGACATTTCTGTACCTCGCTAGAACTCTGCATTTTTCGTATCAGCTTGTATCTATTTTGTCTGATCTGCACAGATTTCATATCAGCATTTTTTATTTAATCTAGAAACATGTGGAAAAGGCTCGAAGTACTTTCAAGGTTTCTGTTACATCACAGGCGACTCTTGCTTAGACTGGCGACGATCCCAACGGGCGTGCACTGATTTGGGGTCACAACTGACGAGTGTTCACAATCAGGAAGAGAATGTATTCCTCCAACAACAGCAACGCGGGAAGCTGGCTTGGATCGGATTAAATGATGTCATTACCGAGGGATCGTTCACATGGGTTGATGGAACGGCCGTCAATTTCACCTACTGGGCGAAGAACCAACCGAACGACTTCAGGAACCAAGACTGTGTACACTCCCTCGGTGTGCATTATGGGTATAGATGGAATGACGTTCAGTGCATGGATTGCCATAACTACACATGCAGAAAAGGTACCGTCGAAATAGCATTTCAAAGAGTTGTTATATACTAGATACGTCTAGGAGTGTTCTTCTCAGAGAGTGACGGTTCATTTAAAATTATATTTATTTAGCTCCCTAACTACTGTACAGTAATCTAAGTTTCCAATAAATATATGAATTCAAAGCTATTAATCTATTTATTGGATGAGGTTGAGCGTGATATAAAACATTTTCAAGGCCATAGACTATATCACAACTCTGAGTTTCCATTGTTAAATCCAAGATGGCCGCCCAACAACAACAATGGAAAACTGAGATATCCATCCCAGAGTGCACTGGGACGGCGGGGTTGCGATATGGTCTATGGTCTGTGTTATCAGCCAAAGCCGAGGTCTTGTTAACATTTTTGACATCACTCTCACTCTAATTTACAATAATTGATAACATGATAACAAACGATAACAAACTAGATCTGGTTGGACGTGAATTTCGTACTGTGTTTTTATATTTTTGTTTACAAAATTGGTTGTATTCGGGTTTTGCTAACCCTTCCGTCTTCGGCAGTATACACTGTGCTGAATAAACTTGGTTGATCTCTACAACCTCCTTTACTGGATCTTTATATGATTTCCAAAGAAGGCAATTAATTGCAGACCAAAACCAAATTAACACGTATATTCTCACCAAACCTTCACAGAAATAAATGGACATCCTTATTTCTAGAAAATATTCAGAATATTTTAATGATATGTTTTATTGTCTTGTTCAATTCCAGACTATGGAATTGGTCAAAATTATGAAAATATAAATGTCCTTTTTTTGCTAGAATATCTCCAAGGTATAATTTCCATGGGTGTCTATAAAACGAAGACCGATACCCAAAAATGAAGTCCCCCCCCCCTTTTCTCTTGTTCTAAAAACACTAGTTTATAAAGCTGAAAACACACAAAATTAAACCAGTAAAGTAAAATAATCAGGGTCTGCGTTTTATAGTTTACTCCGGCCAAACAAATATAAAAACTTTTATAAATTCCAAATCGATTGAAATTTGTTCATGCCCAGCAGCCTCGGTTAAAACACATTTCAGAATTAGGAACCAAAAAACAACTGTTGTACAACCAAATTCGTTTTCAATTTTGATTTATTGACAGATTATGACGAGTGTTCTGAGTCTACGGATACATGTGATCCTATTGCAACATGCATCAATACAGTGGGTTCGTACACGTGTGAATGTCCCAAGGGATACACAACACATGGAGACACATGTAATGGTGAGTCACTCAACCAGCAAACATTATACATTGAGCAAATTCATCATTTATTTGATATGCGTGTTCAAAGAGATTCACAGTCTATATAAATTATGGGTAAAGTAATATGAAGGTGATTATGTTCCAGTCTTGGCATATATACGCGTTAACGTAATACCCAAGGGTAACCCGGAATTCCTTTGACACGTAATGTAATGCTGAGTAACGAATGCAAAGTGATGACATAAAACGTGAGATGGACTTTAAATTGTCTAAACTTGTAGCAATCTGAATTACAGATGCACGAAGGCTTTGTTTCCATTTTTAATAACAATTAAACTCTTATTATTCAAATTTATATCTAGCTATAAAGGCCTAAATTTATGTAAAAAAAATGTCTGCTTTTAATTACTAATAGGTTGACAGCCTTATTAAAGTACATGATATTGTGCTAACTATTTATACAACATACATACGCGTTAACATATCCCAAGGGTAACCCGGCATTCCTTTAACACATAATGTAATGCTGAGCAACTAGAATGTAAATCGATGAAATAAAGCAACACTATTGACATTAAATTGTCTAAAGTGTAGCACTCTGGATTACAGATGCACCAATGGTTTGTTTCCATTTTAAATCAAAAATTAGACTCTAGTTGTTCTAACTTTATATCGTATGTTAAAACAAGAAAACAAAAATATATATTTCTGCTATTAATTGAAAGTTACTTTTCCTCATCCAACCACATTGTTCTCTCTCTGCGCAATTGCTGACTAATGCACCCAATCCCCAGACTGGATTCAAATAACAAAGACGTGGCGGCCATGTTGGTGGAACTAACAAGAGAAACATGGAGGCGATGACGTACCACTTGAAACACGAATTGTAGTGGTTTATCAGGGATTCCAAATATTGAGAAAAAAAGTGAAACCCGAATGGCGTATCCTCAAGGGTTTTATTGTTTTCGAAACATTTGGAATAACTTGGTGAAACACGAATTATGAGTATTTGAAATGGCTTCTCATGCGAATGGCTAAACCGAGCATTTACATACGCTTCTTTTCAAACATCATTAGCAAGTATTGTTTACTGTTTGACTGTTGTATATAATTATTCCATATATGGCTTATTCGTATCGTTTTCAACTAGCGTACTCTGCAGTAGTATATAGTGGCTAAGAAGTACAAGCAGTCGGAATGGTCGAGAGTCGAACTCCAGTGGAGGCACACCTTTTCTTTCTATATATGTCGTTCTTTACTTCTAATACTTGTAGCTTATCAGTATATAATTACTGACCCATCAAAACCCATTGTTCTTTCTCTGCAATATTACTCTCTACGATCTCTCTGACCAGATTAGAGATTAGAACATGAATTATTAATGAGTTTGAGAAGGAACTGGCACACTTTAATGTTATTATTATTGTAGTCAGAACGTGTACACTATCTGCACTATTATATACTGATATTATTGTAACTCGACGTAGAAATCAAAGCTATATGTGATACATGACTGTGTATACATGTATTGGCTTTATATTAAGAGAAGTTAAGGAAAAACCAGCGTACCGAGTGTGACTCGAACCATCAACCTTATGAACACTCCCGATGTGTAGTCCGCTCCCACTACACTATCAGAGACGTTTGTTGAAATATGAGATATGAAATATGGGAACAATAACTGTTATTCAATAAAATTTCCGGCAAACACTACTTTCCAATGGTTTTATTGTACATCAGTTCTCACCTGAAATGATAGCCAGTAAATTATGTAATATGTCATTGTTTTGTGAATGCAAGAGCAATTATATAGATTAGGGAACAATCAGACTTCAAAAGTAACAATAACTATAATAGATATTCTGATTGGACCCATTATACTGTAGCTCTATTGTTTTTGTAGTGCTCGTTCTAAATATTAGGGTGTTTTGTAATGTTGGGTAAGCCAAATATGTGGCTCGTTTCGAGCGGTACCGTCTGGCTCAACTTACTGCAATATTTTCAATATTGCTAGTGCTGTCGGCCTCAGTAATTATCTAATAAATAATAGGTTGACAGCCTAGTATATGTTCTTGTCTAACTATTTATACAACATAATTTATTTTGTAAATTAAAAATAAATACACCAGTTACCAACTTTTATGTTGTTATTGTTTTCCTTGTTCCTTTTTGACAGACATCAACGAGTGTGGTGTAACAGACCAGTGTCATGTCAATTCCACTTGTACTAACAACGTAGGGTCATACACGTGCTCGTGTAAGGCAGGTTTCACAGGCAACGGCATCAACTGTACAGGTAAACTTATAATATTGCACCTTATTCATATCTCATTCTCTCGCGGGAAGAAGTCTGGTAACAATGTCGGGGGTAGAAGCGGAATATTTTCACTCTAAAATTCCGTATTCCTCTGCTCTCCTGAGGTAAATATTCCCATTCCCTACTAATTTGTTTTTGGATATTCCTTATTCTTTTTAATGTTCATTGAAATATTCCGTATTCAGTATATTTTTCAGGCAAATATTCAATATTCCTCAGTTTTCAACCACGATATTCAATATTCAATATTCCGCTTCTACCCCCGAAACAATGGTACCAGACCGATGCCAGTTATTCCAGAGATTGCAAAATTGGAGTTGACAGGTCAGAAACGTTTCTGTCGTACCGCACTGTTGTATTATTTTGTGTCATAAGAAAATGAACGTTATTTTCTGCCATCGACCGTAGTTTTTTCCTCTTCCAGTGAAAAGCTGGGCCAATTGGCCTTGCTTTGATGTCTTTATGAATAAGGACAATTGCTCAAATTAGAATTGAAACTTATGAAACTTATTGAGTATGAATCTTTTGAAAACTTTTTGAGGGAAATTCATCTGCATTGTCCAGAAAAAATGACTTGAAAAGCATCTCGTTGGAAACCCCAAAGATGCAAAATATTGAGTACAACTAGCGTGACTCCCTGCACACTCAATATGTAACTAATTATTAATTTCATTGGTAATTAAGTATCTTGGTCTATCGTTGAGGATACTTCCTATCCAATATGATGTACGTATGTCTCGAAATAATGTAAACACCAATATTATTTGCAGACCTTGATGAGTGCAATGCAGACTCTCATCGTTGCCACGCCAACGCTCAGTGCTTGAACGTTATTGGCTCTTATACGTGTAGCTGTAACAATGGTCATGTGGGTAATGGATTTTCATGCGCAGGTAGGACATATTTTTCCAGTTTCCTTTAATTTTGATTTTTCTCCCTCGTATACTTATTACAGTACCTGAGATTTACGTTTGCCTAGCTTATTTTAAGATAAAAAGAACAAGATATCGGAGAGGGATACAATGTACTCAATATATTATTGATATTTGATTCATTATTTGGAACTGTGAAATGGCATACATCAATAGAGGGTGAGCCGTGATTGGTGTGTTTTCTTTTTGTTTGTGAAATTATAAATGGCATATTTCCACGTGAAATTAAATGCCCGTGAAACGTGAAACGACTTAGTTAATTTCTGTGAAACGTGATCCATACCCTCCCTATAACACCCTCTGAATATATGAACTGACTTTTGTCATTTAATGATGTATGGAAACGTTGAAAACGCAATCTTGAAAATTGAAATGTTTGCATTTGTATATAAAAACGTTAAATTTATGTTTCTTTTTATACTGACAGATGTCAACGAATGTAGCGGCTCACATGGTTGTCATGCGAACGCTCGCTGCATAAATACACCAGGTTCTTACATCTGCAGATGTAACAGTGGATACACTGGAGATGGGATAACCACCTGCACGACAGGTATGTGATAAAACGAATGTTTGACATTGTTCGCTGTGCATGGTAACATTCAATCAGACTTTAACAATTAACAATCAGTCAGTTGAACCTAAACAATGAATATCTTGACTGCTACGATAAATAGTATTCGTCAATAAAATACAGCCCTTCAACAATTATGTGTGGTCTATAAAGAACTCGATCCATTGTCATTTTCCAAGTTCAGAATGAGAAATACACAGTCCATTACAAACGTCATACTAGTTTGCTATTTATGTATGTTTTTCCTGAACCATTACGTATACTAATTACTTCCCCCCTTACTCACTTTAAAAGGCGTAATGAACACATTACTCACATGGTTGTCATGCCAACGCTTGCTGCATAAATACACCAGGTTCTTACATGTGCCGATGACTAACAGTAATTACATTGGAGATGGAAAACCCACCTGCGTACGTACGAGTATGTGAGGAAACGAATGTTTGACATTGCATGTTCGCTGTGGTAACACTAGATAGAGTAGTGTTTCAAGTAATATATACAACACTGTCAGCCGTGTTGTACCACATATCCAAACACTGAGAACTGAACTTGAAAAACGACGCGAAGCGAATTTACGAATTTACGAATTTACCATTGAAGAGAAAACGGAGAAGAAAGTTTGGATAATTTATGCAAGTGTTTCATCACATATCCGAACTCATTCACGCTTGTGATTTCCTTTGTAATATTCTCATTAATTATTCATGAGTTTGAGAATGAACCTTCTCAAAGTCATGAATAATTAATGAGGTATTCATCCCAATGGCGGGACTGTATTTCGCACATGCATGGTGAAACCCTTGTTCGAAGCTTCGTCAGCTGAGTGCAGCTTTACCAATGAAGCACGTCCAATTCCAAACGCACTCTACTGTTTGATGCAATTTCCAACCCTAAGATTAAATATTTCTTAAAGTGTATATCAGGTCAAACATTTTTTATCATTAATATCGATTCTACATCAAGTAAATAGTTGAATAGTAGAACATTTCTCGATTTGAGTGTTCCGTCCACGGGTTATTATGTAACCCTTACCATACTGACATACATGTAATGTTTTATGTCATAGACATGTAGCCTGAATTTCAGCCGTCGCCTCTGGTTCGTTCCTCCCGAGAGAGACGTCTGAATCCAATAGCCGATAATGCCGTCCAGTGACGTCAAAGCGGATACAAAAAATAATTTATTCAAATAAAACTGCCACGGCGGCTGTAAAGATTTCGTTGGGTCACAAAATCAAAGCTCTCGCCTTGAGAGATTATGTCAAAATTAAGACTATACCTATCTACATCCCATTTGCTTCTCAAGTGCCTCTTAAATGTATGCTGTGAAAACCTTTTTAAAGCAACAAATCGTTCAATAACATTTGAGGCCTTCAGAAAACCTGGTAGTGATCTTTGATTGGTTCATATTTTTTAATTCCGCATAATTATCATAAGTAACTCATCAAAGAAGACGTTGTTTTGGACTTGCGATGGTTGATCGTTGATGCGGAGTTTCAATGGAGTGCTTGTCTTTGGCAAAGACTTTAAATTCGTAAGGAAAACAACTGGAAATGGATTGAAAGTGTCTTGCAAAATAACCGGCCGGCTGTTCTGTAAATATATACGTTTTCTCACGTCGCCAGTCGCGTTCGCGGGGTTGTTGACAATCGATTCTTCGTTCACACTCAGTGGTAAAACTGTCGCTACTCTCTTCAAGGAACTGTTCTTTCCCGTAAAAGTGTCTTCGAACTTCTTTGTAAATTCTCCAAATATCCTTCGATGCTTTTCTACTTTTCTGCTGCATTATTTACAAATTTACAAACGTAATCTCTCCCTGTCTCGAACCGCGAACGGCAGATCGAGAGACTTTACTAGTAAACGGAAGACGAAGGCCTCAAATGTTACTGAACGAGTTGTTGCTTCAAAAAGGTTTTCACAACATACATTTAAGAGGCACTTGAGAAGCAACTTTGATGTAGATAGGTAGGGTCTTAATTTTGACATAATCTCAAATAATTTCTCAAGGCGAGAGCTTTGTTTTTGTGACCCAACGAACTCTTTACAGCCCCCGTAGCAGTTTTATTTGCATAAATTATGTTTTTATCCGCTTTGACGTCACTGGACGGCATTATCGTCTATTGGATCAGACGATTGTTATAAAATTGATCACGAACATTTCTCCTCGCGAACTTTACGACTATTTTAAGCGGGGCCTCCTTGTTAAATGTTGGGAGTCTGTTGGTGCACCGTTGAAATGTTATTATCAGTTATAATAATGTCCATGTACTCACCAATAGATTTCACATTAGAATATCTGCTAATTTTGTAAGGGCTATATTTATAAGACTTTCAAGCCGGTGACAAAACCGATCCTTATTTATTATACAAAAACATGATGGTAGAGATAAATGACCTGTTGTAAACATCTGTTATATTTGTATCAGTGATTTTACCTATATTTTGTCAAAATCAGAAAACCGTTTTATTCAAAAGAAAAAAAGAAAAGAAAGTAAATTCACATCATTAGCATATTGGTAATAGAAACATCTATAACTCATAGACACACCACTCAAATCAAGACATATTCTGCTATTCAACTATTCATGATCACTTGATACAGAATCGATATTAATGATAAAAAATATTGCCCTGATATACACTTTAAGCATCATATTCATGAACCACTCATTACTTATATACAAAGTGAAGAGGTAAAGAACGACATATAAAGAAAAAACATGCATCCACTGGAGTTCGAACATCGACCATTCCGTTTGTTTGTTTTAACTCTTGATAACTATACTATTGAGTACGCCACAGGCAGCCCAAGCTATTGATTTCTACAGGGATTGTATGACAATTTTTAGGAAAATCTGAAACTGTACTAAAATGGTGTGTGGAATTGTTCCTCTTTATCACTGATGTGTTTATTTTTGATTTGAGTCACTTTTAGATTTTTCTCCCTTACTAAAAGAAAGGGAAGACAGGAAATAGTAGTCGCCAATAGTCCATGTGGCGAGTCTTCGAGGCCTCGTAATTCTTCGTAAATCCAAACTTTCAGCATTTTACCTCAAGGAACCCTTTCTCACATTCCTCTGGCACTCATTTAATCGACCCATCGCTTATTTCCTCGCTTTGTAAGTAGTCAAATTAGACTGTTAGACTGTTTCCTTGAACGGGAGAAGTGACATACGAGTGCCGAACGAATCCGACACCTACATGTACTCGTGTTCTTTTTCGAGGATATTCGGAGAACGAAGTCATTGTGCTCAATCGCTGAATATACAATAGTAGGTATTTTTCAGCGATAGGATAGGGTGTAAAAGTCTTATGCAAGATTGAATTTAATGTTCAAAAACTTGTAAAAAAAATTAGCTGGAGCGGTTTTTAGGAAACCTGATTTTTTTAGATTTTAAGATTTTTCCATATTTCGATTGTTTACCTCTCTCGAAAGACATATCACATGCAACCTTGTTTTTTCTGTTTGTGCCAGCACAATTAAGTTTGGCATCAAAATTTAGTAAGCTTTGGGAAACAAAAATTCCCTTTCAACTTTCACTACGTTAGTAAGGTGAGAAATTCATATACCAAATTTTCGCTAACTAAACCGCCCAATTGATTTTGCACTGTGTACTTGTGTTATAACCTTGAATAGTTTCCAGTCGTTTGAGAAACAAATATTCGACTATATTTCGAGTAATGGCTCAAAACGTAAAAAAAAACACGTGGTGTTGAATTACATCGCAATTATGTCATTAGTATTCTGTGATCGGGTCAATATTGTCATCAGTTGTATCAATAAATTGTGTATAGCTGTTTGTGAAAACGTGAGTAGAATCAAGCCCAACATCGTAAAGTTATGTACTGTTTAATAAACGAGTAGCAGTGTTTTATCAGTTTTAGACCTCATAAAACACGTGTTGCGAGTATATTAAACGACTTCAAAAACTTATAATGGTTGCTTTATGAACCATTGAACCTTTGTATTCACAACGCCATGCAAAATATTCGAGTAATCACCGCCTGCGATTACGAACATCTCAAGGGAATGACATGAAGAAATTACCATACTATGTTGTTTGAAGCGGCGTTTCGCAATGCTGAAAGCATTGTGTGGCAAAGAACAAGCTAGGGTAAGAATAACCTGCACTTGAAGGATTTGGTGTCGCGGTTGACATCGGTAAAGTTCAAGACTTGGAAAGCGATGTGACTGACATGACAGCAGACTCTACATTTTTGATTCCGGCACACAATATGAAGAGGGTATTTGTAAGTTTAATGCATGTTTTTTATTATTTTACGGCTTTGAGTTTGGTTTAATAATTGGAATTAAACAGTGGCTCGGTACGGTAAACAAGTAATGGTAGTTGGATAACTTCATTTTAAAAATATTACCGGTATCTGTGTATCTCGGTTCATCCTAATTAGCAATTCAATGAGAAAGCTGAAACATCAATAGAAATTCCAAGAGTTGGAAGGTACTTTCCTCCTGGGACAGAATTCAAATCCTCCGCGGGCTTTTTAGAATAATGAGATTTTATGAGGTATAAAGGAGCATGCACGTGACTGATTTGCTTAATCTGATTGGACAAAATGCTCATTAATTATTCGTGAGTTTTTGAAGACATTTTGTTTAAATTCGCAAAGTGGCTTCGGAGTTTCGATCGAAACACCTTTCAGATCCGTTTTAGTCATGAGTTTTAATATCACTGGTAACCCAAGGGAGATTAGTTGATCTAACTCTTTTGGATTTAACCGGAGTATGTCTGTTTTGGACTATCAATTAAGAACGTTTGCCCCCCATTACCAGGGCCCCAAACAAGTATTGAGATCATTACGGAAGTTAGCTGGATTAAATTTCCGGTTCCGGTAATTTCTAGTCTGAATGACTTTTTCTTTCCAACATAATCTTTATTGAGTTAAGGTTACCGTAGACCTTCGAAGGTGCCTCTCGTTAAAAAAAATATACGCGCTACGCTTTAAAGGAAACCATATAAACCTATACATCACTGTAAAGCTTATGAAACAAGGTTGTCTGTTGGAAGTATTGCTTTAAAGAAATATATCATTGGAAAGCAGTATTAAGCCTACAAACGCAAAAGAGTTTGGATAAGTGAATTATGCGCGTACGCGTTTGGGCGTACGATCCATTCAATTGCACTATATAAATCAGCAGATGACAACCTCCAAAAGTGTGTCAGGGATTTTTAATCTTTTACTTTGTTCGTATGCAAATCCTTCTTGAAGTTTGAGGTCGGAAAATCTTCCAACCTATATGACGCTAAGCTACATAAAAAAAAACGAAAATATCGCTAGATAATTTTACAAGATGGCCGACCCGTTGAAGCAGCGAAGGGGAAAGGAAATGCTCTAGTTTTACCCAATATGTCGCTAGTTGTGAGACTCTACTGGCAAGTCCTTTGAACCTTCACTATTACACAAACTGGATTATTTTGCAAAACCAAGCCGAGTGAAGGGTACAAAGTGTTGGAATTAGGGTAAAATCACAACGCAATATTCGAACTTTCAAAAGGATACGAAGGTGAGGATAGGAACGCTCGATAAGTATTTCAAACGAAGGGGGGGACTCCCTTATGTGAGGGGTACATGGATGCTCGTCGTACCTTTTAGGGGTCAAAATCAGGAGCTTGGTACCACTTAGGGTATCCACGATCAAACACAGACACATCTATGTAAAGCGGTACCTTTTAGGGGTCGGGTGTCACCTAAATGCTAGAGAACTTGACAGTGCTTTTGAAAACAACAAGGAAGAATGTGCTTGATAATACACCATCAATAAAAGGCATCGAGAGTTTAAAATGTTGGCATGTTTTTATCGGTACTTTTAGGAGTCAAAATAGGCTTGAGCCACGCCCATTTTAGTACCTCTTAGGAGTCAAATCGAAAATGTCCGACGAGCATCCCTACCCCTTTTATGTGGGAGTCCCCCTCCCGGGCATAATTCAAACTGTGGCCTGAAGTTATGAAGAATATTTCTAGGACCAGCTTTGTGATGGGTGTTACCCTTGCTGAAGTTTCCATCCAGTGAGAAATATTCAGTCCTGTTCTTATAATCTCATTATCAAACTCATTAATAATTCATGAAGCAAAATTGAATAGATAAATAAATAAATTAATTAATTACATGACAATCGAACAAAAAGACTCAATATGTCAGAAAATCGTGTGTATTTCCATGGAATTGAATCGCACATCAACGAAACTTAAGCACAGCAACGTCTATACTCTAAACGAACAAGGCGTGTCAATCATATTATGTGACGTCATCGGTCACGTGATTAAGCAGTAAATCGTGGCGGGGGCCGTGGGGGCTTGCTCTCAATTAAGTCCTTTGTCGCTTGAAGCCCTAATTCTTGCCCTAATTCATCCAATTTGAATTTTATGAACAGTCAAGTGCAAGTATAGCGATACGTCGATCTTGTATATAAACAATTACCCTATATCATTATGACGTCACGGCTTGTTTATGAGGGGGACAGAATCGACTTGAACAAAATAATTTTGAACTAAATCTGCTCTGCTGAGGAAAATTTAACTTCGAATTGTCTGGTTTCCAGATAGCTGTATCAATGTTTATCCCACAATATTTACGACCGTATTTGGTGGCTGTTACCGCTATTCTACGTTCTACAAAATGCATTTGATAGCTATTTCTTTGGTGTTGTTGCTGTTTTGTCCCCCTCCCACGACCGTGATCCTTAGCGTTTAAACAATAGATTGTTTTGATTTGACGTCATAATTATATAGGTCAATTAACGTCCTTTACATGTTTGCATATATAATGGCGATTTGGGCCTCACAAAGTACATCGGCCAAGTGCATCTCATTCTACTTCCAAATTACATCACGGAACCTACCCGGAATAAAACCTGGAACACACCCAGAACACCCGAAAAAAGAATAAAACAATTGATGAAAAAATATACATTCCTAGAGCCTCTATCGTGAGAATCACACAGGCATCCCAGTCAATTTTAAACGAGCTCGGGCAACTTCCGCAATTACGTCATGCCACTGGCGCTAAATGACGTGTTAACTATTTCATCGCCTAAAATAGCTTGCAGCGAAGTATGTTTTTAGCTGCTCGCTCCGAATTTTTACCTACTCCGCTTTTGACTCCAGTGAATACACACGATCAAGTTTTAAACTGCAAAACTCGCGGGGATTTACTGCTTAATCACGTGACCGATGACGTCACATAATATGATTGACACACCTTGTTCGTTTAGAGTATAGACGTTGCTGTGCTTAAGTTTCATTGATGTGCGATTCAATTCCAGGGAAATACACACGATTTTCGTCAAATGAGTTTTTTTGTTCGATTTTCATTTAATTAATTAATTAATTTTATTTATCTATTTATATTAGCTAATTTATTATTTATTTTATTTATCTATTGATATATTTCATTTATCAATCGAAAACTGTCAACCTGCACCCAACCTGCAACCTGCAACCTGCACTTTGTACCGTCCGGAAAACTAGCGCTTTACGTTGATTTTAGAAATGTCTTTCCACACACGATTCCATAATTCCATCGGTTGTTGGCCTTATGTCTTCCAAAAAGCAAGCAGGATGCCCTTAGCTTGGAAAACAAAGAAAAAAGCAAAGCAAAACAAGGTCAAACAATGCATACGACTACAAGCCAAATAGATAAATAGAAGTTCTCGCAAAACTCGACAAGGGTTCGTTCGAGTGCCGAGTGGACCACATCTGAACATAATAAAAGAAGAATTGATAGGAGCCAGCCGAGAGAATATTTGTTTCCAAGAAATCCGGGCCAAGAAAGCTTAGATGGAAACGTAAAGTCTGACGGTGACTCTGATATCGCTGGTGTGCTGTTCCATGCAGACGCCTGCAAATTGCTGTCATATACCAACTATACTAACTATGCTTGCATTCAAGGCGTCTCTGGCTTTGTCCCTTGAGGTATTTTTGTCTTTCCCATTTTTCAAGTCACACAAGAGAACTAGAACAACCGGCAATATTAACATTTTCTCGATGCGGCGCGTAGCTTTGATGGGAAATCAACATTGGCGGGAAATCTTGACAGATAGTTGAACTGTGATGAGGAATGATTGGAGAGCTCGCCAATTGGTGGAGAGGCGGGGCTTCAGATTCACGCACGACAGACGGCTAGATTTTTTGAAGTTCTATTTTCTACGCTTTCGATTTTCAACCAAAATAGAGTTTTAAAAAAGCTCCCACTCAAGAGAAATTTATTCGATTTGTGTGAAATTTTCACAAAATGTCAATTGGTATCGCAGCTGCAAAACAGCATTGGAGAATTGGGAAATTCTAAAAAGAGAGCTCTTCACAGCGTTTCTCGCATATCTACTCGGACTATGTTTCCGCCATTTCACGATGAGCATGATAACTTTTGAACTAAATCGAATTTTGAAATTCCCCGACACCCTTTTGTAATACGATTCCTCTGAGATGCGACAAAGCAAACAGATTTTTAAACTTTAAAATATTTTCGGAGTCGGTGCTTCTGAAAGCCATCTCACTAGATCGGAGAAACCGGATGGCGGAAAATTCGAGATTTTCACAGAACTTTTTATGTGTTCTTGTAGCCAATTTTATAAGCTTTAAAATGATACATGGATGATTTATCTACGATGTTTCCTCAAGGCACTAAATAATTTAGACTGGAAACGCACCCTGAAGGTATTCGGTAACCTTAAAATGGCGACTTGATTCTCAGTACAGCGATATCTCCCAAAACTATGGTGTCAAATCCCCGCCAAAAATCGAAGGATGTCTGTTGATCGCTGAAGTCCGATGTTGTGTTCCAAAGTTCGAAGTTGATAATTACAAAGTTCGATGGTGATTGTTGAAACCCGATGTTGTGTCCCAAAGTTCGAAGTTGATAATTTCAAAGTCCGATGTTGATCGCTGAAGTCCGATGTTGATCGCTGAAGTTCGATGTTGTATTCCAAAGATCGAAGTTGATAATTACAAAGTCCGATGTTGATCGGTAAAGTTGGATGTTGAATGCCAAAAATACGACCCGATATTCAACGCTAAATTATCGCATTTGCCTTCAAAACAAAGCTTATTAGTGTGGTGTTCTATATGGAACCAATGTAATTTGTTTTTTTTATTGTGCTTAGAAATATAAGAACATGAAGATTTAGCACCATACATTCAGCAGCATACATTTAGTAATGTTGAGAACGTCCCAGAGGGCACAATTTTCTAAGTGTCACGCTCCAACTGCGTATGTCCATTCGATTTTTCTAGCCATATCACAAAGGGATTATCACGCCTACGCTATCTATTTAGTTTACTTCGAAATACGGATTTCCAACTCTGGTTGGTTCGTTAATAAGCTGATTAAGTTGGTACAAGTCACACATCCCTTTTAGCTTAATTGAATAAGAACTAGGCCTGGGATGAAGTAAATTACAACTTATATCACCCAAAAGGTACATTTCTTTGTTCTCACAATCAATCTTCAATTTGAAGTTTTCAATGTGCATAACATATTATATATGCATTACATAAAGAAAATATGTGCAGTGTTCTCGCGACCCTTACAGCCAATCAAAGCGTGCATTCAGAGTATGTTCATTAGTGTCGACGAATCCCCTTTCTCTTACAGCATCCTGTAGTACAATAAAGAATGCTAACCCACAAGCAGGGAGTGGAAGCTATACTATTGATCCTGACGGGTCAGGTAGTCAGCAATCATTCACTGTATACTGCGATATGACGAACAAAGGAAGGGTGGGTGTAACAGTGGTCAGCCATGATAGCGAGGCCAGAACACTGGTGCCACATAATCCAAGTCATGGAAGTTCAGGATCTTACTCTCGTGACGTCACATACCAGGGTGTCGGTCTGACTCAGTTAGCACAGCTAGTACGTGTGTCCTCTCACTGTGAACAGTTTATCAAGTGGGAATGTTATGAAACACTGTTTGTCGCAAGCGGCACTGCGTGGTGGGTGTCACGTGACGGTAACAGTATGAACTACTGGGGCGGTGCGACTCCAGGCAGCGGCAAGTGCGCATGTGGTATGACCAACTCGTGTGCTGATACATCGTTAGGCTGTAACTGTGACAGGAATGATCAAACATGGAGAAGTGATGAAGGGCTGCTAACTGATAAGGCGACTCTTCCTGTTCGTCAAATGAGATTCGGTGACCTCGATGATTCATATGAAAAGGGATATCGCACACTGGGAAAACTGAAGTGTTATGGGATGTCGTGATCATTAGAAGCCCGGAATGTGTAAGGGTTATTGACCTGGAGGGAGGGTGTATGTGATTTATTCACCGAGGGCCACACAGGAGATGGATAAATCACATACCCCCGAGCGGAAGGCCGATAAATGGCTTATTTTTCACAATGGCGAGGTTCTCTCATTGTACGCAATGACACTTTTCATAAATCATTAGGAAGCATGGTCTGCAGAGTACATCGTTGCATAAATTACTGTTCTAAAGGCTTCTTATTTACCTAGACTCTTTCAACAAAAGTAGCTTGTAGTGTAGTAGCTAGATTTGACAGAGGATCAAGTCATATAGTCACTGTAATTAAGTTATAACTTCAGTAGCTCCGGTTCTTTCCTTATATCCTTCTCTCTTTCTTTCATGTAAACAGTGTGAAAAAAAAAAAAAAATTGAACTTGAACTGACTTGATAACAAGAGTGAAAGCGGTCGAACTAGGGGTTCGAGCTCCACTCGAGTGTTCCTGACTGATAGCTTCTCGGTTTTTTTCAGGTCCAGCTCACACTTTTTTTTTTCTATTGTTAAATTCATATTGTTGTCAGTATTGGCGTGTAACTCCTACATCTAGAGTGAAATAAAATGTTGCTGTTGTTGATGCATGCCTTTTTTTCCTTCCCTTTACTTCGCCATGCGTAATGAGTAAGTAGAACGTAGTATTTAATTTCACAACACTCGCAACTCACGCTCATTGTGATATCGGATATGGGGAGAAGTTGATCACGCGCTTCAAGAAGAGATGGAACGATTCGGTTGAACCGCTCCACGCGAATTTCCCACAAGATGGGCGGGAGGATGGGCCGTTCCACTGCTCTCTTTGGCGCTGATCAATGTGATCTGAGAGGAGCAGTAGTGCTTGGTCTGGTATTGATCACCCTCCCAAGGGGATAGAGCACCCGTGAATATGTGCAGCAAATTTATTGGGCGTTAATTCTTATTTTACAGTTCGCGTCTCATTTTCGAGTACTGTAAATAGTAATATATATATAATTTATATTATATTACTATATATATATATATTAATCTTTATAAACGATCTAAACTTTTTCATTAGTGATGTCTCTCTGAGGCTACATATATGCCGACAACACGACAGAATATTGTGCTCACCAATGCCCAGTCAGGTTACAAGTCATTGTACAACATAACCTAGATTTACTGATTTCATGGTTTAAGAGCAACTATCTCAGAGTCAATGACACCAAAACCAAAGTCTTGCCTCTGGGACGAGAGCTAAATACCTTACCAGTTGTTCACAAAAATAAATGGTCCACCTCTAAACATTGTTAATAACATCAAACTTCTTGGGCGAACTATCGACAGTAACCTTACTTTTAAACACCAAGTGAAGTTGATTTCAAGTAAGGTTAATGCTAAAGTAGTAGTTGAGGAAGGTCCGGAACATTATTCCAACTGAAGTTATGGTAGGAATATATAATGCTTTTATTCCGCCACACTTGGCACTGTAAGCTACAAATGCTTGCTGATATATGATATTCAGGGTACAATTAGTATGCCAGTGGCTAAAAAATCCCAGTACAAGCGATTTGTAGTGGTTATTCTGTGTATTCTTCTTCCGGAATACAGTCAATCGAACGCACCCTTGAGTTCTAGTTGGCATAACTCCTGGCCTATCCAATAAACTTTGACTAACTAACCAGCTGACTAACCAATACGCTATCAGGACATTGCTGAAACTAGCAAAAACTACTTCTTATGATAGCTTATTGAGCATGGTTGAGCTTAAACACTTAGACATCGCCGCTACGTCCAGTCTCTGCTATATTAGGGACCTTAAGCAACCAGGACGGCAACGGCAGTGACGACGGGGCGTAGAAAGAACGTTCTCCCGAAATTTGGTGTTTATTATTTCCCTTGTTCTCTTTCAATTGTTTTTCACAACCAGATTTTCGAAAAATATAATGACTATAAAGTTCTGATCACGCCGAAAGAAAAATGATTTTATTTACTTTCAACGTTCGCGTTGTCTTTAAAACGTACAATTTTGGGTTTTCACGTTCTGTTTTTGCAGAGAACGGTGAAAATATAGGCGACTTCGTGCATTTTCACGTGCAGTTATTGTATTTTGTCATTAAGGCTATTGTTTTATGCCGTCGTCCCAGACGTTGCCGTCGTGGCCGGTTGCTTAAGGTCCCTAATGTTACACAACTGGTCTACACAATATCGCTCCAGAATACATCAAACATTTTTTTTTCATTTCGGGCTTGCACATACAACAATCTTAGGTGAGATATGATTCTTCAGTTGCCAAACAATAAGTCTAAATATTTTCATAATTATTTTACTTACATAATAATTAGACTGTGGAATAGCCTACCTAACGAATTTCGTACTATTTCTTCCCCGTTATCATCAATGCATGGCACATGATGCTATTAGCATGCGTGTCACCTAGATATATTTTACCTTAGCAAGCGCGATATTTAGAAATACTTTACATTTAGTAGTAGTACTAATCTATTTAACCACGTAATCACTAATGAGCATAAGTTCGTTTACAATGTGTACGTGCAGTCAACTAATAGAGGATGAAAATTTGATGTTAAATTCTAAGAATACCATCAATATGTTTACTTATTTACAATAGATGGTTTGCACTCAATCCCCAGAGATTCAAATGACAAAGGGCATGGCGGCCATGTTGGTGTACAGAACAAAAGAAGCTAACGAAGAATCTATTGTCAACTGTACACCAACATGGCGGCTATGACGTAAAATGCAAAGGGCCGTTAGATGATACTAGTAATATTAATTAATAATACTATAATAATATCAACAACAATAACAATTATAATCAATAATAGTAAATGACTATATTCTCACCGAGAGCATCCACAAACAATGTTAAGCACGATACTAAGTTATGGGAGGAATGAGCCCGTCAGCGGCCGCGCCCAATAAAGAGGACTTATGCACTGTAATAGCATAGGTATATATTACTATAAATCTGGTGATTTCCTCTGGTGATTTCCTAAGACCGAAAATCAAATCCCAAACCAGAGACGTGACCACGTTAATAAATGATATCATCGCCCAGAACTGCCACGACAAATCTGGGACATTTCTACGGGCAGCAGCGCTAAATTCAAAAGCAAAGCCACAAACACTTGAGGACGGAAAAGCAAAGGGAAGGGAAATATGTATTCTCAAGCGGACGACTTAAACCAGCCGCCTAACAAGGAGCTGATATAACCTGATCAGAATAACAATACTCAACGGGCCTGACCATATCGTGGTTTTGCTTTCCAGGATAGAACTGTGATGAACATGCTCTGAAAATTATCAACAAGGAGCAAATAACGACAAACGTACTAAAAAAACACGCCACGCCTATCCTTACGTTACTCAATGACGTAATGAATAAGTTGAGAGACCATGCAGTGACGAGGGCGCTGGAGTTGCAGCACTTGGGATTATACTCCTCCATGCAATCACGCCACTGCTTAGACGAAAGTATCTTTTTTGATTAAAAAAATTACATTGAGAGATACCGAAACAGCCCTCTTCGCATCAAAGGAATCTAGATAAGCTCTAATCTGACATTCTCTGGCTTTCAAATAGTCAAGTATGATGCCTGACGACGGAAAATAAAGATCTGAAAGAACAAGGAAAGGAATCGGTGTGGGTGATGATATGGGTGCGCACAAACCTGCTAATAGAAGTTATCAGTTCGACTGAGCTGGGCAATTCCAAGCCATAACTTCAAGTACTGGCTCCAAATACCCAGCAAGAGATTCCTCAGTCCCAGAATATCATGGCCAGAACAGGAACACTTTTTCCAGGCAGGTCAAATTATCTTTGCGTAATGCTTTTATGCTTTTCGGCTGACCAGTTCGTGTTTAAATTCAGCATTCATTGAGTAGTCAGCATCTTTGATCAACAACCAGTATTTACAATGCCTTTCGTATCTATTTTGGTAATTTAGGACGATTTTCGTTGCATATCTAGCATAAAATCACACTCATTTGCACCCAGAGCAAACACGGCTAACTTACATGTAACAAGCGAATATGAATGACATTTTACAATGTATAGAAAGTGATTTCGCGTTTGATGTTTACGAAAATATTTTAAAATCTTTTTGCACTCGATCTTGCGTCTATTTTATAAACGAAATAAAAAAACGTTTGCTGTGTTTACATAGCCTGATGCAAACACTCGGGTAAGTTTGGAACCTTTGGTGTACGTCACGCAATAATAGTCGAGTTGAACTTTGAGTGTCGTTTTCCGAGGGAAGTAGATTTTGCAAAAGGTTAAGTAATGTTGCAAAAAGGTGCCTTTTCCTGTACATGTAGTTCTCTCCTGTGGAATGGAATTGGAATGACAAATATAAACAAATATATTAAACAAAGTGCATAAACAAAAAACAAAAAGTCTAAATCATAAGTCAATAGTATTCTACAAAAATACTGAACTATTTTCATCAATTAATTGTCTAATCAGTTGTTAAATCGTTTGGTTTTCAATATGAATGACTAAACATTACACATTAGAGCATAGTTTTCTTCATAGCCAAGCTGTTCTAATCCGTGTAAAAATATATGTTTTTTTTGTGAATCTGATATTTTATACCATAAATATTATAGATACATATATTTGGGAGGAGGAAACCAGTCTTGTTATCTTAAAAATCAGTAGTTGCTATTAATATTTAAAATGTCTGAACTAGGCTAATATTTGCTTAGAAATTCGTTTTTTAGTTTTTGCTTAAACTGTCGAATTGAGGAAGACTTAATATGTTCTTCAATTGAATTCCAAACTTTTGGTCCTTGAAATCTGATATTAAATAATCCGTAATTGGTTCTAGCTTTAGGAAGATAATAAGACTGTTTTGCTGCAGATCGTGTATTATAACTGTGGACACTTTTGACTGAAGTGAAAAAAGTATTGAAAACAGAGGGTAGAAGTTGGTTGTGAAACTTGAACATAAAAACTGCAATATGGAAGGTAATGAGATCAGTTAGCTTTATAATATTCAATATTTTAAATAAAGGACTTGAATGCTCGTCAAACTTTGAAAATGTCATAATTCGCACTGTGCAGAGAAGGAAACTAATTGCTGACGCTGGGCGGCATATTGAGGGCAATATAGAAAATAATGTTGGACAGTTTCAATCGTTTGCCATGTATACAATCGCAGAAAGGAGATGGTTTACATTTAATTCTATATAGGTGCGCATTGAGAGCGCAATGATCTAAACGCAATCTGGTATGTAAAATTGAGCCATATCGACTCAAGGAAACGTAAATAAGGGTTATAAATGTTGTTATATTTATTCCCATAGAAAGTATTACGTAATCTAGTTTTGAATAAAGACAGAGGTTCTACAGAACGTATGCCAATATCCAAATTATTCCATGATATATTGTTGATGTGAAAAATAATTTCTTAAAGCGCTCAGTACGCGTAGGAATTAGCATACAATTTTATTTTCATTAGATCGTAAAGTATTATTATGACCTGAAAAAGGCTATTACATTCTAGCCATACACTGGTAAAACCGAATGCCAAAGGCGCTACTATCTATTAAATTGTCAGAGTCAAATTGAGCATTTAAATCACCAATAATTACGATAAGTGTTTGAGAATTGTGCTGAATTTGATCTAATATACATTGTACATTGTAAAGAATCAAGGAAGACCTAAGTTTCTTCTAACGAGGTTTTGGAGGTCTATAACACACTCTGCACAACATGTCGAATTTATATATCTTAATTTCAGCCCAACGTATTTTTTCTAAATCAATACGTCTCTTAATAATAAGTGATTGTGCTGCATATAAAGCAACACCTCCTCCTCGCATATTTCTTCTGTCTTTTCTCATAACAGGATAATAGCCTGGAATGCACAATGAATTATTAGAAGTTTTACCATCTAACCGTTTCCGAAACTGAAAATAAATCAAATTTTCGATGCAAAATAAAGGAGGAGATTTCATCAAATTTATCTTCGATAGCTATATGTCCTATATTATAGACTTCTAGCATTAATATATCCTCATAAAAGATGACATTTTGGGGCTAGGATTTACTTAGTACTAGCCAAGATAATGACATTACGAATCTTGCAGACTTAGGGTTAGGGTTAGGTTAGATGTTATTAAACAACCCGATAGCCGCTCTATAAACAGTGAGGCTAACCCCCATCTAATAAATAAACCTACCTACCTTTCTGCACAGTTACTTCAGTACCAAAGACCATTAACATTCGGAATGAACTAAAAAAAATGAATTCAAAGTGCGAGACCTTAACTCTAAAAGGAACGACAACACATGAATAGTTAACCAAATAGACCGCCACGAGGAACAAGAGAATATCAAAGTCAAAATCTAGGACTATATGCGACCATAAGCTGCAGGTCCAGTGGGTGTGTCACGCATTGAACTGGAGAAGCCAAGACCGGATTCCATTAGCTTAGATTAAACCTAACAAAATCTTCCATCTTGTGTGTACGAGCATGGTTAAATAGCTTGACATTAAACTTAGTCAAATCTTCATTAATGTAGAAGTGAGTACCTCGCAGTTCTTTGCGCTTTTTACAAATTGAAGCCTTAACACCATATATAATATAGATACGATAGTACGCGCGCTCTGATTGGCTAAAAAGCCATGTTTTATCAGAGTATATAACATGGTTTGCCGTGTTTTATTGTTTTCAACTGGCGGTTTCCTTTCATCGTACGCGTAAATCTATATTATAAAACAGATAAAGAAGCCTTAAATCCAAGTTTTATACTATCATAAAACACTCTGGTCATTTGAGAACACTCGAGAAATGTTGAAAGCACGCGCCTTCGGCTTGTGCTTTTACATTTCTCTCATGTTCTCAAATGCCCATCGTGTTTTATGTATAGTTTAATAAACGAGCAGTAGTGTTTTATCAGATTTAAAAACGCGAGGGCGCAGGGAGTTTATTAAACTGCGAGTTTATTAATGACGGCTTCAAAAACTTATAATGGTTAATTAATGAAACATTGAACCTTTGTACTCACAACTCCATGCAAATATTCGATTAATCACTGCCTGCGATTACGAACATCTCAAGGGAATAACATGAAGAAATTACCATACTGTTGTTTGTCTGGCTGGCTTCAAGCGGACGTTTCGCAATGCTGAAAGCATTGTGTGGCAAGGGCAAGAACCTGCACTTGAAGGATTTAGTGTCAAGGATCACATCGATAAAGTTCAAGACTTGGAAAGCGATGTGACTGACATGACGGTAGACTCTAAATGAAGAGGATGTTTGTAAGTTTAATGCACGTTTTTATTATTTTACGGCTTTGAGTTTGGTTTAATAATTGGCACTAAATAGTGGCTCGGTAAACAAGTAGTGGTAGTTGGATAACTTCATTTAAAAAATATTATCTGTGTATCGTATCTCGGTAGTCTGCTGATATTGGTAAATTTAGTGCAAAATTGATAATTATGGGTACTTTTTGCTATCGTTGGGTCTATATCAGGATTTATTAGGATGAAACCTTTATATAAAGATTCACCTTAATTAAAGGTCTTTATATAAAGATTCATCCTAATTAGAAATTCACTGATAAAGACCCAAAATTAGCAAAAAGGTACACGAATTTTAAGGTACCTAGATAACAATTACCATATCCATTATTTTGATCAATTAAAGCCATTTTCCCCTTGGACTGAAGTCAAATCCCTCCGCGGGCTTTATAGAATGATGAGATTTTATCAGGTATAAAGGAGCATGCACGTGACTGATTTGCTTCATCTGATTGGACAAAATGCTCATGCATTATTCTTGAGTTTTTGAAGATAGTATAAACATGGCTAAGGCTTCTTTATTTGTTAAATATATGACTTAAACTTTACAATCAAAGGTCTCTTCGTATTGGGTTCAGTTCTTTGGACCAAGACGGTGGGCACGGTCTATTTCAATCTTGTCAACACTGACATCAAGTTTTTCCTTACAGAAGTCGACAATTTTAACGATACAGTCTTCGCCTTCAGTTTCATCCAGACCAATGAACCTTAGGTTTTACTTCAGCGCCAACTATTCCGGGCTTGACGGGTCTGCGGTATGTCAGCGATTTTCCCTGTGAATACGCTTATTTTTCACATATACCGAAGACTTTTGACACTGACAATATTCATACGATACTTAAATCTTTCACAGTTGTAAGTATTAGGTACATCGGACAGTTGGAAAATAGCGTTTAATTCTCATGTGTGAGATGGAAATTGTGAGTTATTTTGGTTTTAATAATAATAATTACAGTTCGTAGTTCGCATCTCGGCAAGCCTCAATGCGCTTACAATCGTAGAAACTACAATATAAAACTATAATACAATATGTGTAACTATAATACTATCTACGATGTATCAATTCAAACTATGTATACGTATAAAACTAAAAATTAAATAAATACGTCTTAAGTAGAGATTTAAACTGGGAAACAGTTTCTAATATTAAATTGCAGCGCGTTCCAGAGCTTAGGCGCAGCAATAGAAAATGGGCGATCCTCGTATGTACAAGAAGTAGATCGAGGAACTGCAAGTAGGCCGTTTACAGCTCAGCGCAGATTACGTCTAGGTATATAAGGCATCAAAGGTTTACTTAAATAGTTAAGTGCGCAACGATGTATGGATTTATACGTAAGTAATAACACTTTAAAAGAGATACGTTCTTTAACTGGTAGCCAATGCAGCCTACGCAAGACGGGAGAGATGTGCTAGCCTTGCTGCCGAATTTTGAATACGCGGTAACTTCTAAATTTCTTTAGCAGGTAATCCGTGCAGCAAACTATTACAATAGTCCAACTTGGACGTAATAAATAAATGTACGAGGCGTTCAGCACTAGACTAGTCAAGGTATTTCCTAGCTCTACCGATATTACACAGGGCTAACGATGCTGACCGACAGACACTATTAACATGGCTAGACATGCTAGCATGCTGTCCAAATGTGATACTAGAAACAGGAGCTAAGCGAGAAAACCGAGATGAGAAATGTACTACCTCTGTCTTAGTAGGATTACAAGTAAGCTTATTAACTAGAAAGGTCTGAATGTCATTAATACATTGGTCCAAATTTACTAAAGCAATCTGCCTCGACACGGGGTTCATCGTTATATAGAGCTGCGAGTCATCCGCATACATCATGCAGTCTAAGCCATGTAATTTAATAACGTCTTGTAGAGGGCCAAAGTACAGAATGAAAAGAAGGGGACCCAGAGCCGAGCTATGTGGAACACCAGACGTGACGGGTCGGGGCTTAAACTCTGTGTCACCAATCACCACCTTCGGGTACGTTCGCTAAGATAGGACTTAAACCAGCGAAGAACCGTTCCTGCGAAACCATACCGTACAGAGAGTCTTTCTAAAAGGATGTCATGGTCTATCGTGTCAAAAGCTGCAGAGAGATCTTAACTAATAACTTATTTCTTCTCACCAATAGCACGCAAGACAACATTATGAACTCGCAAGAGTGCGGTTTCAGTACTGTAGAATTTTCTGTAAGCTGACTGAAGACTGGGATACAAGTAATTATCCATGAGATAGTCACGTATTTGACCTGCGGCAACCGCTCAGCAACTTTCGACAGGAATGCAAGGTTGGTGATTGGACGAAAATTAGGATATTCCTCAGCATTTAGTGACAGTTTCTTGATGGTGGGGAAAACTCCACTCTGCAGCGATGTATTTACGATGACAGTAATTATAGGTAACAGTTCATTGAGGCAAGCCTTCAATGTCCGCGTAGGAATAGTATCTGATGATTGTACAAGACTTTGAAGGCGAGTCCTGGATAATCTTCCGCACAGTGTCCATTGATACTATAGGTAAATTCATTGCCTGACGAGGGAATTCCACATTAAATTTCACGCGAAAAACCGATTCGTGCGATATCGGTTTTTCGCGTGACATTTAACGTGGAATTCCCGAGTCGGGCAATGAATTTTCTTTGAATCTCATTGCATCTACGAAAATAAATAATGAATATACTCAGTCTGAAAGTTGCTGAAATTCCGCCACGCGCCAGGAACCCATCGCGCGGTAAACTAAGGAGCGAAAAATTAGACTGAAACACACACGAGGTTCAACTAAAAGTGTAGTCGTTGCTCACAACATTTGGTTTTCCGACATCAAAACTGCATTTTTATGCATGAAAACACCTGTATTTTATTTAGGTACACTTAATTTCGATCTAATCATTACCAAGAAAGAGAAAGTGCATTAACTGGACACAAAATTGTGAATGTTTGTGAAAGATTTAGAAAATCGACGGCCTGTTGAAACCAGTTGTCGATAAGTGAAAATCTAAACTGAACCTGACAAACCGAGGAGCTGCTGCACAAGTATACGCATAAACTTGTAAGTATTAAGCCAGTGTTCCTTACTTTAAAAGCAAATTCAGTACCAAATGTTAATGCTCAATTTCTGTCTCTCAATAAATAAGCCTGTTTTGAAACTGTTGAATGTTTAATACTTGTGTTCAGTCCACTCGTTTCCCAAAAAAAATCTTTGTACCACGATTTTATTACCGTTCTGTAGCCGTGCTTTTCGTCCTGTTTTTACTTTTTTCAGTCATTTAGCTTCTATGTGTGAATATTACATGAATCAGCAAATCAGCCAATCCACGAAGCCCCAGCTTTTCCGTTCAAAATCACACATTGTTGCTGCAGTGTTTTTTTTCGATTCCTCGGATTATAGCTAGTCTGAGTCGCTCTTGTTCAGTCGAGGACCAAAACATATCATTTCTCATGAAAAAAGAAATAAAAGATATATAATTTTCCCGTTCTTTGACTATTGTTAACTTTGTGAATGCCCTGGTTTGTAATTTTAACATGATGTGTGTCTCTATTCGCGATAATAAAAATAAACAAAATATTGACGCGCGTGCTTCCTACACATCGTTGAATACAGCTTTTCAAACCGTTGAATTCCACAAAATATTAAACGCTTCGTTAGCCAATCAGCGCGCGATTTTGAGTCGTGCTATGGGATTCTACACTAAATTCACCACATGAGCTCCAGGGAGTTGTATCGACTCCAAAAATGAAGTAAAATAATCAGGATCATCCCCATATTGGAGTTCTTTTGACTCCAGTATTTTAACTCTTATTTTGGAGTGAAAACCACCCCAGTTTGGAGTTAATGTAACTCTAAAATTGGAGTAGAACTCACTCTGAAAGTGGAGTACTAGAAAAAAGGTTTAGGATCATCCCCTTACTTTAGTTATTTTAACTCCAGAGTAAAGTTTACTCTTGTAGGATTAAAAAAATCTGATTAGAAAAAAACTAAACCCAACCATTTTTACCCCCAAATGAAATAAGTTAACATTAAAATCAAAGTCTGAATACAATCAAAATCAAAATCTAAGTACATATTTTAATATAATAGACATGGGCAAATTTACAAGAATATATATATATATATGTGTATATAAAATAGAAATATTTACTTTAAAGCAACATGCATGCATTTCCCTTTGGATTACTTTGATGCAGAATGATATATAACTCATTCTGTTTTTAGCTTTTATGAAGAATTAAGAAATATTTTGGAAGAACTCATTTATTTTGAGGCTGAACTAGTAAGCTCGTATAAAATGCCAACTAAAGCGAGTCGTTGCTAATTTAATTTGTACATGTATGCTGTAATTGGTCTAGACAAATGGCGAATGGAATGTTGTGCTGATGTAAGCACCTGTTGGAGCTATCGCATGGCGTGACGATCTAGTCATTTCAAAATAGCCAGTTAGAAGACATGTAAGAAAAAGCATTTTTAAAAGCCAATCAGAACGTGTACTAAAATCACGGTACGCTGCTGGGGGTCTAGAACAAGCTTTCTGTCGCTGGTTTGCAGACAGACTTAACCAGGTTTCAGTTCGGATGCGACGCAGGCTAGAGGGTAATGAGCATTGTGTCCTCCTAGGGGCCATAACCCGGGTGTGCCAGGGGACATTCCAATGTTCCCTCATCAGAGTGCCCCTCTAATTTTCTCTCATGCTTATTATGCATGCACCATACTGCCATATACCTTCAGGGTACAGACTGCAGTAATGGTTGTATACTGAATAGAATAATGGCTGTACATGGGCAACCTATATACCAAAGTGATCACTGATAAATTATTGTCGACTGTACTAATTTGTTAGGTGTTCACAAAGTACATGTAACAGTGGGCACAAATTTTGATATTTTGCTGTAAACAAATGTCACGGTCATTTGAACTTTGAAGGTGAATATCAGTGGAAGGCAATACAAAGTGCATAAAAAATGCCATAGCATTTGCTTAGCAAAATTCACACACACATTAGAAGACCATGTAATATATTCTACATTATCATGCAGCTTCAGATGTACTGTATACGTTATATCCTCATTGCATTCAATTCAAATTCACCGATGTGAATATAAACTATTCCTCCTTACATACATTACCAAAGCAACACCAAACAAATTCGTACAGACAATTTATCATTGATCATTTTGGTATATAGGTTGCCCATCTACAGCCCTTATTCTATTCAGTATAAAAAAACACTTTTAATCTGTATCCTGAAGGGATACAGTAACCTTAATCATGTTAATGAGGGAGATTTAGTTGAAGCTTGCTGATGAGGAAACTTAGAGGTTTAATGTCACTGCATGAAAAACAAAGAAAACCGAGGTAATCATGTTATTACAACATTAGGGCCTGTTTACACTAAGGGAGGTTGACCCTGGCAAGAGAGCTACATGTATCTTCATTGTGTTGTAATAGAGGTAATCGGCTAACGCTGTTGCCACCCAATTCAGATCATGTGATGTAAACACACATTACTCTGGAGAATTGACTCTTTGAAAATTAATTTTATTCAGATAGGCATGACTGCATTATGATTAGAATGAAAAAGGAATAATTCCCCAGAGTAGCATCTGTTTACATCACATGATCTCAGTTGGGTGTCAACAGCGTTAGCCGATTACCTCTATCCCTCCATACTATTTCGCATATATATATATATATCAAAAATACTGCAGATTCTAGCACTAGGGTCAATCTCCTTTTGCATAACCAAGCCCTATGAGGGATCATTATGCTACATGTACAAAAAAAACTAATGAATTAACAAAACAGCTTCTGGGACCTAATGTGTTAAGTGTCAACCCCTCTACTGCAATGTAAAGGGGATCAAGACTCCAAGTCCCCAAAAACAAGTCTGAATTTGATACATCTAACTGGGACCTGTCTGACCATAACGAGCCAGACCCTCTTAGAGAAACCATATTACCCCCAACTGATGCCCAGTAAACTCTCTACATTCCTATCATTTAGATGCAGCTTGCACTCTCTCTAATCCCTTTAACTATGACAGCTTTCAGCAGGCTTTTCTCAGTACTGACTAACTTGAAGTCAATCCTATTTCAGAAAACTTGCCAGAGCGCAAGAAAAAAATAGTTCTATATCCCTGAAGTGCTCAGGCAGACTAAGCTGCCAGGACTACCCGCTGGATGAACCAACTGGAGATATGGAACTAACTTGAAATCAATCATATTTTGGTAAACTTGCTGGAGCTCTAGAAAATAATGCTCTACATCCCTGAATCGCTCAGGCAGACAACTGCTGCCAGGATGAACCAACTGTGGAAATATAACTAACTTATGTTGGAAAACCTGCCAGAGCGCAGTTCCATATCCCTGAAGTAGGTCTGGCAATATTTTTTCCTACTTGGCAAGGAAACATAAGTATATTAAGTTTATATGCATGTGGCCATTTTCCGTGACATTATTATTTTGTCTATTTGTAGCTTACAGGAAGTGTGCACTTTTATCTAGTGCCGGAAGTTATCATATAGTTAGCATATTGATGGCCGCACGCGAGGACTTCTGGGTCGACCTAAGACACGAGATTCACTATGGTTTTGACTTTTGTGTTATTCTTTTCATTATTTACTCGCTTAGAAACGTCATTGTTAAGTTAGTACTATACTCAAACACAACGCAATGTCCTAAGATTGTAACTAGATGGTTAATTCGAGTCGCCGATGTGTATTTAAGTTGTAACGACACTTCATGTTTTCACTCTGCTCGGTCGAAGATTTATAAAGGCGACAGAAAGCAAACGGAAACCCATCAGTTGGATCCTGGGCCACTTGCATATACATCGTTTTGGCATAGTTAGTTCGGCTAAATTGCAGAATACAGTGGCACTCTTGAAGCTCTTTAGAAATATCTGGCTCCGTAGTTGCCCGCGCAGTCGTTTTAAGGAACTGAATTAGTACTTAACTGTATTAGTCATTTTGTAGCTAATCTAAGGCAAAGGGGTTAGGATTAGCTAAGTCTTACAACCTCCATTTTGAATTTATTATCATCACAAAGTAGGAGGGCAAAGGTCGTGGCTCCGCGGCTCCGTGAATGAACAAAACACACAGGAATCCCATAATATAGTGTTTATTCTCCATAATTTAATTTAATCAAATCTTAAAATAACCCCATCGCACCTCGTTGTGACTTCGTTCCCTAGGACGTTTTTCTTTTTCTTTTTTTTCTTTTTTCTTTATGACTTAAAAATATATACCCATGTGTTTAGAAAATAAAACCTTATTAATCCCAGTTTGTATAGCCATTATATAACCATTTATACTAACTTTTATACGTTTATTTGACGCGTTGACATAATACGTGTTGCTTCGTTCTACTACTGTAAACAGAGACTCGTTCACATCCAGACATCTCTCTAGCGCGTTGACGCGTCAACATCATACATGTTGTTCGTTCTACTACTGTGAACAGATAGACTCGTTCACACCCAGACATATCTCTCTAGGGCGTTGACGCGTTGACATCATACATGTTGCTTCGTTCTACTACTGTGAACAGAGAGACTCGTTCACACACAGACATATCACTCTAACGCGTTGACATCATACATGTTGCTTCGTTCTACTACTGTGAACAGAGAGAGACTCGTTCACACCCAAACATATCTCTATAGAGAGATAACCATATATGGACTAACACGTTGCCGTCTCCACCTAACGTACTTGAGCGGGGGGTATTCTGCAATTGCTCCCATTTCGCGGTATTTTTGGGCTGTGTAATAAAATACAGTAACAACAACACAAGAAAGTTATGTCAATTTACTTATTTACTTAAAAAGAAATATTCCCATTTAAGAAGCATTATGTTTCTGTGTTGTTTAGTGACTTAGCCCTAAAGAACCCTAAATTAGTGATCACCCATTCGATGGTTAGGGTGTTTTTAAATGATGGATTAGGGTTTGGATTAATCGATAAAAGCATCGTGTTTAATTTCGGAATCTATAATGAGATTCTCTGCGGAGCCACTCCAAATATAACATTGCATTGGTAGGGTATAGACAGGTATCGTGTTTGGAATCTATAATTGATGTATCACTACGGAGTCACGGAGCCGCGGAGCCACTTCAAATATAACCTTGCATTGATAGGGTATAGACAGGTATCGTGTTTGGAATCTATAATGAGTTTCACTACGGAGCCACTTCAAATATAACAAGGGCACCCAACGAGTACTTTTTGAATTTCGTTTGAAACCAGTTGTATGCAGCTCCTCTAGCGATTTTAAGACGCCTACTATGTCTTTTGGCGTATTCTAGAAAGCTATTGGCCAGTAACAAAACGAGAAGGGGACTGGGACCGAGTTTATCAGAATTACTCTAATTCTAAAATGAAGTTCATCACATGATAGAGCATGTTGAAATTAGCATGTGTACCAAGGTTGACGTGATTCAAGTGAATTGTGTCTGAATTATAGGCAATTGAAATTTCTTTGTCCCTCCAAAATGTTACAATGAATGTATGGTTTGGAGAGACAACGATAAAAAATAAGAGAGTTTGTATGGGAAAATTGACATATTTGATGCCTTCTAGCATCATCAATATTGAGCCAAAGTTCACCAAACTTTCCAGACTAGCTAAGTTTGATCTGTTCTTTTGGAAAATAATGCTCACTTTGACTAGTTATTAATTTAATTAGTTTTTCTGACTCGGGTCCAGTCCCCTTCTCGTTTTGTTACCGGCTAATTAGCTGTTCCGATTTTCTAGGTGGAAATCGCGTCAACCGAAAATACTATGGCAAAATATTCCCGGCCTACGAATTTGTTAGTAGTCTAGAACATAAACAAGAATTTTTTAGCCCAAGTAACTTCATGTTGCAAAGTTTTGTGGAGGTACGAATTTTTTAGGGGTTCTTTTATCCTTTAGGCAATTCTGTTAGGTGACCTCCATTTGCTAAAGGTTTATTCTTTCGGGGTTTAGATGTCAGAATTTCTTAGAGAATGAAAATGTGTTCTCGAAAACTTTAGGTGGCTGCTTCACTAAATGATTTGTGAAAATATGTTTGTTTTTTTCCATTCCAACCAATGTTTTTTCCGGATAGTTCTGACTCTATTGATCAGAAAAAAACGAACGAATATTTTAGGGGAAACCTTTTAGTCTCCCTTTTCTTCTATAATTTTCTAGGGATTGAAAACAAATTTTCTAGCCAGTATTTCAGAAAACAATTTTGCTAGGGACAATTTTTTTCAAATCCGAAAGTTTTAGGCTAACTTACTCTCCCGAACAGCTTTTTAACCGAAACCTTCGTTGGGTGCCCTTGATATAACCTTGCATTGGTAGGGTATATACAGACATCGTTTTTTGAATCTATAACGACTTTTAATAATAATAAGTCTCATGTTAGTGTTAAAGCTTAAGTTTAAGTGTAACAGTTACTCAGTGTCGTTTTAGCTAGCTATGGTCTGCGGAACCGCGGAGCTGGGATGTTTTGGGAGACGTTGAAAATTGACGTTGTATTCTGCAATCGCTCCGTTAGTTCGTCCATGAAATACTCATTTACTTTTTATTAGTATTATTAGGGCACCTACTGATGAACATATCTACTAGTAAGTACATTAGGAATTACTTTAGGCTTACCATCTGGCGTCTATCATCTCGAACTGTATTTAGTCTTTCGTTTTCCACAAAGCATAACAGCCCATAAATAGCCATTCAGGGTCCAAACGACGTCTTGATGAGTTCAGAGCTTGGCTCCAAAACTCGTAAACTAGCCAACATTCTGTAAATACATCCAAGTTGTAGGAAAATACCGCTCAGAAAGTGCTTAGCTTCGTCGTGGAACCGTTTATAAAGTTCATTCGACCGCCGAAACCTGATATAACTCATGAGCATGCGTCATAGCGTTGCCGCTGACCGATTTACTGTACTATAGTTACCAGTCTCTACTCGTGTATCAGGAGACGCGGTTGTACTCGCGGAACAACTGCGGAACAACTGCGGACCTCTGCGGAATAGACCGGACTATTTTCATAATATTATTTTATACTATAGTTACTCTACACTCTAGAATTATTTTAACACCCTTAGTAGAGTAAAAATAACTCCCTGAAAATAACAGTGCTGCCACAAGGGGAACCAGGCATTACAGGCATGTCAGGTACAGTTGTCAAGGCCAAATTTTGTCGCAGTTCCGATATTTTGTTAGCGAAAAAGGAGCTAAACTTCTCAACAAGTTCTTCAACGGAATCATGGGAAGGAAGAGGAGGCACTGGTTTCACATGAAACAATCCATCAACGAGACGGAAAAGATCCTTCTGGTTAGTGTTCTCAATTTTAGACCTGTAGTACTGAGTTTTAGTACTACAGGTACTTTAACTACCATGTGGTAGTTAAAGTCTCCGGCCAGCAACAAATAATGTAATTTCTGACGCTTGAGTGACGAAGGAACGAATTAGTCAGAAATTGATATTCTGATGGCACGATAGAGGTTGGGTTATCCTCCAGGGATATAGTCATACTATTTAAGTGCTTGGCGGTGAATATTGATCATTCTACGTTCAGTTAGTCTTCAAGCCCGGTCGCGCTAACATTTTGTGATTGGTTCCAAATATTTATGTACTTTTTACTTTTCGTTTAGCTTTGATATATCGTTTTAAGGACTGTTTACCTCGTAAAGGTATGTGCCACTGCATGCACGCATTTGTCGGGGAATACGTTTCCACATATTTTTGGCCACATCTAAAGAGTGTTTTTTTAGTGGTTTTTCGTATCTGGCGTGGCACATTTTGAGTTAGGATAATATGCTGTATCATGTTATACCACACATAGACATTGTCAGGAACCCAGCATATATTACTCAGCAGTACGACTGACTGACACAATCCAAAATAAACTATGTCTCTAGGTAGTGTAGTCAGAATTTCCGTTTTCGCGCGAAAATTTTACCGGAAGTAAAATATCTCATAGCTTTAACTGCTGCCCGAAAGGCCAGTTTAACAGCTTTCCCAGAGCTCTATGCGAGAATACATAGAAGGTAAATCGAGGAAGATATCGGTACCAAACACAGGCGAATTCGCTTCATTTTGAAGGAATTTCTATGAAACTTTGTGGACGTGGATACTTCAACTAGAAGCTCGCTTACACAGCGATGGGCAGTTTCGTAATTTTGCGATGTTTAGTGTTTTTAAGTACAAAATCGCAAGATAAATTGCAAACCTAAAGGCCTGAATTTTCGGTTACCAGCTACTGGGCTCTTCTAATACAATAATCTGCCGCGGCAAATGGAATATGTATGAAAGGCACATGATTGTAAGCGTGTTTTCGTAATAATTAACAGTAAATGTATGGGATCGTTCTACCAACATGAAGCAAGTCAAATCGCAAAGGAAAAAGCATTCATGTGTTGTTTATTTTAACATAAACCGGAAGGGGATAACTAAAAAACTGGCATGTATCGGCGGTCCGGAAATTCGGAATGAAGATTGCATTTGCTTGAGCGGTGAAAATTGATTTATCCTTCATACATTCTTTGTAAAATCTGACGACATTTTAGAGTCATTTTAGAAACCGCTACGTACCGAGGGCTCAATGTCCGAGATTTCTGGCGATGTCTAGAATACTGTTAGTTTTCGTTTGCGAGAACTTTCACTTCTGACAGTTGCGCTTCCAAAGCTTCTATTCTCTTTATAAGAGGACGTGTGGCTTGTTCCACTGGTTATAATATAACTGGTTTAGCTGCTTCCATGAAAAGTTCTTTGAATTCCGTAGACTTGTAAAAATGTCACGCATTTCACTTCGCATGATCGACTTTCTTCATGTCGGCTAGAAGCTCCGCTGATTGAGATTAGTGTTTTGTCTCAGGCATACTGCCACTGGAGTACTCAAATTATTAACAAACATACGACTTAGAACCTAGGAAACGTTTTCACATATTTGTGAGACTAATAAACTGTTCAGACATTTGCTAGAACTTCAAGAAAAAAAATGGCGAGCTAATTAAAACACGCCTGCACTCATCCACTCAGTCTCCGACGTGCGGAATATCAGGAAATTCAGAAATTATTCGAGTTTTCCTTCGCAAAATACACCACCATCTTCGTTCTTACTCTTCTCTTTGAATTCGCTCGAGATTTTCCAATAAAGCGCATGCGTAATGAGATATACCGCAATAATTATACCACAGTGGGCTCAAAAGTAAAGCAGATACAGACGACAATTGAGAGAAAATAGTGAGCAAAATAAATCGCAAAGTGACGAAAGAAATCCTGGTAAAATTTAGCTTCATATATATATCGCTTTTCGTCGCTTCAAAAGTTGATAACAATAAATTGAATTGAAATTGACTTGACGAGCTACCCATGTAGAAATTGTGGATTGCTGCGACATTCAAATGCCCCTTAATAAATGTGTCTCTTCGCTTCCCTTCTGCTACTCCTGGCAAACGATGTGAGACTAAATCCAGGTCCAGCACAGCCAGCCACGTTAAAGACCCTTGCTTCGTTTGCCGAAATGGTCGTCGTATATTAATCAAAAGGCCACACGAATGCGACTTATGGTTTCATGCAATATGTGTGAATATTGATAACAAAGAATATTATGCTGATCTGTATATTCCTCTAGCAAAATGGTCCTGCCAACATTGCTTGTTTTGTGGACTTGACAATTCTTTCATTTTAAATACAGTCGAACCTCCCGTAAGCGGACACCCTTGGGACCTGGCGTAGCTGTCCGCTTACGGAAGGTGTCCGCTTACAGGGGTTAACAGTAAGAGATAGGAAGTGGCAGCCAACATTAACTGTGGAATTGTAAACCACATGCTTTAAACGGGTATACTAGGTTCGATCTAAGGTTCATAGCTCAAATATGTTGTCTTTTTCCGACTTCGATTTAGCTAGAATTCAAATATATAACTGAAAAAATAATTTGAAAAAAAAAATTCAATCTCTTCAGGCCGTCCGCTTACACGCCGGGCACAAAAGATCGTAAAAAGGCCGAGGTTGAGTGCACACAAAAACATACAATTAACACCATTTCTTTACGACTACTCTAAATTTGAAGAAATTTTGGCAGATTGGTAACAAAGTGAAACTTCATTTTTTTGGACAATTGTTTATGTATTCTGCCGTTGTTGTGACGTCATAAGGGATGTCTCCTTTTTTGGTGAAATGTAACCTTTAAGACACGTTGCAAACAGATTATGTGATCAAAATGGCTTCATGAAATATATTCATTTAGCAAAAATGTGAACTCTCTACGATAAATATATCCAGAGTTATGGATGATTCACTATTTCTATGACGTCATTTTCAGTGACGTCAGGCTTCAAGCATAAATCAGACTGCCTACTATAAAAATATCACTAAAGGAAATACTATGACTTCTGCGTGTTAGACAAAGGTGTTCCGTCGATAAAATTCAAAAAAATCTGAACTGGCTATTTTCTGAGGACATCCAAATATATTAATGACGTCATAATGACGTATACCAAAAATAAGGCTTCAATTCTAAGCTGTTATACTCAAAAAATCAAAATTCTAAAAAGAACACGTTGTTATCAATAAAGAGTTTTATTATTGTGCAAAATATGATGTACCAATATTTCGAACTCTAAAAGTTAAAACAAGCGATAGTTTCATAAATGGTTTTATGTAATTTATTTCCCGCCAATTTTTGGCGGGAAAATTGCAAACATTTAAAATTGAATAACTTTTGTTTACCTCTACCAATCGAGAACGGGTTTTCGATTCCTTCATTCTCATGAACAAGAGATTTAAAAAAGATATAATAAAACGTTTTTAGAGGTAATAAAAATTTAGAGGAAACCTATTAGAAATGGACAAATGACGTCATTGTGACGTCATAATGATGGCTACATTAGCTTAACGTATCAGATTATGTTTTGTTGGCACTCATTTATACACCTACCAAAATTCATTTATCTACGCCGAACACTTTTTAAAATATAGAAACCCCGGCCTTTTTACGTTCATTTGTGCCCGGCGTGTTAAGAGAGGTTAATTTTGGTTATTTTTGTTCATGCGGACCTAGAGATAGGTGTCCGCGTCCGCGTACGAGAGGTGTCCGCTTACAGGAGGTGGCAAATGTAGTATTGTATTAAAGATATGGTCGGGACTGCGGAATTGTGTCCGCTTACGGGAGGTGTCCGTTAGCGGAGGTTCGACTGTACTACAAATGTCAGCAACCTGTAGTCAAATCAGCCACTCCTAAATGTAAATCGTCTCTACAACAAGCTGGACCAAACAAAGAGTTGCTCTCCGATCTTTCTCTGGATATTCTTGGGATTCCTGGTACTTGGCTTACTCCGAACATTCTGGACAATGAAGTACATGTATAGAGATTATTACATGCTCGTTCGCGGACTCGCTCGCGGACCAGCTCGTTCGCGATATGATACGAAAACCTCGTGAATAAAAACGATATCAGGCTCTTAACATGTCATAATTTGTTTATTATACATTTATTTTTAACTTTATATCTGAAAGCAAAAGTAAAGTGAAGTGATATCGTATCACTTCACTGATATGGTTTATATTCACGGATATCAACCCCGAATGTGTAATAAATAAGAGTATTCCATAATTCGTAGAGACCGCAAGGGAAGTATTCTGGGCAACAAAAATTCCAAATTCCATACGCGGGGAGAGAGAAAAGAGTCGGCTGTTTTCTCAGGCTAGTTCAATTCAATTTATTAACAAATATTACAAGGGCGAACGCACAGAACAAAGGCCAAAGCCAGATATTTAAATGGCTTATGGTCAGTAATGATAGTATAACATTACCATATTTTTTCACAAGATGGAAAGAAAATCAAACTAGTAAATTAATAACAAACTCATGCACGTACACACACAAAATAGCTATAGTTTACAAATTTCATTTAACTTATAAATTTAAAATGAAAATTTAAGTGTGAAAATCCTGCAAAGAAATCAAGCTGCAAGACTCCGGTGGGTCGAAGTGACGTAAAAAACGTAATTTATGTAAACAAGATGGCGGCGCCCAGGTCTTCACGGGGCCAACTTTGAGGTGCTCGTTCTCAAAACCGCTATATAATAACGTTTTATCAAATTTTAATATATTTTCGGAATAGAGGACATGTTAAAGATTCTTTTGAACCCAAATTTGTTTTTAACTCTGGTATCCCTTTAAATCGTAATTAGAGTCCGGGAATATTTCAATATTTAAACGTAAACATTAACTGAAATGGCATATTATTTGTGTTGCGTGTTTCGTAGATTTGCTTGAGCTGCGCGGGTCAACAACCCTTCCAGTGCATATCCAGTTGCCACTCAATCTTGTGAAATGCTCTCCAGTTTAGCTTTTTTTCACGCAGGTTCTTCTGAAGGACCTTCCTCTATAGAAAACTTGGATTGGACATTAAGTTAGGGTAATGTGCAGTCATCTTCTCCAGTTTTTAATTCAATGGGCCTTTTGCAGGAATGCAGTCACGTGGTTGTGATGAATGGCTTCGTTTATTTAAAGGCCTTGTACGGGATCGTTAGTGTTATTAGTAAAACCTATTTGTAAATGCTATTCATTTTAATATCCAATCGATTGTCGATCTTTGTAAAACAGCGTTTTGAAGTTTGTTTGCTATGCAGTAAAGCCTTTCCCATTGGATTACAAGCGCAATTCCTTCGTTAATCAAGTATCATATAAGCACGTATGACCATAATGACTATGACGTCATTATCATGATTATATAGCCTCGTATGAATATGGACAACTGCCAATCAGAACTCACGTCCTGTCCAAACTATTTTATAAATATTGATATATGTCATGGTGCACATACTGATATAAAACATGTTACATGGTGGTAGATGGATGTCCATATATCTGGTTTGGTCTGTATTTATTCAGGTTACCAAACATCCTCCAATTAATAGTCCCTTCCGATTAGGTATTAAAAATTATGTATTTTAAATAATTATCGCTCGATGCGTCATTTAGTCAACGTTAGTCTCATTCTGGTGTAAAATATTCACAAATACCAGCGAGAAGGTGCACAAGTTCAAACTACAACAATACATAAAGTTATAAATAACCCATCTTCTCGCTGGTATTAATGAATATTTAACATCAGAATGCGACTAACGTTGAGTGAATGCGTCTGTAGTCATCTCATCTAGCGGTAAATACCTGGACTATTGGTCTTTAGTATAAACCAACTAGTGGACTATTACAAATCCTGCATTCTGATTGGCTACCCTACTATAGGTCTATTTGTGATAGCCCATGGTTGAGAAAAACCAGAAGTATTTTCACGAAATAATAACATTTTTCAACTTCAATTTGTTTCTTTCTATTATTTTCTACTGTCCGACTAGTTAGTTTATACTAAAACAATTAGACCTCTCGCCCTCATGGGCTACGAGTTAAATAGCCCATTCGGCTGCGCCTCATGGGCTATTGACTCGTAGCCCATTCGGGCTGCGGGTCTAATTGTTAATTATAGGTACTACCGACCCTCGAATTATAAGCTTTCTCGTGGACCTTACTCATAAAGGCATCAAAACGAGGCCAGTTAACCAGGCTTGTCACAGGAAGAGAAAAAATACTTTCGAGGTCGGAAAATAACGTCCATTTCCTTGTGACACAACTGAACACAATAGTGCGGTACGACATAAATTAAAGCATTTCTTAGCGGCTACAATTTTGCGATCTTTGGGACAACTGGCCAACATACCATTGTTACCAGACTTCTCCCCGCGCGGGCATGTGATATGAATAAGGAGCATGACGAAAGACAAAACAATCTACTCCTGTTAGCAGAGTACACTTTCCAGGTATACTGGAGATAATATCAGACAAGTTTGATGAACGATGGCAAAGATTCGAGTGGATGAAAATTATGCTTTAAAGAGAAATTTAGAGCAACTTGAATCAGTTTGTAACCTAAATCAAGGTTCTATAATAAGCTTTTCAATAATCCACTTTTATGTTGCGCTTTAGAAATGCTGAGATGTTCACGCTATGACGGCTAGCAGTTAGGAGGACTTCTACTGTGAGATCTGCCTATTTATATAACCCAGATAGGAATCTGATACTCTGAAACAGTATCCTATTGTCATTGAACCAGCCCAGTTTTATGAATGACCTTTTCTTGTCTCAACATAAATACTAATTATTCGTGCCTTATAATTGGTGGTTTGATCTTTGCCATCCTATATCAAAAAGGTTTGAAAAGCACGTCAGGACATTCACATTATATTTCTCTCTACGATCTCAGGGTGTTATTTTGTGTAGGTTTGTTTTAAGAAAACGTAAAGGTTCAATATGGATTGACAGTGTCGACTCCCTTTAACAACGTTTAAGGGAATCATCTTTTAAAAGATTACGACAGATATCGATACACCACTAACAAACCAAAACGGATAAAACGGACTAAAAAGACAGACATTTGCTAGAACTTCAAGAAAAAAAAATGGCGAGGTAATTAAAACACGTCTGCACTCATCCGGCACTCAGTCTCCGACGTGCGGAATATCAGGAAATTCAGAAATTATTCGAGTTTTCCTTCGCAAAATACACCACCATCTTCGTTCTTACTCTTCTCTTTAAATTCGCACGAGATTTTCCAATAAAGCGCATGCGTAAAGAGACATACCGCAATAAATATACCACAGTGGGCTCAAAAGTAAAGCAGATACAGACGACAATTGAGAGTAAATAGGGAGCAAAATAAATCGCAAAGTGACGAAAGAAATCCTGGTAAAAGTTAGCTTCATATATATATCGCTTTTCGTCGCTTCAAAAGTTGATAACAATAAATTGAATTGAAATTGACTTGAAGAGCTACCCATGTAGAAATTGTGGATTGCTGCGACATTCAAATGCCCCTTAATAAATGTGTCTCTTCGCTTCCCTTCTGCTACTCCTGGCAAACGATGTGAGACTAAATCCAGGTCCAGCACAGCCAGCCACGTAAAGACCCTTGCTTCGTTTGCCGAAATGGTCGTCGTATATTAATCAAAAGGCCACACGAATGCGACTTATGGTTCCATGCAAGATGTGTGAATATTGATAACAAAGAATATTATGCTGATCTGTATATTCCTCTAGCAAAATGGTCCTGCCAAAATTGCTTGTTTCCTGGACTTGACAATTCTTTCATTTTAAATACAGTCGAACCTCCCGTAAGCGGACACCCTTGGGACCTGGCGTAGCTGTCCGCTTACGGAAGGTGTCCGCTTACAGGGGTTAACAGTAAGAGATAGGACGTGGCAGCCAACATTAACTGTGGAATTGTAAACCACATGCTTTAAACGGGTATACTAGGTTCGATCTAAGGTTCATAGCTCAAATATGTTGTCTTTTTCCTAAGCCGACTTCGATTTAGCTAGAATTCAAATATATATAACTGAACAAATAATTTGAAAAAAAAAATTCAATCTCTTCAGGCCGTCCGCTTAAGAGAGGTTAATTTTGGTTATTTTTGTTCATGCGGACCTAGAGATAGGTGTCCGCGTCCGCGTACGAGAGGTGTCCGCTTACAGGAGGTGGCAAATGTAGTATTGTATTAAAGATATGGTCGGGACTGCGGAATTGTGTCCGCTTACGGGAGGTGTCCGTTAGCGGATTTCTGGTACTTGGCTTACTCCGAACATTCTGGACAATGAAGTACATGCTCGTTCGCGGACTCGCTCGCGGACCCGCTAGTTCGCGATATGATACGAAAACCTCGTGAATAAAAACGATATCAGGCTCTTAACATGTCATAATTTGTTTATTATACATTTATTTTTAACTTTATATCTGAAAGCAAAAGTAAAGTGAAGTGATATCGTATCACTTCACTGATATGGTTTATATTCACGGATATCAACCCCGAATGTGTAATAAATAAGAGTATTCCATAATTCGTAGAGACCGCAAGGGAAGTATTCTGGGCAACAAAAATTCCAAATTCCATACGCGGGGAGAGAGAAAAGAGTCGGCTGTTTTCTCAGGCTAGTTCAATTCAATTCAATTTATTAACAAATATTACAAGGGCGAACGCACAGAACAAAGGCCAAAGCCGAGGTTTAAATGGCTTATGGTCAGTAATGATAGTATAACATTACAATATTGTTTTCACAAGATGGAATGAAAATCAAACTAGTAAATTAATAACAAACTCATGCACGTACACACACAAAATAGCTATAGTTTACAAATTTCATTTAACTTATAAATTTAAAATGAAAATTTAAGTATGAAAATCCTGCAAAGAAACCAAGCTGCAAGACTCCGGTGGGTCGAAGTGACATAAAAAAACGTCACTTCCGTAAATTATGTAAACAACATGGCGGCGCCCAGGTCTTCGCGGGGCCAACTTTGAGGTGCTCGTTCTCAAAACTAAAAAAAGTTTTATCAAATTTTAATATATTTTCGGAACAAAGGCCATGTTAAAGATTCTTTTGAGCCCAAATGTGTTTTTCACTCGGGTATCCCTTTAAATCGTAATTAGAGTCCGGGAATATTTAAATATTTAAACGTAAACATTAACTGAAATGGCATATTATTTGTGTTGCGTGTTTCGTAGATTTGCTTGAGCTCCGCGGTTCAACAACCCTTCCAGTGCATTCCAGTTGCCACTCAATCTTGTGAAATGCTCTCCAGTTTAGCTCTTTTTTTTTTCGCAGGTTCTTCTGACTGAACCTTCCTCTACATAAAACTTGGATTGGCGTTAAGTAATGTGCAGTCATCTTCTCCAGTGTTTAATTCAATGGGCCTTTTGCAGGAATGCAGTCACGTGGTTGTGCTGCATGGCAACAAAATTTAAATGCACTTGTACGAGATCGGTAGTATTATTAGTAAAACCTACATTGTATTCGTGTGCTATTTTCAATATCCAATCGATTGTCGATCTTTGTAAAACAGCGTTTTGAAGTTTGTTTGCTATGCAGTAAAGCCTTTGCCATTGGATCACAAGCGCAATTCCTTCGTTAATCAAGTATCATATAAGCACGTGACTGTTTCCTGCAACGGGCCTATTCCAGAACACTCGGCTAAAACTATGACGTAATTATCATGTTTAGATAGCCTCGTATGAATGTGGGCAACTGCCAATCAGAACTCACGTCCTGTCCAAACTATTTTATACATATTGATATATGTCATGGTGCACATACTGATATCAAACATGTTACATGGTGGTAAATGGATGTACATATATCTGCATGGTTTGGTCTGTCTTTATTTAGATTCCCAAACTTCCTCCAATTAATAGTCTCTTCCGATTAGGTATAGATGGTTTTCACTCAATCCCCAGAGATTCAAATGACAAAGGGCATGGCGGCCATGTTAGTGTACAGAACAAAAGAAGCTAACGAAGAATCTATTGTTAACTGTACACCAACATGGCGGCTATGACGTCACGTGCAAAGGGTCCATTAAAAATTATGTATTTTAAATAATTATCGCTCGATGCGTCATTTAGTCAACGTTAGTCTCATTCTGATGAACAATATCAGTCACAAATACCAGCGAGAAGGTGCACAAATTCAAACTACAACAATACATAAAGTTATAAATAATCCATCTTCTCGATGGTATTTATGTACTGTTTAAAACACGAACAGTAGTGTTTTATCAAGTTTAAAAATTCGAGGGCAAAGCCCGATAATTTTTAGACTTGATAAAACACGTGCTGTGAGTGTTTTAAACGGCTTCAAAAACGCTTTAAGAATGCAATGAAAGAAAGACGCACATCTCAAGGGAATAGGTACTTAATGAACCATTGAACCTTTGTATTCACAACGCCATGCAAAATGTTCGAGTAATCACCGCCTGCAATTACGAACATCTCAAGGGAATGACATGAAGAAATTACCATACTATGTTGTTTGAAGCGGCGTTTCGCAATGCACTTGAAGGATTTGGTGTCGTGGCTTACCTCGATAAAGTTCAAGACTTGGAAAGCGATGTGACTGACATGACGGCAGGCTCTAAATTTTTGAATCCGGCACAAAATATGTAAGTTTAATGCACGTTGTTATTATTTAACGGCTTTGAGTTTGGTTTCATAATTGGAACTAAACAGTGGCTCGGTAAACAAGTAATGGTAGTTGGATAACTTCATTTTAAAAATATTATCTGTGTATCTCGGTAGTCTGCTGATATTAGTAAATTTAGTGCAAAATTTATTATCTAGGTACCTTATGTTCCGTGTACTTTTTGCTATCTTTGGGTCTTTATCAGTGAATTCTTAATTAGGATGAAACTTTATATAAAATTTCATGTTCATTAGTATTCTTTATATAAAACGTTCATCCTAATTAGCAATTCAATGAGAAAGCTGAAATATCAATAGAAATTCCATTGTCTCAATCATTTAAACCCCGTTTCCCCCTGGGACAAAATTCAAATCCCTCCGCGGGCCTTTTAGAATGATGAGATTTTATCAGGTATAAAGGAGCATGCACGTGACTGATTTGCTTCATATGATTGGACAAATGCTCATTAATTATTCATGAGTGTTTGAAGAATATTTAACATCAGAATGTGACTATCGTTGAGTAAATGCGTCTGTAGTCATCTCATCTAGCGGTAAATGCGAAACTGAACTATTGGTTTTTATAGGTACTACCAACCCTCGAATTATAAGCTTTCTCATGGACCTTATTCGTAAAGGCATCAACACGAGGTCAGTTGACCCAGCTTGTCACAGAAAGAGAAAAAATACGTTCGAGGTCGGAAAATAACGTCCATTTCCTTGTGACACAACTGAACACAATAGTGCGGTACGACATAAATTAAAACATTTCTTAGCGGCTACAATTTTGCGATCTTTGTGACAACTGGCCTCGCTCTGATACCATTGTTACCAGACTTCTTACCGCGCGAGCATGTGATATGAATAAGGTGCATGACGAAAGACAAAACAATCTACTCCTGTTAGCAGAGTACACTTTCCAGGTATACTGGAGATAATATCAGACAAGTTTGATGAACGATGGCAAAGATTTGTGTGGATGAAAAATACTCCTTTTAAGAGAAATTTAGAGCAGCTTGAATCAGTTCACTGCACCCTAAATCAAGGTTCTAGAATAAGCTTTTCAATAACCCACTTTCATCTTTGATATTCTCTCTTAAAAGTTTGAAAATCATATCAGGACATTCACATCAGTTGTATAATTTCTTCGATCTCAGGGTGTTATTTTGTAGTTTTGTTTTAAGGAAACGTAAAGGTTCAATATCGATTGACAGTTTAACGTTTAATGGAATCATTTGTTTAAAGATTACGACAGATATATCGAAGGCTTGTGGATGCTTAGATACACCACTAACAAACCAAAATGTACTTTCAGATAAAATGGACTAAAAAGATTGAGGTTTAGTTTTCATTTCACTGTTCTTCAAGGAGAGGCAAGACGTCCCAGCTCCCGCCCATCTCACTCCTTTGCAATCAGTTTTATTCCCGAGATACTGCCCATTGAGATTGGAGTTATGGCAGTCGTGGTACCACCAAGCCCCGGTCCAATCACTTGCACAGTTCCCATTAACCAGAGCGTCGTTATCCCTGTCTTTAGTAGAGAAGGCCATGTTATTGTGATAAAGAAGCGCGTCCCCAGCAGTACCTGAATACGAACTCACACTCAGTCTGTACTTCGACGCTTCGTCGCCAACACTGAAATTTCCATATTTAGCATAAAACCTTGATCTTGACCAGTCTTCAACCTCCACACGCAGTGACATAGCTGTTCTGGCCGTCAGTCGGTGTATGTTGTCGTTGCCCAACCAGAACTCGCCATTCAGGTTTCCAAAGCCTGTCTTATATGAATTCCAGTCGAGGTAAAAGTTAACGGATCCATCTTGTCTTCTCTGGAAGACTGTCCACCCCCCTCCGTCTGTTGTCATGTCACAGTAGACTAGGAAGGAACCTCGACCGTCAGGGTTCACTGTGTTCACACCATTGCGTCTTTCTCCGGAAGTGTACAAGTCGGAACAATCCCGAACTGTTTTAAAGCAAATTTTGTTTAAGAATTGTAACAAATATATATTAAATTCAGTAAAGGATCGTTTACAAAATTAATACATCCGTTGATTAAAATGTACTTATGAAGTAAAGGTTTAATTTCAACTGAAGTACGACTAAAAATGGCGCATTTTTAATATTGCGATTCAAAAGACAACGAGGAGAATGCAAAATGTATTCAAGGCTGACGGCGAGAATTTGTATTTTGATTGGTATGACTGAGCACATTACCGAATAGAATCGAAAATAACAAAGAATGTTGATCGAAATATTTGATTGCCTTTTTAACACAATGTAACTGTAAGACAATGCCGTTACCGAGCATACGGTTGCAGTTGATTTTTCCATCTCCAGAGAATCCATTGTTGCACCTGCAGATATATGAACCTGGTGTGTTGATACACTGAGCGTTGGCATGACAACCGTGAGCGCCACCACACTCGTTAATATCTTCAAGACAAGACAAGATAGTATAAACACAGATGACATAAAATAATCATTATAAGCAGAACATAACACGTCACTTTGTGCTGGAGGTCAATACAGAAATCAAAACGGTGCAATCTCAGGATTGCACTGAAAAAGAAAGAGTTATATCAGCTCTACAATAGGCACCATTTACTAAATTGATGTGAAACCAGCGTACCCGTGCTATATTAGCCCTTCAAGAACGCTTCCCTAGAAAACAGCTTCATTTTCCTAATTATTAAATACTCTTTTATTTATTGTTTTTAATCCAAGTTGACCATACCTTATACCCGGAGCTCCTGTCCCTAGAGAATTTGACGGAAATCTGCGCTGAAATTAAACGACTTTCACAAAGTAGAGATATTGATCGAAAAAAGGTGTCTCAGTTCTCTGATATCTTATTCCGTCGCGAAAATAATCAACTGCAAAGATTTGGAAATATTTTTTTAGGACATGAAAGTATCTCGATCAAGTGCACAAAAAAAACACAAAAAACTGAGACACCCTTTTTGTCAACATATTGATCTAGCTATATGCCAATTTGCAATTGGATCTATTAGAATCTAGAAAAACAGGAACTCCGACTACATGCTATAGAACTTGCATTTATAACGCCTTGAAAAATGGTTTCAAAGGTTCCTCGCATTCCACTGAGGTTTCTTGGCACAATTAACTTATATGTCATTAAGAATGTCATTTTTCCAGTATTTGATGTTGAACAGTAGGTATAGTGGAACACGATGCCATGTTGTTTATGGAAGGCCGCGTGCGATTTTAATATATATAAAAGAAAAGGAACTATCACGTAAGTGATAAATACATAGCTAGGTACATGTCGTAATGAATACGCTTTCCAACTACACGTTGCTACGTTGGAAAGCATCATCAAATGTTTAGAGTAGGCCCTTACCTGCACAGGATAGTCCATTTCCCACGTGACCACTATTACAACGGCAATTATATGAACCAATGGTGTTAGTGCACTGGGCGTTGACATGACAACGATGGGAGCCAGTCTGGCACTCATCGATATCTACGGATAGTAATGCAGTAGTTAATATATGAAGTATTTGAGTCGTCACTATTACAGCAACACATATATGAACCAATGGTGTTAGTGCATTGGTCGTTGGCATGACAACGATGGGAGCCAGTCTGGCACTCATCAATATCTACGGATAGCAGTGCAGTAGTTAATGTATGAAGTCTCTGAGTGGCATTCCATCTATTCAAAACTTTATAGTAAGCGCTTACCTGCACACGATAGTCCATTACCCGAGTGGCCACTATTACAGTGACACATATATGAACCAATGGTGTTAGTGCACTGGGCGTTGGCATGACAACGATGGGAGCCAGCCTGACACTCGTCAATATCTACGGATAACAGTGCAGTAGTTAATGTATGAAGTCTCTGAGTGGCATACCATCTATTCAAAATTCTATAGTAAGCGCTTACCTGCACACGATAGTCCATTACCCGAGTGGCCACTATTACAGCGACACATATATGAACCAATGGTGTTAGTGCACTGGGCGTTGGCATGACAACGATGGGAGCCAGCCTGACACTCGTCAATATCTACGGATAGCAGTGCAGTAGTTAATGTATGAAGTCTCTGAGTGGCATTCCGTCTATTCAAATTCTATAGTAAGCGCTTACCTGCACACGATAGTCCATTACCCGAGTGGCCACTATTACAGCAACACATATATGAACCAATGGTGTTAGTGCACTGGGCGTTGGCATGACAACGATGGGAGCCAGTCTGACACTCATCAATATCTACGGATAGCAATGCAGTATGAAGTATTTGAGTGGCCACTATTACAGCAACACATATATAATTATGAACCAATGCTGTTAGTGCATGACAACTATGGGAATCTCATCAGTATTTTCGAAATACTTATTGTTGAAGTTATTAATGCTTTAGGAACAGTAATTTTATGCCTATAAAAAACCTATAACATGCACATGTTTGCTACTGTTCTTGAATTCATAACGAAATCTAATTTGCGAAAATTGAAATTAGCTTCAAATAAATATTTCTGCACATATTTTTCAGAAAGTCGGGTTTCATTGCCCAAGGAAAGGCGTTTAAAATTAGGCAATATAACGCGCTTTCCATGTCTTAGTTCTCTTATATAAACACTCGGGATGTGTTGGGAGAACAAACGAAAAACTTGAAAATCACGAGCCGCTTGCTTTTATGAAATAACGAATAGGAAAAATACGAGAATAAATCTTACGCACGCACGATCAGAAGATCAATTCTCCTATCAGTCGTCAGAAATCGGCCGATGGTAAGTTTGCACAGCGCGGGAAATCCCCCACAAACTGAGAGAAACGAAGGCACTTCTCTCTGTTTGATGATATCCTCACTCTGTGGGAATTATGCTGCACAATGACCATAAGGCTATGGTTAACTGAGTTATGGGAGAATGAGGTAAGCCCGATGGCGCAAGAGAAGAAAATGGAGGCGGGAATGAGGAGGGTATAAACTAAAAAATACATAGGGAGTGCTAGCGAGATACGGACCTTACAGTTTCATAGAGAGGTACTAGGGTACACAAAGTGTGGTTACCGTACTGGTATAATTATGATTTGCAACCACGCTGAATTTCAAAAACAATGCAGTGCTTGCGGTGATCCTTCTATATACAGAGTGTGTAAAGTAAGAAAACCAAACGCCCATAAACGAAATATAAGTGAGAGCCAAGGAGGATTGAAAGAGCTTCCCATGATCCTTTGCAACCAAATATATTATTAAGAATGAAAAGTCCGAAGACTACAGCAAAGCTGATATACAACGTAAAATTCTAACACAAAGCACTACGGTTAGCTAGGCCTGACACGAAAATCGCTCGCACTAGATTGCAGCCATAGACAGCTGTTTCGTTCTTATTAGAACTCGTCAGTATGGCATAGCAAACAGTACGCGGGTTTCGGTGGCAATGCACTACCGACCCGGACTGCGCTAAGAAGCATCTAGTTACGAGCTCACAGAAAGGCTTGATTATCGGGTCACACGTCATCACGTGTGGCGAAAAGCCAAAAACCAAGCAAATCTGAACTAAACGTGTCAGTGCTTTGCGAAAAATATAGTTATGCTGGCCAGACCAGCTTTGAAAATGATGACAATAGCAGGAATGATCGGATCTATATAAGATCTTACGGTACAATATATTATCAACGACAAAAATCACGTGACTTGCCATTTGAGATGGCTGGCGTTCGGATAAGACCGTTCTCTGCTAGTCCATTTGACACTCGCGAGCTTATGTATGACTATTTTATCTATTATATGGATCAAAGTACAAAGAAGTTCACCCCAGTACGAATTGTTCCATGTCTGGAGGTTAATTTTCAATTTTCCAAACGAGTTTGCTGCCGGCAGAAGAGTTGAATACCGTCTACCGAGTTTCCTGCCGAGTTTTGTGCCGAGAGAGAAGCTACTGATTTTCCACCTTGAATATGTGTTTTTTACCAATATTATGTTCATGCATTTAAATATTAACACCTAAGGATAAATCAAACAGATTCCCCTTCACAAGTAGCAAAGATTTGCAAAATCATCGTGAGTGAACCGTGAATTCGCAGCGGTGGTTTTATTAAAGTGCCCCTACGATCAATTTTTGACATATCAATGTTTTTGCATATTCATAAAGTAGAGTTCATATATTATTACCAGTTCAAATTGTTTTTCGATACAACGACAGGAAGTCTTATTTTTTTAGCTCCGAATATTGAATCTACACGTCCGCCATTACTGGAAGCCGTGCCCTTCGTTCAGCTTTAAACAAAGGTTTATTCACCGGAAATGATGTCATACACTTAACGCTCGCCTGCAGAACACAACGCCTGGAGACATATTTCTACTAAAAACGTCTTCACGTACATAAGAAGAAAGTTATATTTATCTTTGCGAGGTTGGCTACTTTTTTATGCACGCTATTTCGCGCCACGAGGTTGTGGTGTTAAGTGTATGACATCACTTCCGGTGAATAAACCTTTGTTTAAAGCTGAACAAAGGGCACGGCTTCCAGCAATGGCGGACAGGATTTTACCGGTAAACGCTCCTAAAATTTGTGGTTTAAGATGCCCATTTGGGAATATTTTTCACTATTTCGGATATTTCTAATACTGATTGACCTATAGACACTGAAAAAGTGGCAAATCGAAATGGTAAATTTTCGTCGTAGTGGCACTTTAAAATATCTTCGGTACGCAGGAAAGCTGATATTTGTTTTCTGCACGATTCGTATGGAATTTGTCGACTAGTGTTCAATAGTTAACGCTGATTCAGTCATGCGTTTCCCATGTCGGTATAAATACCACGAACGTGTTAGCGTTCGTCCTTCGGGTCGCTACACTGTGAACGACTAACTACACTGAAGGCGAGCTACTAAGGCGAAATTTACCTTTGTCGAGAGTTTAATTTCTTTACCATCATCTTGTATTTTAGTGTGGAGAGTTTGGTCATCTTGGAGCAACCTGTGTGAAAGCCTCTACTTCCGCTTTTCCTAAAGCGAATAAATGACTAGCCGACGAGGAACACGACGAAGTTGAGTATCAATTTATGAATTTGTTTAATTGCAGTGCTGGCGAATTTAACCTTAAGGGTGCTATCGATTTTTGGGCCGATACGTTATAGGCCCCAGAATTCGTTTTGAATATGGTTGGCCAAGGCTATAGATTGCCATTTAGAATTTATCCAAGTCACTGTTTTTCGAGGAACAATATGTCAGCTCTTTCGCATCAAGATTTTGTGACACAAGCTTAACAATGGGTGTATAGTGGAACATGCCATTCCTCCTTTTTGTGTTAATCCTTTGACAGTTGCGGAGGGAAAAAAAGTCCGTCTAGTCATAGATTTGAGGCACGTTAACGAGTTCTTGGTAAAGCCTAAATTCAAGTATGAAGATTTGCGTTCATTGTCTCAGGTGCTGGACGAAGGTCAGTGGTTTTACCACTTGGGATTTGAAATCGGGGTATCATCACATATATATTTGTGCCGAGCACCAGAAATATTTAGGATTTTCTTGGACCTTTAATAACGTGATTATATATTTCACATTCAGTGTGTTGCCTTTTGGCTTAAGTAGTGCTTGTTTTTGCTTTACTAAATTAATGCATCCCCTTGTTAAGAGATGGCGCTCTATGGGGCACATAAGCTGTATTTACCTTGATGACGGTTTCGGTAGCCAACCGGATAAGACATCCGCTATCGCAGCCAGCGAAATCCAAAGCAAAGAGCTTGGAAAATCAGGGCTACTATGCAATGAAGAAAAGTCTCACTGGGAACCGATGCAGATAGGGCAATGGCTTGGTTTTATTATAAATACAATCGCTATGACGTTTCAAGTACCTAAAAAGAAAATCTTCAAACTGAAACGGCTTCTATACATTACTAAATTTGTTGGCTATTGTACATACCGTGGTCTAGCTAAGATTGCAGGTTCGGTTATATCGTGCGCACTGGCAATGGATCCGATTTCTCGGCTGTTCACTCGTCAACTGTATTTCACTATTGAGACCAGATCTTTTTGGGATGCAATCGTACGTTTATCTCCAAGTTTGCTGGAGGAGCTCCAGTTTTGGTACAGTAACATAGACTGTTTCAATGGGTATCCTATCCGACCTCCATTAATTTCATCTACAGTTGTGTTTTGCATTCGGCGGATATTGCGCAACCATCAATGGTGCTCCAGTTAGCGATATGTTGACAGCGGATGATATTGGTCGAAGTTCCACCTATCGCAAACTGAAGGCTATATATTATGTTTTCCTCGCCTACGTAAATATTTTACAAGGAAAAAAGGTCACAGTCTTCACAGATAATCAGAGCCCGGCTAGATTTTTCTCTGTTGGTAGCTCCAAGCAAGAATTACAGCGCATCGCCTTAGACATTTATAATGCCTGTTTACTTAATTGCATAGTGCTAGATGCTCAATGGATTCCGCGCGAGTGTAACGAAACGGCAGATATCTTGAGTCGTTTTATTGACAAGGACGATTGGTCTATCAATCCTGCAGTTTTCAAGTTAATCGACTCCAAATGGGATCCGCACACAGTGGACCGTTTCGCCTCCTATTATAATGCACAAACCGCGAGATACAACTCGAAGTTTGCTTCACCGGGAAGTTGTGGCGTAGACGCTCTTGCGCAAGGCTGGAGCAGAGAGAATAATTGGATTTGTATCCCTATCAGCCTTATTGTTCCATCCGTTAGGAAACTCCAAGCTTGTCGAGTACGCAGTACTCTTATAATACCCGAGTGGCATTCGGGTTACTTTTGGCCGTATTTGCCTTACGTGAAAAACATTTTCGTATTGCCGAAAATTTTTGGATCTCCTAATTGAAGGTCCCGGGCAGGTCGCAACATATGCGAAGAAGTCTGTATTCTCCGATAGTAGTAGGAGAGGGATGGAATTAGCCGTTTTTTTAGGGTGTTATGCTAATTTTTAGGGTGTTATGTTAATTTTTGGTGAGCGCTCGTTAATTCAATGACGTCACGGTTCTATTGTCTTTCCGCATGAATAAAGTGGGGTGGTTTCTCATTATCTATTGTCTTAGACTCATGAATAAAGTGCGGCGCGCTCATGAATAAAGTGGTGCGTTCATGAATAAAGTGGTGAGCTCATGAATAAAATGCGGCGCGCTCATGAATATCTATTGTTCCTTGGGATGAGATCATCGATCTATTCGGGCATGTTTGGGCAAAGCCTATTGTTTGGAACAGCTATAAAACCAGGAGCAATCGACCCTGAATACATTCGAAGTTGAATGAAAAAAGTAATAAATATCTCGCAATATCTAAACCCCTTTGTAGCGTAAATAGTAAGAACAAACTACTCGTGATAGGCTCTAAACTGTCTTTATTATTTTCCTTTACAGTTAATAACTCATAAGATAATTGTATACAAAATCCACTGTGACTCATAAGATAAATTTTGCTATTGTCCTTAGGGATTAACGATAACTGAAGAGCCTATTGTTTGGAGGAAAACTCTTGTGATGCAAATTCTTCTCTAAAACTGAACTATAATTACCATACGAATATCAACAAACCACCAGATAATTAAACAAAGTTTATTCAATCTCAAAAACACCAATTTTAAAAACAGTTCGTTTTCCTTATCCTCGCGGAGTTGATAACTTTCTTATTTCTCAGTTCTTGGGTTGATATAATGTACCGTGTTACAAGATTACACTGATTTATGTTTCATTGATTTTTTTCTTGTTGACAAATACTACAGACAGTTGTGTTTTTACCGATGAGAGGAAAATTAATGACCTAGGTAGTCTGGTCTAGTCTAAAAACTATACTTCAGCTATCATTTTCTAGTCTAGTCTAGTCTAGAAATTGAAATTAAAACGATGACAAGAGGACATTTATTAATAGAAATCGACTTAATAAAACTTATTTCTAAAAGGTACAAATGTATTATTCATCGCGGAATCACTCTGTTCCGGAATAGGTTGTTTTTGGAATTGTTTATTCAACAAGAATTGTCGGTGGTGAATTGCAGCCTCAGTCGCTTCTTGCCATCCATAATCTTCCGTGTTCATCAAGTTTGGCTTTGTTTCCAAGATTTGAAATTTAAAAAGTGGCATAAAAAAAACAAAAAAGCGGGACAAGAGGCGACAAAAGGGACGAGAGGGCCTACTGACAAGAGACGTGTTCACATTCAGATATCGTTATCTCCGTTCATCCCGTTCATCCCTTTTGTCGCCTCTTGTCCCGCTTTTTTTATTTTTTTATGTCACTTTCTTTATTTCGGCTTTTTTCGTATAGACGAAATATTAAACTTGAGGATAACAAATATTTAGTTTCTAGCGATCATATGTCATTTTTCATCCCTAAAAGAAAGAACGATCAATATAGAGGGGCATACGTCTCTGGTCGCTAGATCTAGTAAAATAACCATCACCGAAAAGTTAATATCTTTACTACCTGGGAAAAGTGCCAATTCGCCTACACTCAGACGTATGCTTCGGAGCGATTTCATGAACAGAATGGAATCAGTTATACAATTATCAGACAAGACTTTCAGAAATATCTGTCTGCGTTTGTTGACGACAGTAGTGAGTTTGGGTTACATAGTATTAAGGCCGGAGCAGCTTCCAATCCCGGCTGCAGAGCAATTGACGGTGATTTATTGGACACGCACGCAGGGTGGAGAAGAGCATCCACTAAGTCTAGATACATTAAGTACTCCAAAGACGATCTGCTGCAAGTTTCCAAATCGTTAGGTATTTAATTTTCTTCTTTCGTTGGGGGAGAGGAGAACGTGTCTTGGCCCCAACCCAGGTTTCCTCCTTTAAAAAGTTTTTTTTCCTGGCCTCCATGGCACGCCTCGTAAAGTTTTTGGAATTCTGCTAAGTATATGTTTTGGAGTTTAATTCTAGTTAATCAAGGCTGATTTAGCCTGGGAAACCAGCCGACTCTTATCGCTCCCCACTCGCGAAAGAGACGTCTGGGAAGTGAGGCAGAAAATGCCATACTGATGACGTAGCAGATAGCCGTTTCACGATGCATAAATTAGTTGCAATTCTCAGAAGCCGAATGCGAACAACAGAGTTCTTTTCAAGGAATATAACTACCGAGGCTGCTCGATTGCTTGGCAGTGGATCACCGTCACGAACAACTCATGAAATTCAAGCCTATTTAGCGTGTGCCGGTGCTGTTGTTGGCTCTTTTGCAGACTGAGTTCTTTCAGCGGCTAGTAAAGCGAAATGTCGTACTGTCAAAACATTTTCAAGAAAGGTACTGACTACTGTCATAGTTGTTTATAATTTCATATCAGTAAACCTACATATACTGAGCTATCACAAAACACTGGTGAGTTGTTGTTGCGGCGGATAAATCGTTCAGACAGTGAATCTGGGCTATGAATAAACATAATTACATGACTGTAAGTGTGCTATGAATCACGAACCGAGTGCCCGGACCAAGTGTGATATGAATCGATCACCCAAGTAAATGGGCAGCCTCGGTAGAATAACCGCTGCATTCTGTAGCAAACCTCTTTGGCTACTGACCTGACAAAAGAGCTGGCTTGAAAAGTGGCCTGCTGTGCTGTGTGTAGGTTTTGAAATTATAAACAACTAGCTATTATGTTTTGACAGTCGTAGGACAAATTCTCTTGACCGGGCCGAGCCGCTGAAAGAACGAAGCAAGCGAGCTATCAACACACGCTAAATATATAGGCTTGAATTTCATGGTTGTTCATGACGGTGATCCACTGCCAAGCAAACGAGCAGCCTCGGTAGTTATATTCCTTGAAAAGAACTCTGTTGTTCGCATTCGGCTTCTGAGAATTGCAACTAATTTATGCATCGTGAAACGGCTATCTGCTACGTCATCAGTATGGCATTTTCTGCCTCACTTCCCAGACGTCTCTTTCGCGAGTGAGGAGCGATAAGAGTCGGCTGGTTTCCCAGGCTAAGGCTGATTACTCTTTACATATTGTCAAAGTTCATTCTGAATAATGTCTCATCTAATGATTAGAGAATTTACATTCATTGGAATGATTTGTAATTATGGGCTAGTCATGATCTAGCAGGTTGTATCGATGTTAGCCGAATTAAGGCTTGTTTTCATTGTAAACTTTAAATAATAAATAATAAATGTGCAGTCGTTCAACGACCCATATGCAATATTCACAATGTATAACGTCTTTGTGTGGTGTATGTGTATGAAATTCCAGGGTATAGAGCAGAAGAGAATATCCGTTTCGCGCCAAATTTTAACGGCTAATGCAGACGTGATTACTCCAGCAGAACGTGAGTACATTAGCATACATTTGAATACTGAGTATTGTTTAACACTTGAATAAGATATCTGATACATAAAATATCTAAGGTATTCAGTGATTTAGGAAGAAACTTTAAGTAATGGTCCGCATAAGAACTGTAGTAAAAACAATAGAGCCGCGGCAATGAGCATATCCTCACGGTCGATTTTGCGTGAATATGACGTAAGTGCTCTCTGAGATGTGTACAGTCCAAACTACACCCAGAAAATAAAGTAGTTTGTATGCTATGGGCTATGTTTACTGTGAAAACTCAAAGAAACCACCATCCAGCCAATCGGAAAGGGAGAAAACAAAAGAGCTTTCGATCGCAAATTTGATAACTTTCCCCTCGGTCGATATTCTTCGAAATTAAACCATAGTCATTTTGATCAAAAATAAATTGAAACTACAAAAAATATCATATAAAAATGCATTATTTCGATGGTTTTCTATTGAATTTATGAGTATCAACCAATGAAATTACGAGAGAGAAGAATAGAAAATTAACACCTTTTACATTCCTTGCCGTTCAGTGCTATCGTTCTTAACCGGACCACTACTTAATTCATAAGAAGGTCAGTCACCTTGAACTTTGAACAATGGACACTATTATGAATTCAAGCATAACAAAACGACTTCGCATGAATTAATGCAACGACAGTTGTCTGGTATAAACATTGTACCACGTAATATGAATAATAAAGAGACGATTGATATATAAAATATTATCCTTCAATTCCTAAAAGAGAAGAAAAATCGTTTGTAATAGAAGGGGATTTTTGCGCGAACCTCTCCTTTCAAACTCTGTTACTTGTAAAAATACCATGTGAGCGCTCAAAGTACCAAGGGAAGCCTTTTCAATCCTCCTTGAGTGAGAGCTATCAGACAAGAGTGAATATTAATGAAATCAATGTGTATGGACAAATGGTCCGTAATAAGTCGCATAAAACATAGAATAGCTTATACTAATATACTACCTGTGAAAAGCTAGGAATGTTAAACGGAACTAGAAAGCTATGATGGAGCAAAAGTAAAGAGGTACAACTAGGGAGTTACCCCAATGAAAGGCCTCCCCCGAAGCTATCCTTTACCACTTGATCGTCCATAATGTCGCGTAGCGGTTCTGTACGAGTTCTGCACACGACAAGAATAATGCGAGACTTCTTTAGTATTTTAGCGCATTCCCATGCTTCCCGATATCTCAAATTCGCATTCGCATTGCTCCCAGTGATAATAAGTGTGGAGTTGTCAAATCCGAGTCAAGTCTGACTCCGCGTCAAATAACCGAGTCACTGGAATATCACTCATTTTTCTTTGTTTTTCTTCTTCCTTCGATTCGTTAGACTGACTTCAGTTTGGTATTCTTCTCGTACATGGTTGTTCTCGTTTGCAAAGCCTTTCAAAGAAAATTCCAACAGCTACCGTTCGCTGAAGAAAAGGTATGAAATCTCGCCAATTAAGCACGCGTGCAGTCCTATATATGTGATCCTAATGTCCAACAATCTCAAATGAATCGTGATATGAATATATTTCAATCATGGTTAAAAGCAAATCAATTAAAGTGCATATGAAGGCTGGCCAGTTAAACGTTTTTTTTGAAAAGCTTATACCTTGTACCTATCAGGAAAAATAATAATAAAAATCTGAGAAAAAAACTTTCCGAGCTTGTTGGGGCCTGGAGAGAGAAGATGTGACGTCACCTCGGGAAGTCCTATTTGTGAAAGTGTGAAGCGAGCTGAAGTTTGCTGTCGGTAGCCACTTATTTTCCATTTTCAGCCCGCAATTTTTCAGAATTATCGAGAATTTATAGCCTACCCTCAGAGGAAAATGTCACTTCGAGTCTGAAGAAAGTAAAAAAAACTCAGAACTTGACTTTGGAGATGACTTTGTCTTGGAAGTCGAACGGTGGAGGTGTTCTAGCTGTACCGTGTACGACTCGCACTCGCAGTTCAAGAACCATGCGCAGATCAGATGAGCCAATTACAGACGAAGAATGGATTCAGGAATATAATACGAGGCAACAGAAGAGACATGACAGGGAAAGAGATTTCCAAAGGCGACTAGTGGGTACCGAAAACATTCAGCTCGCCTGAACAGGCTTTTATTGACGTCATATTTTCAATATGTCACTTGATGGTATTTGCCAAATACCTGCTGGATTGAATATTTGAGGTTCATCATACAAAATGCTACTATTACTATTCTAAGCACGATTAGCTTGTAGTCACGTAGGGAGGAAAGCATGAATACCTGCATGTCTACTTTACTTACCTGTCACACATGTACGCCCACTAAAACCTGCAGCGCATGCGCACACGTAGTCGTGTTTGTTATAGAGTGCAATGCATGATCCGTTACCACCGCAGGGTTTGCTTTCACAAGGAGACTGAAAAACACAACATAAAAACATATGGTATAAAGTTACACAAGAAGACTGAAAAACATAACACATGATGTGGTATAAATGTACACAAGAAGACTGTAAAACACAACGTAACAACATATCATATTAATTATGGTATAAATGTAGACAATGAGACTGAAAAACACAACATAACAATGTATCATATGATATAAATGTACACAAGAAGACTGAAAACACAACGTAACAACATATCATATGTTATAAATATACCGAAGAAGACTGAAACACAACATAACCTATTAAGTTTATAATTCCATTTTTCTCAGTTTCCAATTGTTAATGTATTGTTTAAACGGTTTACAACCGTAAAAATGATTGAAATTATCATTGTTTCTCATCTCATTGCTTCCTTATTGCTGTCTGGGATCTTAAAATATACCAAACAAATGAAGCCCCATTTTATATTCTTTACACAAGGATCTTGTTTTTCTTAATTGTTCTCAACAAAATAAGTGTAACGGAAAGAATAGGGAAACCAAAATGGCAAAGAATATTAAATTCGTAACTCTAAAATGCATGGTATGTTGAATTATGTGCACACAATTCGTTGCTCACGAATTAGATAGGACACCATTGACTGTAAACGGTTTTCAATCGTGATCTTTATGTGTTAATCGTCCTTTTGGTATCGCCGGTTAATCGCATACTTACCTTGATACTAAAGTGCACATATCCCTTTTCAGGTACGAAGTGCTTAGAGTTGTTGTACTTATCAGTTGACATCAACTCACAAACATGGCGGTCATCTTTCGCTGGGGTAACCTTTAGATTCATGGAGTAGCACCATGGCTCGTCCAGACAAGCAGACATGCAATCTATGTCTTCGTAGACAAGTTGGGATGTCTGAAGCAACTTTGCCAAATTGAGTGGCAAGAAGAGGCGGGAACTTTGATGGGCCACGAAGTTTATGTAGTCAAAGCTATCCTTCGTATCTCGATGATGGGTATTTAGTATTTTTTTGTCGCCTGCAGATTTTTGTATAAAGATCCACATAATAAAAGCCAGGGAAACAACTGTTCGTATTCTCATATTCGTCTCTCCAATGAAGCCACTTGAAAGCTAAGAAAAAAGTAGTATGCTAGTATTTAGTTGTCACTAGTATGCTAGTATTTTAACTCTCTCCCCTTCTCTCCCTTCCTATATGAGTAAAGATACAAAAATATAGGTCATTCATAATGCATAGCAAATAATGTGCGTCATTCCCTTCTCTCCCTTCCATTCATAACGCATAGCAAATAATGTGCGTCTTCCTTCATTTCTAGCTATATGAATTGCTCCAATATTCAGCTGTGAAATATTATTCTCAATACTTAGGTAATGAGTTTTTTTTTGCTTAACAAATTAACACTGAAGCACATATTCTCGGAGTTCTTAAAGTATGTCGAATTTTATGTGCAAAAGAGGCAGTTATTATGATTATCATGTAAATGATAAATATATTTTATTAGTATATACCATACCAGTGAATATCACTTTTCGCGCTCTCGGATTGGCTACTCAAATATATATAGTGAATATGATTTCATATTCACCTCCTAGCGAAGCAGCGATCACCTCGCGCGAGTTTTTGTCCATTTGACAGAAAATAAAATAACTATTTGGTGCTGGCTATTCACCTGCAGTGTGAAATATACTAAGCGGCTCGGTAAATATCCACCACTATTCACCTCCACTTCGGTGAATAATTGTTAATTAGTCAGCAAACCAGCTAATATATCGTTTGCATGTGACGTCATCAAAATTCTCAAATTTAAACTATAAGATCTATAAAGCTGTTCTTTTAACATGATTTAGATATCGGTATTCTCAGTATTCTTCGATAATTTTACGTTTATTCGTTTTTGAGTTACAGTATTTTGAGTTTAGTGGTAACCCAGTTCAGCGTTTCCTAAATGTCACGAAAACCATATATTTCGGCCAATTTAAAATGTCATACTTGATTACACCTTTGAAAGTGATATCTAAAGTGCTTTGAAGTGAACGATACTCATATTGATGGAGAAACCGTAGATTACGGTTTCGACGGCCAACATCTTGGTGTACCAAAGTTGGACAGCAACATGTTCGCCGCATTCTAATTACACTAAATTGTTCGAATATTATTTGCCTAACAGTCCGGTTACGAAGTACTCTACTGCTCCAAAATTTCTGTCATTTCTATATTTTTACATGCTCTATACACGACATTTAAAATATTTTACTAATATCAGTTTTTTTCTTGAGGCAATTTTGTTTAATGACGTCAGTGCAAACTATCTATACAGTTGTGTCATATGTCTTTAGGCGAGAGAATGCAAAGTGCGTATGACTATTTCATTATAATTATAATTTGTATATTATATAAACCGGCAAAAAACTGCAATTTACAGACAAGCGGGAAACCAGTTTGTTTTTACTACCGCACTAGTGCGTTCGTTCTCTGCATATTTATGTGATAATGGCGTAACAATTACTGTCATTATTATTTTGGTGCTATATTATTATTTACCTCTTATAGCTCACTTCTAAAGATGAAAAGTCTTGTTGAAAAATAATGTTCTCGCGAATTTGTTTATCTAAAAGGGCCATTTTAATTTTTTGGGTGGTTTTTACCAAACGGGTCGTACTCTATTATGTGATTAATATTATTCACTTAGCAAACTACCTGTTTAAGTGTCAGTTGGTAATGTCATATTGGAACTAGAACACATCTTAGTCAATAATGATATTATTCTTTAAATAATCACAATATTTTCTTCATTAGAAAGGCTGAAAGAACGGGAGTAGCTACAGCCCGGCGTGTGTAGTATACTAATCGTAGTAAACCGATGAATACTTGATAAAGTTTGTGTAATGTTTATAATTGTTTTAACTGATCGATCAGTTGTCCAAACATGGCTAATTGGGTAATGCATTTCACTTAAAGTGTCTATATATATTGAAATGGATATGGTATCATTTTAGCATTATGCTATAAAACTGCTTTAAACTAAGGGCGTGTTCGATTGACCGTATTCCGGTATAAGAATAGATGGAATAATCTCTGGAAATTACTGGTTCAGGCACATTTTGCACTGTAAGCTACTAAAGTTTGCTGAAATATGATATTCAGGATACATTTTGTATTCCATGGACTAAAAATTCCCGAAATAAGCGATTTGTAGTTATCATTCTGTGTATTCTTATTCCGGAATAATGTCAATCGAACGCATCCTAAGTAATGATTCATGTAAGAACGATAGCACCAACGGCAAAGGAATGCAGTGAGGTGTTAATGTTGTATTGTTAAAACTCTTGATTTCATTGGTTTAAACATAACAATCGTCCAAAAAGGAAACTATACGTTTGATGAAATTATATACATGGTGGTTCCATATGTCGTTTATAAATAAAATCGTATGAGAGGAAACCGATCAAATGTGCCAGTTTCGTAGCTTTTGTGTTTGGCAATTCCTATTGGTTGGAAAAAGACTTACTCATTAAAATGGAATGAAACAAGTACTTTCAGCAACTTTATTTCATAATATATAAAATACAATCTAATAGGGGAGATATAATTCTTCAGTTGCCAAACTATATATAAGTCTACGTATTTTCATAATTATTCGATTATTGCGTTCGACGAAGGAGAACTCATCCTAATCTTGTGGTGGACTCCCTGTGGTCATGCGTGGGTTACCTGTGCTTTCCCAGGCGAAAGAAAATGTAATTTCTGACGGTTGAGCGACACAGGAGCGATATAGTCAGAAATTGATATTCTGCCGGCACGGTAGAGAGGTATGGATACCAGTCTATAGCATTATGGGTAATGCTTCTAGCATATATAATGTTTCGAGCGGGAAAAGTAGTCATTCTAGGCCAGTCAGCTCCACGTTGGTTCAAATTATTTTTTTCTCTTCATCCATGTCGTCGGTTTCTAAAGAAGTAGCAGATCTTATTCAGTCTACTGTATCTAAAAACAACGAAGAGCTTATATCTAGGTTCTCTTTAGTACTTGCTAGTTCAGTAGAACAGTTAAAGAGATCCAATTCAGAGGCTAATGAACCCCGGGTAATGAACTACAGATTAGGGAAATCAAAAGACTCAAATCTAATGATCATAAGGTCTTTAAGCGCAAAGGAAACGAGATTCAGTATAAGTTTAATTCCAAATTGCAAGATACGCTACAAGACGCCAGTTATCATGTAGAAGCCAAAGCTTTTCACAAAGCTAAAGAATGCCTAGCTGAAGGTACGTCTCTACTACAAGAAAGGCAAAAACACGTGCTTTTAGCAGATAAATCGGATTTCGGTTGGAATACGGTCAGCGAATACCAGCAACACGAGCTTGCCACCGACGAAGAGGACGCCAAACGAATTCGGAGAGCAGAGGAAAGGGCAGAGAAAGCCGTCAAAGCCGAACGCGCTAAGAAGTCAAGGAAGACCATCCTTCCCTTCAGTCCCCGCCGGGTTGTACAGATATCCTACAACGTCCAATAAGCAAGCGTTTGCCCCAGAATTGCCACGTTCTTTCAGACCAACAAACAGCACAGTTTCAAGATCGGGCAGTTGTTTTGCCTGCGGCATGTTTGGTCATTGGAGAGTGAATTGCCCCTTTACAAGATTCGGTTATCAGACTGGTAAGAAATGACCGGAGGAAAATAGAGGTAAGACAAACCAGTATAGTTCTCACGAGCCGGTGATCTGTATTTTGACTTTAACGCTTCACAGAATCTGGAATCTCTTTCTCAAGATTTGGAACAAAATTTTGAGTATGAAGCCAATTTACATTGTAAATCAGTTAAAGGAAACTTAAGGAGTGCCGCAAGTGAGTGGGTTTCTATTCAAGCTAATGACTTTATTGTTAGTACAATAAAGGACGGTTACAGGATTCCGTTCATTCATGCTCCACCGCCTTTTGAGCGTAAAACAACAGATCAGCGTTACTGCATACCGAGTTTTTAGATGAAGCGCTTACTGACGGAACTGTTGTTGGACAATCGTGTAGAAGAAGTTTTCTCTAAGCCGTCTATTATCAATCCGTTGTCAGTTTCACGTTCAAGCATCAGGAAAAAAGAGGCTTATCCTGGATCTTAGGCACACTAACCTATACGTTTTCAAGCAGAAATTCAAGTGTTTTTTTTCTTTTTCACATTTGATTTAAAGTCCGGGTACCATCATCTTGACATTTTTCCCGAACATCGTAGGTTTCTCTCTTTTTCTTGTAACTTACACAGTAAATATCCAAGATTTTTTCAATTCACAGTGTTACCTTTTGGTCTTTCCTCAGCACCATACATATTCACTAAACTCCTCAGGCCTGCGGTATCTGCGTGGAGGGCGCAAGGGATTCCTATCGTGGTATACTTAGACGACGGTATCGGCGCTGCCAGCTCTGAGAAAACCGCCGCTAATTACAGTTCCATCGTGCGATCAACGCTATTAAAACTGGGGTTTATTATTAACGACGAGAAGTCGGTCTGGGTGCCTTCTACAGTAATTTCCTGGTTAGGTTGTGTTATAGACTCAGAAACAGGGATTATATGTGCCTCTGAGAGAAGGATAAATAAGCTTCAGGCACACTTGGAAGAAATTTGTTCTCAATTTGGTAATCAAGAGGTTAATCCCGCCGTGAAGGTTAAGTTCCTCGTTTCAATAGTGGGCCAAATTATTTCTCTTACTGTTTGCTGTGGAAACGTGACTAGAATTATGTCGAGATACTTACATTTTGTTATTAATGATAGAAGTAATTGGGAATCCATGATCATAGTTGATTATACAGCTCAATACGAGCTCAAGTTCTGGGAAAGAAACTTGAAATCTATTAATGGCACAACGTTTTGGGGGTTGGTTTGCATTCCCGTCAAAGTTGTTTATTCAGATGCTTCTGATTCTGGATGTGGTGCTTACGTTGAGTTTTCAGGCAAACTGGTCCGAGGTGGAAGCCAGCAAATCATCTACATGGAGGGAACTCTTTACAGTCAAATTAGCATTGGCATAATTTATACAAGACTCAAGGAATCGAACATCGCCTGGTATTCGGATAATCAGAATGTTGTCAGTATCATTCAGTGCGGTAGTAAGAACAGAGAATTACAAGATATTGCTCGGGATATCTTTCTCCTTTCTTCCAAGCACAATGTTGTTATATCTCCTCATTGGATCCCCAGAGACGCTAACAGTGTAGCGGATGCCATTAGCAGGGTTGTTGATTATGATGATTACTCAGTCACGGATGAGGTTTTTCTATATTTGAATAGATTGTGGGGTTCTCATTCTTTAGATCTATTTGCATGTTACTACAACACTAAAACCCCCAGGTTTAATTCTAGATATTTTCAGCCAGGTACTGAGGCAGTAGACGCTTTTTCTCAGAACTGGCATCACGAAATGAATTGGCTAGTACCTCCAATCAGCGTAGTGGGTAAAGTTATCAAACATATGAGAGTATGTAGAGCCCAAGGTACCCTGCTCATCCCTCTTTGGAGGTCCGCTTATTTTTGGACACTAGCTATTATGTAATGATGGCGTGCACTGGAACGGGTTTATTCACGATTGGATAATCTTGCCCAAGTTCTCTGACATCTTTAATCGAGGCAAAGCTAAAAACAAGTTGTTTGGCTACGAACCCATTCATTCTCCTATCGTCGCACTCTACATGGATTTCGCCCGGCAACCCAGAGCTGATAATAGGGGTTTTTGCACTGACCTCTCTACTTATTGTCACTTATGTTTGTCTTCATAGAGCAGGTGATATATGTGTATATATATTCACCCATACACGCACTCGTACACGAACACGCACCCATACACGAACACGTATACATTCACGTACACATCGTTCTGCACCTCGTATGTTTGGTTATTTGTTTTTGTATACTGTATTTATATAGACGTTTGCTGAGGTTCTTAACTCATTATATATACTATAGGTCCTGTGCTTCATTGCGCAGGCATGTTAGTAGTTTATCAATTTATGGGTGTTTTCTTTGCACTACTGCGAGCTTTGATTACCTGTTGGTATAGGACCTGAGTATAGTCATTACTCAAAAGTAACTTATATGCATTGGTATGTTACCAGTCCCCGTGAACTGTCATGTTTATTTAGGTAGACCCAGGGAGTCATCATGTGTAGTACGTAGGCCATGCGTGTAGTTTTGAATAAGTATATCTAGGTTGCGAACTGTCGCGACGTCTGAGATAAGCCACGTCGGCTGATATGAGTCAGTAAGTAGGCTCGGTGCATTATCATTGCAGGCGGTATACAAACCATTTGCCATCTTGTATCCTACGTAGGTGTGCAGTCAAGAATCAGTGAGTAGACTGGAGACATCTTGAGTATTTCCGCAGAAGTACTTATAAAAATTCATGTGCACCAGCTCTAACTAAGTTCGAGGCTACTCGGCTGGCACGAGTCAGCGTGCAGACTCACCATGAAGATTCAACAATGAAGCCCCATCGGCCGCCCGCCACGAGTCAGCGTTTAGACTCAGTATGAAGATGCAGTAATGAGGCCCCATCGGCCACCGCTAGTCAGTGTGTAGACTCGGCGGTGTGAAGTATATATGTATAATGGGGCCCTGTCGGCCGCCACGAGCCAGAGTGAAGACTCGGCCAGTGGAGCCCTGTCGGCCGCCACGAGTCAGTGTGAAGACTCAGTAGTGGGGCCCTGTCGGCCGCCACGAGTCAGACAAAAGGCCCTGTTGCCGAATGTGTACTAAAGGCCCCGTGTTCCACATGTCGGCGTGGTAGGCCCCGTCGGCCGTTCCACAGATGTGGGCCAGATACCATGTATTCTTCTAATCCGTATTTATTTTATCGTTTCAGATGTCTTTAAGACCGGGATTTGGTCAGAAGTGGATTCCATAACTAATGTACATCTGAGGGCTACGTTGGCCAAACTTCAAACCACGGTTATCGCAGCTAAAGCGGAGGGAACAACTGATGGCTACCGAAGAGCTTTTCAGCGTTTCAGCGTTCGCGAATAACACAGATGGAATAGAATGTTTTCCAGCCAAGCCACTTCATGTCGCTCTGTATTTACAGACACTTATGGAAAGTTCAAATGGTCTTTGAGTAATCTATTTGTTAGTTTTCCCTTTCTTTGTCTTTCTAGTACGGAGTTGTCTGGCGACTATCCCACAATAAACTATACTTACGAAGTCTCTTGTCAGTGTAGTCAGAATATGTAATTTCTGACGGTTGAGCGACACAGGAGCGATATAGTCAGAAATTGATATTCTGTCGGCACGGTAGAGAGGTATGGATACCAGTCTATAGCATTATGGGTAATTCTTCTAGCACATATAATGCTTCGAGCGGGAAAAGTAGTCATTCTAGGCCAGTCAGCTCCACGTTGATTTTTCGTTGGGTGGGTGGTTGGTGTGGCACACTTTCGGAATAAATTATCTCGGCCGGGAAACTGGTACGTAACTACACGATGCTCGCTTCGACTTTTGGTGCATGGTTTCGGTGCATGGTTTCTTTGACTTATTTTCCCCATTCTTGAAAATGCAGTGATGTTTAAAAAGTTCGCAAGGACGATTTATCAATGCCCAAGCCCAAGGAAAGTGTTTACTACTTCTGGAGGATTGGCAAAGTCTGATGTCCGAACTATATCAAGTCAACCATGGTGTGTTTTGTAGGCACAGTTGAAGACGAATATGTTCTGTAGACGAGTCGAATGAGAACTCGGCCATAATTTTGTGCTGATCAAACTATCGACAAACCGAGTGAATTTGCGATCGAATATTCCGTTGGCCGTTGGATTTCTCGCTATATTGGATTGTGGTTTTCGATGAATAGATACGAAAGCTACAAACATCAAGATACTATATATAAATATAATCATACCTGAAGAGAAATATGTAACAGGTTGTATGCCAACACATGTGTGCATCTTGCGTTTTTTTTTTTTCGTTTATGCATGTGAACACTGCATTTAGGCAAATTAAGAGTTGATCTGTAATCACACTTGGAGTTGGATAAGGACTCAAGGAACTTTTAAAAATATCAATAGAAGGTGAGGGAAATTTAAAGTGTTTACAGTACGTGCATGTACACTAATAATAATAATAAAATTTATATAGCGCACATGATCCGAAAGTTCTAAGGCGCTTTACAGGAATATATATGTATATAACAATAATAAATCTAAATTATAATTAAGACATTAAGATATACATTAAAAAGAAATTAAAAATATATATTAAAAATATACATTAGGAATATATCTTAAAAATAACTATAGCTGGACTAAATGGGATAGGTCTGACGGAATAGATAGGTCTTAAGATTACTTTTAAATGACATTAGATCGGTCTCAAGTGTCCAGGTAATCCATTCCATAGTTTTGGAGCGCAAACAGAGAAAGCTCTGTCGCCATAAGTTTTGGAACTCGACCAGGGAACTCGAAGAAAGCAATGAGAGGACGATCTTAATGATCGTGCAGGAACATATCTCACGAGTAAGTCAGTAATATACTTAGGCGCTAGCCCATTGAGTGCTTTAAACGACAGTAACAAAATCTTAAAGACAATACGTTGAGTAACAGGTAGCCAGTGACGTTCTATTAGTAACGGAGTTACATGGTCATATTTCCTTTTGCAAAATATAAGTCGGGCAGCACGGTTCTGTATAAGTTGAAGTCTATGAGTAAGGCATTGAGGAAGACCATATAGTAATGAGTTACAATTATCAAGTTTACAAGTAATAAAAGCATGAACTAAAGTCTTAGTACTGTCAACAGATAGGTATTTACGAATGCGAGATATATTACGAACATGGAAAAAAGAAGACCTGCATATAGCCGTTACTTGAGATTCAAAGTTCATACAGTTGTCGAAAATTACGCCAATATTCCTAGCTGAGTCTGAAGCCCTGATCTGGTCACTACCAACATCGAATGGAGGAAGCTGCAACCTGGGACGATGTTGAGACCCGATGATAAGTAGCTCAGTCTTGTCAGAATTGAGTTTTAGTTTATTGGAAGACATCCAGTCACTAACATCCCTTATACAAGCTTCGATTCTAGAAACAGTTGACGCCTCAGGTGTATTACAGTCAAACGAAAAATAAAGTTGCGAGTCATCTGCATAAAAATGGAAGAGCATGTCATGTTTCCTAACAATGTCTCCTAAGGGTAAGGTATAAAGCAGATATAAGATCGGCCCAAGCACTGATCAATGGCAAATACAAATATAATGTGTGCATGATATGTTGACATTGATCAGAAATTATTTTGCAATAACAATGGACACTCAATATTCCGCTGTAGACAGCCTTGACCTCATTTGAAGAATAATTTTAATGCTCTGGACTGGAGTGTAGTTTATACATATGGGTATATAGTTCTACACAGGAATATAATCACCAACATTAGTCAGTATAGATCGATTGAGCTTGTACATTTGTTGCCCATTTCAGATCATGTGACAGCTCGCCAGAGGATTCAGTGCTTTGTTTTCCAATTAGAGAAATTTGTATATTTCCTCTTGGGATACAGAAAAAAAAGGGAAAAGTCAGGGGACCTGAATTGGGACAACAAATGTACAAGCTAAATTGGTCTATTGTGGAGCCAGCCTTGGTCATCTGAATGATATACACCGAATGGTTAAACTATTAATGTGCATTATATCTGTTGAATTTGATAAAACTTTCCTCAAGATCCACATTGATTTCCAGTCATTTGATTACCTATATACATGTATTTAACTACACAAGTTCATCCCCTTGAATAACTTAAGTCAAGACATTCAAAACTGTTCACATTTATTTCAAGACAGACATTTTTGATCAGGATATTAATAGTTTATACACACAGTCCACCACTGTAGCAATAAAGGGTGGTCATTTTCATTTGTGTCACCACAGGGAGCCCAGTCCTTTCTCGTACACAAATATATGTCGAACGCACTTTGATAATCTATGATTACTTCTAGTTTACATAATAGTTAGAATGTGGAATAGCAGTAACGAATTTCGTACTATTTCTTCCCCGGTTATTTTCAAGTCTAGAATAGACAAATTTGCGTTATCATCAATGGCACATAAGGGTCGACCATTTGACAAGGGGGGCGTGGGTGTTCTTGTCTGTGCTCGATTTTTTTTTCTTTAGCAGTGTTGTTGCACGAATTTTTTTTTGCGAAAAAAGCGGAGCCAGAACAAAGCTTTTCCGCTTGCAGGATATTTTTTTCAACACCGTTGGCTTGCAGGATATTTTTTTTCAAAAACACCCACCTCCCCCCCCCCCCCCCCCCCCCCCCCTCAAAAGTCAAATAGTCGGCCCCTAATGATATTAACATGCGTGTCACATAGATATGTTTCACCTTAGCAAGCGCGATAGTTAGAAATACTTTACATTTCAGTACTATTATTGATTATTGTTATTGTTGTTGATACTATTATAGTATTATTAATATTACTAACCAAACACGTTTCATGGCACTACCCAACACACGCTATGACGTAGCTAGCGTCTAATACGCATGCTCACATCTTATTACCGGTAGAGTGGCAACCATGTACAGCTGTTTCGTCCTTGTTAGGACTCATCAGCATGGCATAGCCCCAAAGACCGTCAGCCTCCCTTTAGATCATAGGCCTCAGAATCTGGTTACTCTAGCGGCGAGCTCGAAAGCTGCTTTAAATCCCAGCCACCACGCTACACGTGTGGGAGCTAGAGATGTGAACAAGCGCTATAGCAATGTGGATCTCTCCGAAGAGGATCTGGTAGTGCAAAATGGAAATGGCATGGCCAAATCCGAAATTATAAACCAAACACGTTGCATGGCACTACCCAACACACGCTATGATGTAGCTAGCGTCTAATACGCATGCTCACATCTTATTACCGGTAGAGTGGCAACCATGTACAGCTGTTTCGTCCTTGTTAGGACTCTTCAGCATGGCATAGCCCCCAAGACCGTCAGCCTCACTTTAGATCATAGGCCTCAGAATCTGGTTACTCTAACGGCGAGCTCACCACATTGCTATAGCGCTTGTTCACATCTCTAGCTCCCACACGTGTAGCGTGGTGGCTGGGGTTTAAAGCAGCTCTCTTATCAGATCTAAAAACGCTCCAGGTCCAGCACAGCGCCAGCCGCGTTAAAGACTGTTAATTGCTCCGTTTGCCGAAATGGTTGTCATATATTAATCAAAAGGCCACACGAATGCGACTTATGGTTTCACGCAAGATTTGTGAATATTGATAACAAAGAATATTCTGATCTGTCAAGTCCTCTGGTAAACTAGTTCTGCCAACTGAAAATTGCTTGTTTCCTGGACTTGACAATTCTTTCATTGGGACCTAACGTAGCTATCCGCTTACGGGAGGTGTCTACTTACAGGGGGTTGATAGTAAGGGGTAGGAAGTGGCAGCCAACTGTGGAATTGTAAATCACATGCATTAAACGGGTATCTAGGTTCGATGTAAGGTTCATAGCTCAAATGTGTTGTCTTTTTACTAAGCTGACCTTGATTTAGCTAGAATTCAAATATAAAACTGCATGCATTTGAAAAAAATAACTTCAATCTCTTTGGGCCGTCCGCTTAAGAGAGCTTAATTTTGGTTATTTTTGTTCATGCGGACCTAGAGATAGGTGTCCGCGTCCGCTTACGAGAGGTGTCCGCTTACAGGAGGTGGCAAATGTAGTGTTTTATTATAGAAATGGTTGGGACTGCGGAATTGTGTCCCCTTACGGGAGGTGTCCGTTAGCGGAGGTTCGGCTGTACTACAAATGTCAGCAACCTGTAGTCAAATTTGCCTGCGTACAACATCCCCTACCTGAGGGAGAACGGCGATTTCATCATTTCTGTTTCTCCCCATGTAGGGTGGTCTGCGACTCAGAGCCCAAAACCGTGTCCGTGACGTCACTTCCAAATTTTTGGTAATTAGCTATTTATGCATAACGAAGTCAAAACAAGATGGAGACTGAAATGAGATTTCGAAGTGTAAAGTCCGTCGCAGAGGAAATTTCTCTCAAATTTGGAATCCCATCTCTCAAATGTGAACAGCTTAGTGTTTTATGTAACTTTATTCGTGGGAAAGATGTGTTCGTGAGCCTTTCAATAGGCTCGGGAAGGTCACTGATATTTTCAACTGGCGGCCCCTTCAAAGTTCAGGCTTTTGGAAGCAAAATGCATTAGTCATTGAAGTTACTCCGCTTTTTGCCCTCATGAAAGATCAAGTGAAACGCTTACATAGTCATGGATTTAAGGTGAATATTTGAGCAGGGATTTTAATTGTCTGAACATAGATTTTAACCGATTCACTCATTCAGCTCCATCGGTGCAACAGTCAATTAAAACTCCCCAAAAAAGAAGAAAAAAGCAGTCTAAAACTTGAATATTGATTAATAAATGTAATGATGTGCCTTGATTGGCCTGTATGTGCTCTTTAATAATGACTTAATAAATATTTTTTGTATTATAATTCGTGTCTAAATGCCTTGTTTACACAACAAGCATAATGTGTTTGGTGTGCGTACCATTTTTTTTTGGCAAGATACGATAGCCATTATTTTTGTCATGTAGATAGAATGTTCTGGGTACAGGTACTGCTTGTCAGCTATTTACATGCAACTGTATTTTTTTTTAAGTAACATTATTCAAAGTCAGTTCACGTGGAGTTCTAACTTATATATATATTATTATTTTTTCGAGAAGACATACAGGCCGTCGACAGGACTGTAGTTTAAGTTAGAACTCTGTGTGTTCAGTTACCATGTTGGTGGTTGATACCCAAATATAATTATTGCAACAAAAAATATAAGAAAGTGCAAAAACTTTGATATTAGAATTTGATCTAGAGCAGAACTAGCCATCTCATGTATGCACCACTTGCAAATCTCATTTATTTATTATAAACTTCCCTTTTAGCAGGGGTTCAACTGCGCAAATTACATGGTTACCATGGCAATCGGTAACGAGTCAACAGTGACACTAACAAACTCATCATGCATGTGAACTATACAAGTTGTATTTTATCAAAAGCAAAAACAGAGAATGGGATGCAGGTTAATTGCCACATGCATAGTAAAACACTCTCCTCTCACTGCTCGTATGAGAGTTAGGTTTATCATTATCCAATTCTCTGGTTTTCCTCCCTCTGTAAACATCAACATGTGAGTTGAGTTTTGTATATGTCCGAAACAGTTAATGTGTGAGTAGTGTGAAAGGAGTAAAAAAGCAGGTCCACAGCTGTAAGTTGCAATAATCAGCCTATAGCTACTATAACATAAAATAATGGTTTATTTATTTTATTTAGAATAATATTTGTTTTAGGTCGCACCACCTTAATCAATATATATGCTATTTCAGTATCTGCATGGCATCGTTTCAGTGACATGTATATGTTGGTAATGACATTTATTTTAGCTGGGAAAATTGAAGGAAAAGCTTAAAGTGCCCCTAACCCTTTTTTCATTTTTTATACATATGAATCATTGAAAGTTTTGAGTACTTCTGCAAATAAATTTTTCGCTTATAGAGAATACGCTATGTTCTAGGCTTGTTTGAAATAGTCAAAGTTTGACCTCTCCTGAACCATTACCAGGTATAAAACTCATCAATTCATTGCCTTAATTTGCTTTTCTTTTCATAAAGACTGATTCACTCTATTCCCACCCATTGCATGAGTTGATCAGTCACACAACTTGTTCTCCTGATTCTGTTTAAATGCATGCATTATAAGGGCATTGAGAACCTGGGCGAATACTCCCAGGAATTTTGTGTGGGAATTCTGAAAATAGGTTAGGAACATGGCCTCGCGCACGGTGTTAGTGATCACTCGCGTAACAAAAACATCACAACGTACATCGTGCGTTATACATCGTGCATCGAGCCTTCCTGGAACGCTCGATGCACGATGGCTGATGCACGATGCTCGAATATCGAGCCTGCATTCCTTTCATCGTGCATCTATCGTGCCTTCATGGAGCCTAGATCGAGCCTGGAATGATTTTGGATCGTGCCTTCATCGAGTCTGGCATCGAGCCTGGCATCGTGCCTGCATCGAGCTTTGGATCGTGCCTACATCGAGCCTGGCATCAATTCATTCGTTTTTTCTGCAAGTTGTTTAGTTTCTTTCAAAATGTATGGGTTTTATCGAATTTGGAAAAGCTTGGTTAATAAGGTTTTTATTATTATGGCGAAAATAGTGCTAAAAACACACTTTTTGACGCGCCGGCCAGGAACCCACTTCGCGGTAAACTGAACAGCGAATAAAAATTAAGCTAAAATTAGACCGAGACCCGATGAGTTTTAGGGGCCGACCATTTGACTTTTGAGGGGGGGGGGGGGGGGGGTGGGTGTTTTTGAAAAAAAATAACCTGCAAGCCAACGGTGGCGAAAAAAAATATCCTGCAAGCGGAAAAGCTTTGTTCTGGCTCCGCTTCTTTCGCAAAAAAAATTTCGTGCAACAACACTGCTAAAGAAAAAAAAATCGAGCACAGACAAGAACACCCACCCCCCCCCCCCCCCCCCCCCCCCCCCTCAAAAGTCAAATGGTCGGCCCCTTACTTGAGTTGAACTCGTGGTGTTCACAACAGTTTTTTTTTTCGACATCAAAAATACTTTTTATGGATGAAAACTGACCTGTACTTCACTTCAGATGCACTGAGTTTCAATGACAACTTTACCAAAAACCCGAATGGCATTATCTGGAGACAAACATGTGCATATTTGTGGAACATTTGAAAGTTGAAAACAGGCACGTTGAAATCACTAGAGTTGAGTGGCGATACGATAAGCTGAAAAACTTGACAAAATGAGCTGTAGAAGAATACGAACAAACTTGTAAGTACTAACTAGTAAACACTCTCGTGTTATATGCCAGTTACCAAATGTGAATGCTGAATTTCTCAACCCATATGTAATAAAACAATCTGATTTCTTTGATGAAACTGTGTGCTAATTATAAGTTAGTTTACGCGTGTTGCCGGAATAATTTGTTTGTACTGCGATTTTAGAAGCGTTGAGGTAGCTGAACTTTTCATTGTGTTTTTGGAAGTCTGCATGTACAGCAATTTCAGCTTTTGTGTATTTAATTTGACAGCTTCATATAAAAAGTTATTTATCCACTAATCCAGCTTCTAACGTTCAATTCATTCGGTTTTGCTGCAGTCATTTTCATCGAACTTGCGAGAGTCGGAAAGCTTCTTTAGTTTGCTCTATAAAGTTGAATTTTAGCCGAAAACCGGAAATTAGAAATATACTTTAAATTAGTATTTGCCTTCATGTGACAAGTTGTTTAGTTTCGTTTTTTCTTTCAAAATGTATGGGTTTTATCGCCATTTGTTTACGAATGGTTGTGAAGGAATTAGGAAAATCTTGAGCGGTCAAGATGAAAAAGTTTGCCCGCTGAGCAACCATTCAGATTGCAGCATTCAGAGTCCCCTTGGGGTCTTGCCTGCCCACGAAGCTGCCATATAATAAAGAGATAATTTATTATACCATTTCAATGTCCTGATATAGGATTGTAAAGATTAAGTGGATCAGTTGAAAAAAAACGATTATTCTAGAAACTGATTTCGGTTACACAGAGTGAACTCTCTTAAAAACAATACATTGCACCACTCCAATCTTTGCCATATTTTATTTCATCAAAAATTTCTCAAGTATACTTGTCAAATGGTGCATCCAAAATGAAGAAACTATATATTTGTACATAAGAAAGAAATGAAAATAGGAACTAATTCCTTGGCTGATAGATGTACATGTACGTATGGTCAATCTGAGCAACATTTCTTTCTTCGAAACTATATACTCAAAGCTTACAGTTTTTAATAGTATGGCTCGCAGTTTAAAACCTGACTGCTTCAACTTGAGTTCTATTATGCATTTTGGTTGTTTTTTGGTATTTCTCTCACTTTAGAAAAGCCATTCTTGTAGTCTCACCTGAAAATCATAGCTTAAATTAAGTTGAGCCAAGTTGGTATGTGCAATGAACTCAGTGTAGTGACTATACCCTGGATTCCAGAGGTTAAATGTTTTGCCTTTTGTCGGTAAATTCGGTGAGCGCACGGAAGGCGCTCACCGATTTTACCAACAAAAGGCAAAACATTTAACCTCTGGAACCCGGCCAGGGTATGTAGTGGCATTATGCAAAATGTTATGAGCCTGGCATCGTGCCTTCATCGAGCTTTGGATCGTGCCTTCATCGAGCCTTTGCCTGAATATTATCGTGCCTTTATAGAGCCCTAATGGTGCCCTCATCGAGCCTAACGTAAAAGGCCCGATCTAGAACTTTGAAGGCTCGATAATCGTGCCTCTATGCTCGATCCGAACATCGAGCCCCGAGGGCACGATACGCGAATCTGGCAATTTTGTGCATTTAAAATGGCAGTCTAACGCTATAAAATGGATTGTGTATGTAAAACCATCAACAAACCACAAAAAACACGAAGTGCAAATGAAACTATAGTTAATGTGCATCACAAATGTATAACATTTTGCCGGATGTTGGGGCTCGTTTCGAAGGTGAGTGACTTCTAAGTTTTTCTATCGGCATGAAAAATAGGTCAAAAACAGCTAAAATTAAGTGGTATGCTATAGAAAAAAAGTGATTTAAAAAATCGTTTCGAAACTTCAGAAAACGATTTTCACTCCTCTTGGTGCACATGAACTACATCATCTTCCTGTGAAAAATCAAGCTTCTACATTAAAGCATAGTGAAATTATGACACTAAATCTAGCGTTAGACTGTAAAATGTGAAAAGGTGATCACCAACATCGTGCGCGAGGCCACATGTATGTCAGGTCAAAGGCTGTTGAACGAAGGGAATTTTTTTCATGATGGGTACTGGTACCCCCTGGTTGGGGTGTGGCACACATATTTCAAAACCCGGACCCAATTTCAGACCAAAATATGATTTTCCCTCCCTTAGCTTAATGCTTAATTGAAAAGATGTGCAATATTTTCCTTTTCCTACACACAGTTAGTTAAAATATATGTTCAGACAATTAAAATCCCTGCTCAAATATTCACCTTAAATCCATGACTATGTAAGCGTTTCACTTGATCTTTCATGAGGGCAAAAAGCGGATTAACTTCAATGACTAATGCATTTTTCTTCCAAAAGCCCGAACCTGGCCGCGAGTTGGTTTGAAGGGGCCGCCAGTTGAAAATATCAGTGACCTTCCCGAGCCTACTGAAAGGCTCACGAACACATCTTTCCCACGAATAAAGTTACATAAAACACTAAGCTGTTCACATTTGAGAGATGGGATTCCAAATTTGAGAGAAATTTCCTCGGCGACGGACTTTACACTTCGAAATCTCATTTCAGTCTCCATCTTGTTTTGACTTCGGACACGGTTTTGGGCTCTGAGTCGCAGACCCTACATGGGGAGAAACGGAAATGATGAAATCGCCGTTCTCCCTCAAGTATGGGATGCTGTACGCAGGCTATAGTCAAATCAGCCACTCCTAAATTATTACGTGGACTTAAAGTTGGAATGTAAATCGTCTCTACAACAAGCTGGACCAAATAAAGAGTTGCTCTCCGATCTTTCTCTGGATATTCTTGGGATTTATGGAACTTGGCCCACTCCGAACATTGTGAACAATGAAGTACAATATAAGAGTATTCCATAATTCGTAGAGACCGCAAGGGAAGTAGTCTGGGCAACTAAACATCCAAATTCCATACGCAGGGAGAGAGAAAAGAGTCGGCTATTTTCTCAGGCTAGTTCAATTCAATTTATTAACAAATACTACAAGGGCGAACGCAGAGAACAAAGGCCAAAGCCAGATATTTAAATGGCTTATGGTCAGTAATAATGATAGTATAACATTACCATATTTTTTCACAAGATGGAAAGAAAATCAAACTAGTAAATTAATAACAAACTCATGCACGTACACACACAAAATAGCTATAGTTTACAAATTTAATTTAACTTATAAATTTAAAATTAAAATTTAAGTGTGAAAATCCTGCAAAGAAATCAAGCTGCAAGACTCCGGTGGGTCGAAGTGACGTAAAAAAACGTAAATTATGTAAACAAGATGGCGGCGCCCAGGTCTTCACGGGGCCAACTTTGAGGTGCTCGTTCTCAAAACTAATAACGTTTTATCAAATTTTAATATATTTTCGGAACAGAGGACATGTTAAAGATTCTTCTGAGCCCAAATGTGTTTTTAACTCGGGTATCCCTTTAAATCGTAATTAGAGTCCGGGAATATTTAAATATTTAAACGTAAACATTAACTGAAATGGCATATTATTTGTGCTGCGTATTTCGTAGAGTTTGCTTGAGCTCCGCGGTTCAAAACCCTTCCAGTGCATTCTAGTTGCCACTCAATCTTGTGAAATGCTCTCCAGTTTAGCTTTTTTAACGCAGGTTCTTCTGAAGAACCTTCCTCTATAGAAAACTTGGATTGGACATTAAAGGGGCTATGTCATGGTACTGCGCATGTATCGAGTAATCGTTCGGTTCGTGGCTTTAATTGGATACAAACAGTTAAACTTCCCTCCATCAATGCTTGATTGAAAGGATTTGCAATATTTTCCCAGGAGACTGTTTATATACACTGTTTGTTGGTCATTTTTGCATATTTGTTTTGATTTTAAGCATCCCACATGGCCGAGAGGTTCGGTAGTTCATATCAAACACGATGGAAAGACGCGAAGCCTATTACTGTGACACTGCCCCTTTAAGTTAGGGTAATGTGCAGTCATCTTCTCCAGTTTTTAATTCAATGGGCCTTTTGCAGGAATGCAGTCACGTGGTTGTGATGAATGGCTTCGTTTATTTAAAGGCCTTGTACGAGATCGTTAGTGTTATTAGTAAAACCTATTTGTAAATGCTATTTTTAATATCCAATCGATTGTCGATCTTTCTAAAACAGCGTTTTGAAGTTTGTTTGCCATGCAGCAAAGCCTTTCCCATGGGATCACAAGCGCAATTCCTTCGTTAATCAAGTATCATATAAGCACGTGACTGTTTCCTGCAAAGGACCTATTCCAGAACACTCGGCTAAAACTATGACGTCATTATCATGATTAGATAGCCTCATATGAATATGGACAACTGCCAATCAGAACTCACGTCCTGTCCAAACTATTTTATAAATATTGATATATGTCATGGTGCACATACTGATATAAAACCTGTTACATGGTGGTAAATGGATGTCCATATATCTGGTTTGGTCTGTCTTTATTCAGGTTACCAAACATCCTCCAATTAATAGTCCCTTCCGATTAGGTATTAAAAATTATGTAGTTTAAATAATTATCGCTCGATGCGTTATTTAGTCAACGTTAGTCTCATTCTGATGTAAAATATTCACAAATACCAGCGAGAAGGTGCACAAGTTCAAACTACAACAATACATAAAGTTATAAATAACCCATCTTCTCGCTGGTATTTGTGAATATTTAACATGAGAATGCGACTAACGTTGAGTAAATGCGTCTGTAGTCATCTCATCTAGCGGTAAATGCGAAACTGGACTATTGGTCTTTATAGGTACTACCGACCCTCGAATTATAAGCTTTCTCGTGGACCTTACTCATAAAGGCATCAAAACGAGGCCAGTTGACCCGGCTTGTTACAGGAAGAGAAAAATACGTTCGAGGTCGGAAAATAACGTCCATTTCCTTGTGACACAACTGAACACAATAGTGCGGTACGACATAAATTAAAACATTTCTTAGCGGCTACAATTTTGCGATCTTTGGGAGAACTGGCCTCGCTCTGATACCATTGTTACCAGACTTCTTACCGCGCGGCCATGAGATGTGAATAAGGAGCATGACGAAAGACAAAAAATCTACTCCTGTTAGCAGAGTACGCTTTCCAGGTATACTGGAGATAATATCAGACAAGTTTGATGAACGATGGCAAAGATTTGTGTGGATGAAAAATACTGCTTTTAAGAAAAAATTATAGCAGCTTGAATCAGTTCACTGTAACCTAAATCAAGGTTCTAGAATAAGCTTTTCAATAAAACCACTTTCATTTTTGACATTCTCTCTCCTAAAAGTTTCCAAATCATATCAGGACATTCACATCAGTTGTATAATTTCTTCGATCTCAGGGTGTTATTTTTTAGTTTTATTTTAACGAAATGTAAAGGTTCTATATCCGTTCGATTGACAGTTTTAATTAACGTTTAAGGGAATCATTTGTTTAAAGATTACGACAGGTATCGAAGGCCTATGGATGCTTAGATACACCACTAACAAACCAAAATGTACTTTCAGATAAAATGGACTAAAGGGATTGAGGTTTAGTTTTCATTTCACTGTTCTTCAAGGAAAGACAATGTATCCTAGCTCCGCCGTTCCATGTAATTCCCTGGCAATCGCTTGTATTTCCCAGGTACTGCCCATTTAGATTCGAGTGATAGCAGTTGTGGTACCACCAAGCTCCGGTCCAATCACTTGCACAGTTCCCATTAACATTACCGTCGTTATCCCTGTCTTCAGTAGAGAAGGCCATGTTATTGTGATAAGTAAGCGCGTCCACAGCAGTACCTGAATACGAACTCACGCTCAGTGTGTAGTTCGACGCTTCATTGCCAACACTGAAATGTCCATATTTAGCATAAAACATTGATCTTGACCAGTCTTCAACCTCCACACGCAGTGTCGTAGCTGTTCTGGCCGTTAGTCGGTGTATGTTGTCGTTGCCCAACCAGAACTCGCCATTCAGGTTTCCAAATCCTGTTTTATACGAATTCCAATTGAGGTAAAAGTTAACGGATCCATTTTGTCTTCTCTGGAAGACTGTCCATCCCCCTCCGTTTGTTGTCATGTCACAGTACACTTGGAAGGAACCTCGACCATCAGGGTTCACTGTGTACACACCATTGCGTCTTTCTCCGGAAGTGTACAACTCGGAACAATCCTGGCGAACTGTTGTAAAGCAAATTTTGTATAAGAACTGTAACAGATATATATTTAAATCAGTAAAGGATCGTTTACAAAATTAATACGTCCATTGATTTTTGATTTTTTTTAAATGTACATGTGAAGAAAAGGTTTAATTTCAACTGAAGTACGACTAAAACTGTTCACATTTCTAACAATGCGATTCAAAAAGAAAACGAGGAGACTACAACATGTATTTATAGGCTGTCGAGAATTTGTATTTTTATTCGTATGACTGAGCACATTACCGAATAGAATCGAAAATAAGAAAGACATGTAAGACAAAGACTGTAAGACAATGCCGTTACCGAGCATACGGTTGCAGTTGATTTTCCCATCTCCAGAGAATCCATTGTTACACCTGCAGACATATGAACCTGGTGTGTTGATACACTGAGCGTTGGCATGACAACCGTGAGCACCACCACACTCGTTAATATCTGCAAGACAAGACAAGACAAGACAAGACAATATAGTAAACAAAGATGACACAAAATAATTATTATAAGCAGAATATAACACGTCACTTTGTGCAGGAATTCAATACAGAAATGAAAACGGTGCAATCTAATGGTTCAGCATCAGCTCTACAATGGCACCATTTACTACATTGACGTGAAACCAGCGTACCCGTGCTATATTAAGGTATCGGGATGCCTTCAAGAGCGCTTCCCGAAAACTTTTAATTGCGCGTGTTAAATTCAAGCAAACTCCTACAAAGTATATATTTTCTGAAGCTTAATAATCATAGATTCTAGAAAACAGCTTGATTTCCCTCATTATTAATTATTAGTTTCTAATCCGTTTTGACCATACCTAGAGCTCCTGTCCCTCGGGAATTTGACGAAAATCTTCGCTGAAACGACCTTCACGATCACAAAGTAGAAATTTCACTTCTATGTGAAGTTTTGAGGTGAAATTTCACTTTGTACAAAAGTGATATTTCACCTAAGTGATATTTCACTCCACTTGACTAAAAATGATATTTCACGTCACCAAAAGTGATATTTCACTTTTGTCACCAAAAGTAATATTTCACTTTTGTCACTAAAAGTGATATTTCAACTTTTCGAACTGGACCTTTTAACGTCGTTATTGATGAGCAACGTAACCTCCACTTGCGATTCTTGTTTCAAGTCTTTCTTTTATTCTTGCTCACACTTCATGAGTTCTTAGTTTCTTCAACACCGCCGTTCGCGTTCTAATTAACTAACGAAGGCAACTGCTCCAAAATAAATGGTGGCATTCAGTTGAGAAAGACTTGAAACCAGATCTAGAATAAAACTGAGCCGGCGAAGATTGTTAGCACGCCGCGTCTTACAAATGTAGTAACAGAGGCAGATTTGCTGAAACATGACAGTTTCTCAAGAACAAAAAAACGCATAAAAAAACTGAGACAGTTTTTTTCCGCAACATATTGAACTAATCATATGCTAATTTTCAATCCGATCGATTAAAATCTAGAGTGAAAGGAGCTCCGAATACATGCTGCATAACTTGCATTTATAACGCCGTGAAAAATGGTTTCAAAGTTTCCTGGCATCTCACTGAGGTTTGTGGCACAATTAACTTATCTGTCATTAAGAATGTCATTTTTCCAGTATTTGATGTTGAGCAGTAGGTATAGTGAAACACGATGCCATGTTGTTTATGGAAGGCCGCATGCAATTTTAAAATATATAAAAGAAAAGGAACTAATGAACTATCACGTAAGTAATAAACACATAGCTACGTACGTGTCGTAATGAATACGCTTTCCAACTACACGTTGCTACGTTGGAAAGCATCAAATATTTAGAGTAGTACGTTACTTACCTGCACAGGATAGTCCATTTCCCACGTGACCACTATTACAATGGCAATTATATGAACCAATGGTGTTAGTGCACTGGGCATTGGCATGACAACGATGGGAGCCAGTCTGACACTCATCAATATCTACGGATAGCAATGCAGTAGTTAATGTATGAAGTCTTTGAGTGGCCACTATTGCAGCAACACATATATGAACCAATGGTGTATTGGGCGTTGGCATGACAACCATGGGAAACTCATCAGTATCTACGAAATACTTATTGTTGAAGTTATTAATGCTTTAAGAGCATTTCTTATGCTTATAAAATACCTATACCATGCACATGTTTGCTACTGTTCTTGAATTCTTAACGAAAGATGCGAAAATTGAAATTAGCTTCAAAGAAATATTTCTGCACAATTGTTTTTCAGAAAGACGGGTTTCATTGCCCAAAGGAAAGGAGTTTAAAATTTAGCATTCATGGCATAAGTTATTATCTCAAAATCAATCACTACGAAGCGAGCAAAAAATATATAAACCAGTACATTTTGTTTAATTTGCTGTCAAATTTAACGAAATTTTCGTATGTTAATATTAAAATGAAATAACGTCTTTAGGATCAAACAAGTTTGTATATTGACGTTTTGTGACGTAATAACGAACGACTCCTTTTAAGGTCACATTCTGCGTTGCTTATACGTTTGAAATAAAGCATGTTAGCACAACAACATAAACATGTGTTTTTGATTGCCGCAATTTTAAAGTCTCTACGATAAAAATATGCTGAGTTATTAAGAACTGAAGATTCCTGTGACGTCACATTTTCGTCTGGCATTAGTGACATCAGTCACGCTTTCTAAATTGAAGAAACATAAAAAGACCATATTGCGGCTATTCATGATCAGTGTACAGTAAGTACATTTCCTCTTTAAAACCCGAGAAATACTCAAATAGTTATTTTTAAAAGACGTTTTCAAAAATATATGACGTCATAATGACGTATCCTCTTTTTCACTGTGAATTTTAAAGTATTTCCTCTCAAAAATTGGAAATTCTAAAAACATATGGTTGTGGGTACCGATTTACTCTTTTCATTGCTAGATTGTCGTAAACAAATATTTTAAACTCAAAAAGATGAATGAAGAAGTTATTTTGTAAATGGTTCTGTATTAAATATTTCCAGCCAAATTTTGTCGAGAAAATTACCAAAATTCCAAATTTAATAACTTTTCTCCCTCTTAACCAATCGAACTCGGGTTTTCGGTTTCTTTGTTGTCAACATGATGGGAAATCGAAAATATAAAATTTACTGATGTTAAAGGTAATTGAAAACATCGAGATACCTATTATATATGGCTACATGCATGACATAACTATTGTATTGTATTGTATTGTATTCGCCACTAATAGAATTTACAAAGTAGATAATACAAAGTAAAATATATAAAGGTTAGTGGCGAGGAAGCCTAAAAAGAAACCATTAAGGGCTTATGTGAATTTAGGCTTCCTCTTAAAACTAACAGCAAGTGGATAGATAAAACGAGGAACTATGACGAACTGGCGTGTTTTCCTTCTTTTTTTTTGTGTTACATGTATTCTTAATAATAACTAATCATGATTACTATTTACGAAAGAGATATGATTTTAAATTTACTTTGAAAAGAGAAAGGGAGGCGGAGTTAATAAGTTCAGTATCAAGTGAATTAAATAACTTTGGACCTTGAAAGTATACAGAAAACTGCCTTATGTTGGTTTTGCTTATAAGAGAGTGCGAAAAGCTGGAGCATTTCTAGTGTTGTAAGTATGGACTTGGTCATTTGTTAAAAACATGTTGTTGAATTTGGTTAGCAGAAGACCATTTTTGTAGGAATACATAAATTGACCTATTCTTGGCTTTCACGTGACGTCACAGACGCTCCAAATTAGGGTGTCCGCCATGTTGGTGTCCCTCAGCGTGTGAAATTGATTGAAATAGTAGGCCAAAAATCATAGAGTACTCGCAGTTTTTAGTCGAATTTCTCGAAATTACGATGGATTTACCGGCTAAAAAAAGCAAGGAAGACGTGGATGATCTTCTCAATTGCATTCCGGTGCTATCTGAGTACTCTAAAGGTCTGAATACACACGTAAAGCGGCGATATCTGGAGAAGATCTCTGTCATAGGACTCGACCCGGCAACTGTCCCAGGTGAGCAGTTCAACCCTGAGTGTTTGCCTCCTATTGAGGCCACTGATTTGCTGAGCTATTTGGTCCTAGCTCGAGACTAGTTATTACACCAAGCAACAATTCAAGGCGTACAAAAGTTTGGAGGCGTTCAACCAAATGGTTTCTGGATTCGTTACTTCAGTTAGTGGCCTCATCGTTTCCGGAAAGAATGTGGTAGTTGCCAAAGTAAGGCATTCGCAGCGCATGAATGATCCATTGATTTCGATTTGGATTGTGACTGAGAGCGATGGGACGATCATTTCTGCCCATTGCCTTGGATGTAAAGGGGGACTCGCTGAAACGTGCTCCCATGTTGCTAGTGTCCTGTTTTACATTGAAGCATGGACACGAATCAACGGCAAACTGGCATGCACTCAAGTGAAATGTACATGGCTTCTACCAAATTATGTTAATGAGGTGCCTTATGCCAGGGTTGCGGACATAAACTTCAAGTCAGCAAAGAAAATGAAGGAAGAATTATACATGAAAATTGACTCAATTGGAGAAAATGCTTATGTAAATCAAAGGCAAGCCTTGCTTTCAAAATCAGCTGCAGTACCTGAGCCCTAACCTTAGCTGAAATGACAGCACTTTACCATAAACTAAATAGCTGCAGCATAATAAAACCAGTGGGTCTGAGTTTGATAGACCCCTTTGCTGGACAGTTCATCTCAAAAAGCCGCTCAATTCCTACAGTAACTGACCTGTACAATTCTACAAACCTTGATCTGCAGTACCAAGGGTTAATAAAAAAGTGTGTTGGTATAAAAATTGAGATTTCAGATGAAGAGAGGAAAGACATTGACAAAGATACCATAGAACAAGCAAAGGGCGCTGGCTTTTTCAGACATAGGGCTGGACGAATTGGAGCCTCGGTGAGTGGTGCTGTCTTTTACAGTAATTTAGTGCAGCCCTCACAAACACTTATCAGGTCGATTTGTTATCCACACCTATATAAAGTGAATACAAAAGCTGTAAAACATGGATGTAAACATGAAAAAGATGCCATTGTTGCTTACGAAAATGCTATGAAAGAAAAACATTTTAACTTTGAGCTTACCAGGTGTGGAATTATTATTAACAAAGAGCAACCATTTATTCATGCAACACCCGACTTCCTAACTTCCTGTGACTGCTGTGGCTTGGGTTGTGGTGAGGTTAAGTGCCCTTATAATATTGAAAACTGTGACTTTGAGAGCTATGTACAGAAACAAACAGCTTGCCTTGAAAACGTTGACAATGGGGTATTTAAGCTTAAACGAAGCCATAACTATTATTCTCAAGTACAACAGCAGCTGTTTACTACCAAGAGAAGGCATTGTGACTTTGTGGTGTGTGCTTTTGACAGTGCAATGACAGCTGTAATTGTGCAGGAGCGTATATATCCTGACCATAAACACTGGGAAGTTGTTTTACCAAAGCTTGTGGCATTCTGGAGAATATGCATTCTACCAGAGATTCTAGGACGCTGGTATACAAGGAAGTCTGTTTTGCCAGTGAGCAAGCCTCTGGGGAATGGCATTTGCTTCTGCAGAATGGCACATGATGAGACTGCAATTTCTTGCAGCAATCATGAGTGCCCTTATGTTGAATTTCACATGTCCTGTTTAGCTCTGGGCTCTGATACAGTACTGCTGACAACATTTGTATCTGCAAAACAGCAGCAAGCTTATCTGATAGGCTAGTGAAATGTCACAATGTGGACTGCAAAAGTGGCAAATTCTTCCATTTGTCTTGTCTTGGATATTAAAGAGGATGCCAAACAACAGCAAGACAACGTGGAAATGTGGAGACTGTAAGAACTTCACCGCTCCATCAGCTATTAAAACAGCCTCAACTACAACTACCACTTGTAATTCTTCATCCTCATCAGTTACCAGTAATGTATCTGCCTCGATAACACCTGGCAGTAGCAGTGAATCTAGTAGTGACAGTGAAGATGACGTTGAACTCACAAAAGTGACTGTTGCTCAAGCCGACAAGAAAGCTGGCCTGGCAAATCTTTCAGACTCTAATTATGGACTTATACTTAGCCCAAATGGATGGCTCAATTGTGACATAATACAAAAAGCTCATGTGCTTATACAGAAAGTGAACCCTCTCATTGAAGGATTGCAACGCCCCACACTTGGTACTGTAAGGAATTTTGACGTAGTTTCGGGGGAATTCATACAAATATTGCATACAGGCAATGATCACTGGGTGTGTATCAGTTCAGTTGGATGTCTTGCTGGTCTAGTGAACTTTTATGACAGTTTATTTCATGATGTTATTAGTCAAGAAGTGGAGGAGCAGACAAAGGATTTGCTAGCTGATAGCTTTGTTGACCTTAACTTTGTTCCAGTTCAACAGCAAACCAATGGAAGTGACTGTGGTGTATTTGAAATTGCTAATGCCACGTGCCTTGCATTTGGATCTGACCCAAAACATGTAACCTTCGATATCCCCAGAATGCGTCCGCATTTAGCTCAGTGCCTGAAAGCTGAAAATATCAGCCTGTTTCCATCCTTTTGAAAACTTGCTTTTTTAAATACTAATAAGCTTTATTTACATCCAACTCATAAACATACAATACATGAGATTAAATATAATTATCATATATTTCTGGTTACAAACTTTTAAATTCTCAAATCTCAATGAGGCTTATTATTATTATAATAATTGAAGGGCTGTGTGCAATAAGGGCATAAGTAACTCCTGGTCACATTTTTAATTCTCCCTTAGAAAACTAAGAATTTGAAGGAGAATTTAGAGTCTGATCAGGAGTCAATTACACCCTTATTGCACACAGCCCTTAAATTACAAAAAAAAATAAGGAAAAAAATAGAAACATTAAACAATTCTATCAGAGCAGTCTTCAATTGAGTGTTGAAATAAAAAAGTGATTGCTTTGGTTTTGCATTTGCTTAGCTTTTCTAGTGGCTGAGAAAATGTTTTAGTTGACCAAGTCAACCAATCAAATTCCAAACTAAAACTAATCACGTTCTGGTAACCTGTCAATGATTGCATTTACTTGTCCTCCTGATTGGTTTACTTTTTATAGTGTTTATATATATTGCAGAAGGGTTAGGTACATTGACAGTGTACCATAAGCACAATTTTTGGGGATCAAATTGATCATCACATCACTCTCAGTCACACACAAATACAGAAAGTGGTGAGGAGACCTCATGAAAGATCAGGTGCAATACCTAATTAGTAGTTTGGTATATGCTCCACTGGTTGCCCACAAAAGATTCTAGCCTGAATAGTGTAGTGAATTTCAGTATAAACAAATGAATACAGTTTGAAAATATGTTTAATTTTGTAATGTTTTAATAAATCCTACAACACATGTAGAATACATGTACAAATTGTTGAGTTAGTAATTCTGATGTCTTTATTTGTAAATTGTAAAGCTGACTTACAATCTCATGTGTTGCTAGTGCAATCAACAACATAGAGAAATATGGTGGCCCAGGTACATTTACCCACAATTATCAATGGAAAAACTTTGATATTTACTACAAAAATCATAAAGATGAGTAAATTGGTATTATGCCCTGCATTTATGGTAGCAGATGATATGCTTTTGTGGCACAAAATGTGAAGGAATTGTTGTTAAATGTTCAATTGTAAACCATCTATTTTTGCATACTTAAGCAATAAATTACTGGTTTCTATGTGGTTACTGGTGAAATATATACAGGTGGGATTGTTATGAGAACACGAGAAAAGCTTGGAAATCACAAGCTGAAGGCACGCAACTCACAACATCCTAAGTGCGTATATTCACCAATATAATCACATAGAAACCTGTGATTTGTTTTAATAAAATGGCTAGTGCAACAGATATACAGCTATGTGGTTATCAGTGTAGTAACACACAGGTATTGGCCAATCAAAACTGTTGTACCATTTATTTTATAAATCCATATATAATAAGTATGGTTTTATGTAGTGTCTCTAAGAAATACCTGACAGTACAGATACATGTAGGCTCCAGAAATCTTGTCAAATGGGATAATAGGAGGGCACAAATTGATAAGTGCTGAACAAACCCTTATGATGCGGTCAATAACAGGTACCTTAGCTTTAGCTGGCCCATTAGGATTATATGACAGAAAATCAGTTGGAAGAGTACTCTCTAAAATAGTGTACTTGCGTCGTAATAGCTAGTCCAATGACCCTCTCTACATGAATGCGAACATTTGCAATCCCTCTTGTTTTTTCAACATCCACAGGGTCCAATTGACTTTTACCCTTTGTGAATGCTGGAATAACCAGCTTCGCATGTTTCATAGCAACACTCTCGCATATGGTAAAGCCCCTGTCTGCCATTACCATGTCCCCTGGTAATAAGTTCCTGAGAAATCCACAGTTTTCAGTAAGAAACTTGTCAGAAGTGCGTCCTCCCCATGCTTGTGAAACAAATGATATTGTTCCTTGTGGAGTGATTCCAATCAGAACTTTAATAGTGTTATGATGCTTGTAGGATGAGAATGTTTGAGCACGGGCCAAAATATTTGATGGCCTTTCAATAAATATCTCAAAACAATCTATTACCACAGTCACTTATTTTCCAAACGTATACTGGAAACACATTGGCATTGTTTTCCACAGTTGCTCCCTTTCTGGCCAGAAAATAAGTGGTGACAATCGTATGTCCATAACTACCATCCAGGATGCAAAAACTCTTGATACTGTTGATAGTGATACCTTGAAACGGAAGGCGAGGTCCTGAAATGGTATGTTCAGTCTCAGTTTCATAAGAACCAGTACAAATTCCTGGAACTTGTCAAGGGACAATGTGCGTCTGGTAACATGAGGTGAAACATGTTCAAATGTTGTTACGAGTATCTCAAAAGAGGGCAATCCCGTATAAAATTTCACTTTCTCGTCGGAATTAAAATATTCTCTATCGGGTGCTTGATAGCTCTTTGAATAGAATTGATATTCAAACTCATCTGTTTGGGTTTCAGCATCTTGATCAGGGGCCTTATCAATTCTTTCTGTTTGGGTTTCAGCATCTTGATCAGCAATTATTTCGGTTTGGGTTCCAGCATCAAGCACCCCTTCAGTGTCTCCCATACTTTCATCCTGTTCGTTAATCGCGGGTTCTTCGATTGATGTGCCAGGTTCAGGCTCTTCAAACTCGATATCTGCTACTGGTTTTCCAGTTTCGTTCATTAATTTTTGTTTCTTTGCTGCCTCGCGTTCTTGTTGTTGGATCACACTTTTACGCCTCGCCTTCAATCTTTCGGCTCTTTCAGTCGCGGCTTCGTGGTCCTTTTCACGATAGCTAGACTTTCCGAGATTAAAGTGCCTATCACCCTTTTGCAATTTTGATAGCTTATGAACCTCCGAAAGGTTTTGAGTACTTATGTGAAGAAAGTTTTGGTTTAAAGTGAATACTTTATGTTCTACGCTTGTTTGAAATCGCGTAAATGTGACCTTTCCTGAACCATGACCGCGTAAGTAAGAGCCTGGGTCGAAACCTGGGTAGACGTCATCTTGACGTCATATAATTAATTCGGCTTTGCAATTATTTGAAGAAATACTTAACATGTTGACTAAAATCACTTTTTTCTTTACTAACAACTCAAAAACTGTGTATATTTTCTATGCATCGAAATTGTTGTGATAAAAAGGCGCATGGAGAATAATGCATTAATGAGATGACGTCTACCCAGGTTTCGACCCAGGCTTTTACTTACGCGGTCATGGGTCAGGAAAGTTCACATTTACACGATTTCAAACAAGCGTAGAACATAAGGTATTCACTTTAAACCAAAACTTTCTTTACAGAAGTACTCAAAACTTTTCGGAGGTTCATAAGCTATCAAAATTGCAAAAGGGTGATAGGCACTTTAAGCGTAGGCACCCAGTCAGTACTATACTTGTCCCAGTTTGCTGCAGGTCTTCCTGACATGAAATGGCGGCTACAAACACGCTCATTTTGAAGAATATCTTTTGTTCTAACGTCTTCTCGACTTATGGCCGAAATCCATCGATTTCTCCTCTCCCTTGACAGTTCCTCAGTTCCTACTCCTTGATTACTAATCACTGCTGGTACTCGAAATAACTTTATATCTTTGTGCTTTCCACTTTTCGTCGAACAACCAACTATTATGCACAAAACCATTGCTAGCGTTCCCTCGAGTCTCTCACACCATCGCTTTGTTTACGCTTCGGAGGGACACCAACATGGCGGATAGCAACGGTTGTCAGGGTCTGGGTCACGTGGGTGAAAACCAAGAATCTGTAACAAAAGAATGTCATGGAATTTATTTATGTTTAGTTCTTTGAAAATAGGATCAGTGTGAGCATCAAATTTAGTCTTCATTAGGATTCTAATGACACGTTTTTGAAGTAGTACTATACGACGAAGATTGGATGGGTAAGTAGAAGCCCAGACTAAATTACAATATTGAAGGTAAGGATAAATCATTGCATAATACAGTGTACGTAAAGACGGTTTGGAAAGGTAAAAACTAGATTTTAAAATGATTCCTACATATTTCGATATTTTTTTGGCTATATGAGATATATATGGTTTCCAAGATAAATGTTCATCTAGTATCACCCCTAGAAACTGATGGTTTCTTTTACTTGATCAATTCTCTGGTTGTTTATAACCAACTGAATATTATGACATTGCCTATTTTGTCTTGGTTTAAATACCATGAATTTTGTCTTTGCTAAATTCAATGATAGTTTATTTGTCTTGAACCAATCTGATAATTTGTTTATTTCAGCATTCTGTGACGTCATCAAGATGTCTACGGTAGTTCAAATCATCGGATTTTGTTTTAGTCATCGGTCTTCATCCTCCCACAAAAATCAATCTTCTACGTTGGTAACTTTTGAAAATATAGCAAAGTGATCGATTTTAGGGTCATTTGTGCCAAGCGTGAAGCAATATAACACGCTTTCCATGTCTTTGTTCTCTTATATAACACTCGGGATGTGTTGGAAGAACAAACGAAAAACTTGAAAATCACTCGCCGCTTGCTTTTATAAAATAACGAATAGGAAAAACACGAGAATAAATCTTACGCACGCACGATGAGAAGATCAATTCTCCTAACAGTCGTCAGAACTCGGCCGACGGTATAAGTTTGCACAGCGCTGGAAATCCCCTACGAACTACTGAAGAGAAATGAAGGCACTTCTCTCTGTTTGATGATATACTCACTGGGAACTATGCTGCACAATGTCCATTAGGCTATAGTTAACTGAGTTATGGGAGAATGAGGTAAGCCCGATGGCGCAAGAGAAGAAATTGAAGACAGGAACGGGGAGGGTATAAACTAAAAAATACATAGGGACTGCTAGCGAGATACAGACCTTACGAGTTGCATAGAGAGGTGCTAGGGTACACAAAGTGTGGTTGCCGTACTGGTATAATTATGATTTGCAACCACGCTGAATTTAAAAAACAATGCAGTGCTTGCGGTGATCCTTCTATATACAGAGTGTGTAAAGCAAATACCAAACGCCCATAAACGAAATATAAGTGAGAGCTATCGGACAAGAGTCAATATTAATTAATGTGTATGGACAAATGGTCCGTAATAAGTCACATAAAACATAGAATAGCTTATACTACAATGTAATATGCCAGCTGTGAGAAGCTAGGATATGTTAAACGGAACTAGAAAGTTATGAGGGAGCAAAAGTAAAGAGGTACGACTAGGGAGTTACCACAATGAAAGCTAAGACAGCTGAAGCTTCACAAATCCCCTTCCCTTTTCAATGTTGGTAATGAATGAATTTCAAATTAAACATGCACCTAAACCAACATTGAAGGGGGGAGAGAGGGTTTATTTAAAGAATGGTCTCTAAAAGTGAGCAGCGTCCCAAAACATTGTAACATATGATAATTAGACAACTTGCTAGAATAATGTATAAAGCCTATAACAGCCTTTCTCCATTATATCTGATAAATATTTTTAATAATACGTCTAGTGTCCACTCCTACAATCTGAGAAATCCTACAATAAACTTACAAGGGGCATGTACTCTGGAATACAATCCCCGTGGTATCAAAACACGTTCAATGTTTTTAAAACATGCCTGTCAAATAAGACAATATTTAGTAAATTATTATAACTATAGCAATGTTAGTAATAGAGTATTAGTATGACTTAGTAGTAGGATTCGAATTTAGTTTATATATATATATATATATATATATATATATAGGTCCTGAGTGGGATTCGAACCCACGGTCTCGGTATACTAGTCCGATGCGTTAACCACTACACCATCAGGACGACCACGCTGGAAACGCAGCCGACTTTGGGTTTTTGTGGTACCGTGAGTTTTCCTAGGCATTTTCTCTTTCGGATTTGGGACGGGAAAGCCCATAACTTCCGAACTAAGTTTTCAACCTAAGGATCATTAATGATTCACAGGCACATACGTCCAACCAAGGAATCGCTTAGCCAGAAGGATCCGAAAGGATTCGAGCTTATTATAAATTTATATATTAAGTATATAGAGAGAAGAAACCCGTCCCTAATATTAATAATCAGAATAATCCTTGCCAATGTTCGTAGGCAGACCATCGAAAAGCTTGAGGGAGAGCTCCAAGACTTCAATAACATTAAGTTTCAGCTAGCTTTAAACATCACATTCCGACTTGATAAACCAGAGGGTTCAGTATATGAGATAGCTACCTTTCGGAGCTCGCAAACCGTCTTGACCAACAGCGATGAGATCCGTGGGGTAATAGTAGAAGCACATTCTCAGATCCATAACTATATTGAGAAGTGGATCAGTCGAGGATCGAACTGGGTTATAGATAGAGTCAACATTCTATGGTTTAACATCGCTCGATATCAACCACTACGTGGAGGTTCGTACATACGACTACCTACCGAAATCGCAAATAAGAAAGCTGTGATCAACGTGAAAAACAACGACGACCATTGTTTGCGTTGGTCGCTACGTGCCGCGCTGTTTCCAGTCACACAAAATCCCGAGAGGACATCGAAGTACCGAGCAGTCGATGGGTTGAACTTTGATGGGGTGGATGCGCCAACGCCAATCTCACAAATAAGAGGCGTAGAGAAGCAAAACAAGATCTCTATTAATGTATATGGTTGGGATCCAAAGGAAAAGTGCTTGATCGTACATCACATCTCAAAGGAGCCTTTCTTAACGCTTATAGAGCATACAGAGAGTGGTTTGCAACACTATTGCTGGATCAAGAACTTAAATCGTCTACTCTTCAGCCAGACAAAGCACGAACATAAGAAGCACTTCTGCGAGCGTTGTCTACATGGATACACTATACCAATGCTCTACTTGAGAAGCACACCCAGAGTGTAACGGTGTCGATGACCGAGCCATTCGAATTGAAATGCCTACCAATGAGAACAACATAGTCTCCTTTCAGAATGTCCACAAACAGCTAAAAGTTCCCTACGTTATCTATGCCGACCTTGAGGCTTTAACCACTAAGATCGAAGAACCTGTCCAAGACCCCAAGAAAAGCAACACGCAAAAGACAGAAGAACATATTCCCTGTGGATTTTGCTACATAGTCGTACGTTCTGATGGCCATAGCGAACCACCTGTACTATATAGAGGCACGGATACTATCGAACGCTTTCTACGATTCATACAAGAAGAGGAGGCAAAGATCAAAGCCCAAGAGGCCAAGCCACTATGTATGTCACAGGAAAACCAGAGAGCTTATAATAGGTCAACTATTTGTCATATCTGCCAGAAGCCCTTGGTTGGTAGCGATAGAGTACGTGATCATTGCCACATCACAGGCGAGTTTCGAGGCGCCGCACATAGAGTCCGTAACCTCAAATTGCGTATCTCACCTACCATTCCAGTTGTATTCCACAACCTGCGTGGATATGATTCTCACCTACTGATGCAATCCATATCCAGGACAGAGGGTGATATCTCTTGTATTCCAAACAATATGGAGAAATATATTTCATTCTCACTTGGCAACCTACGGTTCATAGATAGCATCCAATTTCTACTGTTATCTCTTGACAAGTTGCAATTGGTAGCAAGTGCAGCCCCAGACACCTTTCGACAAACTATAAAGCATACGCCCGACCCAGATAAGAACAAGCTGCTGCTGCGCAAAGGTGTTTATCCATATGAGTACATTGACTCTTGGAATAGATTCGCAGATACTTCTCTTCCACCGTAAGAAGCATTCTATAGTAAGCTATACCTAGAGGACATATCCGACGAAGACTATGAGCACGCACTAGAAGTTTGTAACGTATTTGGTTGTGAGACGTTAGGGGACTACCACGACCTTTACCTTCAAACCGATGTACTTCTTCTAGCTAGCAGACGTGTTTGAGACCTTTCGCACAACATGCATTCAAAACTATGGCTTGAACCCGGCCCACTACTATAATAGTCCTGGTTTATCGTGGGATGCATTGTTAAAGAAGAGTGGCGTGAAGCTTGAACTATTAACTGACTATGACATGCATCTATTTGTTGAGAAAGGTCTACGTGCTGGGATAGTCATGGTATCTCAGCGGTATGCTAAAGCAAACAACCCAAACGTACCAGATTTCGACCCCAATAATCCAAATAGCCATATAGTCTACCTTGAATCTAACAATCTATATGGCTGGGCTATGAGTCAATATCTACCAACAGGAGGGTTTGAGTGGTGTATACCAACAGAAGAACAAATCACCCAGCACGCAATCGATTCAGACGTGGGCTACATTCTAGAAGTGGATCTTGAATATCCTAGCGAACTTCATAACGCACACAATAGCTATCCACTAGCTCCAGAGAGAATGCAAGTGGATAAAGCTTGGTTCTCAGAGTATCAAACCGATCTATTTGAGAAACTATACGAAGGTAACGGATCTTTGAAAGTTGAAAAGCTTGTGCCAAACCTATATAACAAAGAACGATACGTGCTCCACTACCGCAACCTACAGCTATACCTATCTCTTGGCATGCGTTTGAAAAAGATCCACAGAGCACTACGATTCGATCAGTCCACATGGATGGAGCCATACATACGAATGAATACAGATCTACGAAAACAAGCTAAGAGCACTTTGAAGCAAGACCTCTACAAGTTGATGAACAACTCCGTTTTTGGCAAAACGATGGAAAATCTGAGTAAGCGTGTAGATGTCAAACTAGTGCGCTCTTCAGAAGGAATCAGACTACAGCGTCTATTGAATAAACCTAGCTATGCTCGCTCTACGATCCTTGACAGCGATCTAGCCGCTGTACACAACTACAAAAGTAACCTACTTCTGAACCGCCCTGTATATGTTGGAATGTCAATTCTAGATCTATCAAAACATCTGATGTACGACTTCTACTATAACGAGCTCAATAATCAATATGGACAACGCTGTGGTCTACTCTACACAGATACTGACAGTCTATTGCTATACATTGAAACTGAAGACATCTATGCAGACATGGCAATACACAAACATCTATATGATACGAGCAACTACGACAAGGACCATCCGTCGTACAACATCAATAACAAGAAAGTACTTGGTAAAATGAAAGACGAATGTGGAGGTGTTCCCATTGTCGAATACGTTGGACTACGATCAAAGCTATACTCAATATTGAAAGTAGATGGTGGTGAGATTCGGAAAGCTAAAGGCACCAAGAAAGCAGTTGTGAAGCACCGCATTCGTCACGAACAATACAAAGAGTGCTTACTAGATAAGAAAGTATTCCGCCATGGAATGTATATGCTTAGAAGCGAGGGCCACAGGATGTATGGCATGCATATGAACAAAGTATCTCTCTCGCCATTCGACTCTAAGCGATGGATTTCTGAAAACGGGATCGATACGCTAGCCTATGGGCATAAAAACACCGTTCCAGAGGAGCTAAACTTTGACGATCTTATTTGCGAGCTGCTATCCTAGGTCGGTTGGGTACGAACAGAATACCCTTTGGTGGTAGTTCCGTATCTGGTGGTACGACTTGTAGCTCTTCACGCACGAACCCTCGCTTTGGTGCATCCCCTCCTCGCTTTTGTGCTTCCCCCTCCAAATAGTAAAGAACTGGTTGGTTCGAAGATATCACACTACGCGAAATGACGTGTGTCTGTAAACTCCACACAGGATCAGTTGCTCGCTTGGTTCCACCTTCCAACTCTCCAGGCGCATAGAGATATCGAACTAGAACATCAAACGGTAAACGCTTTTCTTCTAATCCAACAACTCGCGAATACGTAGGAGTTTTCACATCTACTTGCTGTGCTAATATGGTGTTCGAAGGCTCCTTCCCTGTAAGTCTAGTCACCTCACTATTCATGGCTTTGATAACCTCTGGAAGCCGCAACACCCATTATCTACTACGTGCATCCGATCCTTCAGAAGCAAGCACCATCTCCTGCGCATATTGATATCCAAACAATCTCTCAGCTAGTGTTCTATTTGCTCGTTCGACAAATCCTTGCGCCCTATGATTACCAACCTCGCCTCGTTGGACTTTCGTACCATGTCGTTCTAGGATTCCAGACATATGTCCCATGAACTATCTACCAGGATCTACTTGCAATGTTTTTGACCATTCGAGTGGACTACGCTGGTAGATTCGTTCGAAGGCTGCAGACACTTCGCTACTATCTTTCGAGGCCAAAGGCTCAGTCTCTTTATATCGAGAAGCCACATCGATCACCACCAAAGCATATTTATAGAGCTTTCGTCCACGTCCAGGTCTATCATGAGGTAGAAATATCAAATCAGCTTGATGTACCTCATTTGGTTTCGATACAGTCCAATGTGGTCGTGGGATATATCGTGGTGGTGGTAAGTATATCTGCCATAGGGCTTGTTTCTCCAACCAACTCTTAGCTGCAGCCCCCGATACCTTCGCCGCCACTGTGAGCTTACCAATTGCAGCGTGACCTTTCCAATATCCCATAGGACCATAGTATATCTCTTTATACATAGCTATGATGCTATAGCACACCAAACTTCAACAAGCAGAAAAATTGTCGTTTTTAAAAAGCACAGCTATAGCCATCGACTTGCAACGTAGCCAGCAACCAACATCCCACCCCTGACGTAGATCAACTCACCTGTCTTCTGTTCCTTCGATGGTCGATAGTAATCTGAGAAACTAGGTTCTTTTGCTTTGAGCCGTTGTTGTGCCAGGCGAATCTTTTTGGATAGTATGAGAGCTCGTTCTGTAGCGTTTTGAGTACTGGCAGCATCGTGCTCAAGATCTTCCTGTTCGTAGGTCCAGTCTGCTAATCTTTGGCGTTGCTCATTGCGAGCCATCATAACTGCTTGGTATTTCTCGAGTGCCCTATCGTGTCTCTCTTTTTCTACGTCAATATCTTTTCCAGCAAGGTATTTGGCTAGGTAGCCCCCACCAGTAAATGCCGTTGCATTCAAAACGGCTCCAATGGCTGCAGTGCCAATTGCCGCGCCCATCGCATATTATTTTGGAATATATCCTTGATCATCTAGATATTGTTTGGCAGCTATACTACCAGCCAATACAGCTGTCCACTTCACGTAATTGACGATAGAAACAGATGGGTCGTTTAGCATGGACTCTTTGGTTGCTTTCTTTGCTACGAACCCAATGCCGGCAGCAAGACCAGTTATTATAGCAGCATCCTTTACTATTTGCATCAACTTGTTCTCTTTCTCTACCATTTTGCACCAACGCATAATACCTATGGTTCTAGTCTTCAAATGGTGTAACATCTACTCCATATCTGACAACCTACTTTGTGGTGGTTCGGGATCACGTGGTATTGCAGGCGAATGGTCGAAATGTTGTGGGGGTGGTATTGCAGGCGAATAGTTACAACATTTCTTAGCGCGTTGTGCGTTGTTGTATTGATAGTATAGCCCTATCAACGCAATACCCATGCCAACAGCTGCAAGAGTGTTGTTGTCGAACACAGCCAGGTTTGGATTGGCACACCACCTCACGATTCATTGCCTCTTCACCCTCTCGCGCTAATTCACGATTCAATGCAGCTCTTGCAAGTCTATTGCTTTCTGCTAGTGCCTTTCCAGCAGCAACGCGCTTTGGATCTTTCGTCTTATTAGTCGCAGTGATCTGATCCATCTGTTCCGCCTACTTGTTGCAGGGATTTACAGTGATCTGAACCTCCATCTTGTTGAGATACAATAGTTGTCTGTATGTCTTCAATAGGTCGATAGTTTGATGTCGTAGCTTCGCTACTAGGAATGACTACGTGACCAGCCACGTGTAACATAGCACTAGCTAGAGCAACAAAGCGGCCTGCTTTAAGAGACATCCTACCAATCTCAGTTGTTATCTCATTTCGAACTAATCGGTCTTCTCGTAGATCTTTGATGAGTGCTTGTTGATCATCTAGTAGTATATATACTGGGGGGACTAATTCACATTTTTATATAAGCCCTCTTTTCCCCATTATATCTCCCTACCCCCACGAAAAATCGTCGAAATTGTTCCTTTTATAAGTCCCATAGTCAACACACATGTGGCTTATATAAGCCCATATCCAACACACATGTTCCTCATATAAGCCCCCCCCCCCGATTCCCCCAGGAAGAACTACCACCAATACACATTTAATGCAACCATTAAGAAACCCCTATTAGAGATATGTTATCATCATATTATGAGGTTATACCACAGCTACTATATCGAAACATCTGAAGTATACTATGGCTAATATATTGTACCTTCCTATAGAAATCTTGACTAAGATCGTAGAGTATGCCGGTCCCACATCATTTGCCGCTATTGCTTTGACTTCAAAACATCTAAATGATGCCGCATCTATAGCACGCTATAAAAACGTCGATAAAGAATTCCGTAAACGAGTACTCACTTTTGGTCTTAGGTCTACTCGCAACGATAACGATCGAGACAATTTGATTAGGACTTTCGGTATTTTCACAGAAGACGCATACGATGGCGACGATTGTTTTGCGCTAGCCTATGCCAGTGACGATGGTAATCTTAATGTCATTAAGTGGTTCGTTAAGCACTTCCAGTCCACAATAGAGCATGACCACGTATACGTTTTGATGTGCTCTGCCAGCAAATATGGGCGTCTCAATATCGTTAAGTGGATCGTTACCCACTTCCAGCTCACCCTACATAACAACGAATACGTTCGTTGTGCTATAATAGTGGCCAGTGGAGAGGGTCGTCTTAATGTCGTTAAGTGGTTCATTACACACTTCCAGATCACCAAAAAGTATAATCCATTAAAGTTGCTGTGCTGTGCCAGTAGAAATGGTCATCTTGATGTCGTTAAGTGGCTCGTTGAGCGCTTCTATCTCGACATACGCGATGGATGCGTCGACCTCGCAATACTTGATGCCTATGATAATGATCAACACGATGTCGTTGAGTGGTTTGTTAAGCGCTTCAGCTCACCATAGAGGAGGACCGCGATGGACAGCCCATCATATGTCATATATACTAGTACTTGAACAAAAAAAACAAAAAAACAAAAAACGGCGCATTTAATGTCACCATTAAAAAATCCCTATTAGAGACATGGTACCGTTATATTATGAGGCGATATCACAGTTAATATATCAAAATTTATCAGCCATAAAATGCGAGGACATAATCAGTGCCGATGGTTAACAATTGGCAGGAGAACTATTTGTGGTAAGAGTTGTTTATTTGAGTGCTGTAAACAACATCGACACCAGATCAGAGAAGGATCGTTTGAGCCATACCCCTGTCGTTCGTGTGGAGTTGGGACTCAAGCAGAGACGCGACTTTGTCGCCCGTGTGGTAATGTAAACGCACAGATAAACCTGATGCGTAAAGGTAAGAGGGCTAGAAAGGATTTCAACGACGTATCGACTGAACTTGCTACGAATAATTTACCTATTAGGGAGCTGATGCGCATAGGTAGGAGGGCTAGAAAGGATTTCGACGACGTATTGACCGAACTTGTTACAAATAATTTACCTATTAGAGAATAGATATACTAATATTATATTCGTAGTAGTGAGACATATATCGTATTCCTATAGAAATGGACGAATATATTGAGCAGCCATCAGCTATCCGAGACGTTGTAAAAAACATCTTAGACGAGCCTATTCCGGAAGCAGTGAAGAGGTCTTTATTACGACCTTTACTTCCGACACAGTACCAAACTCAGCCTAATGAGGTCTTGCAGAAATCTCATAATAAGCTAAAGGATGTCTTGAAGGAATTCGATCCACCATTACGCAAGAAGCCTATTTGGTCGTACGACGACTACCAGACAGACCAACTAGATGTATATGGACAGAATCGTAATCCAGCCCCACAGCAGAGCGGTTTACCGCCCCCACTAGTATTCAAACGCACTACATGGGTCATTGGTAATTTCTTACGAGGCTGGCAGATGGATGTTCCAGAGGGCCATGAACTTGGTGCAGACCCAATGGCTTTCTTAAATGGTGTACGCCACACAATACGCGAAAAGCTGGAGGAAGAGATTGTCAATCTAAAAGGGGTGAAGTTCCAGCTAGCCTTGAAAGTACATCGAATGAAGTACAAACTCGATGGTAGTGAAGAATTCATCGAGGCAATACTTCGCCACAACCAGGAGGCCGTATTGCAAGCCCACGAAATCAATTCCGCGCTAGACGAGTCTTTTCCTGTGATCCAAGAGATCCTGGAGAAATGGACACATATAGGCTCAGGTTGGGTGGTAGACCGAGTAGTTCTGCTTTATCTAGACATAGCACGATATAAACCACTACGAGGAGGCTCATACATTCCACAACCTAAATAAGTCCAAAACAAGAGGGCTGTGATTAATGTTCAAAATAAGGATGATAACTGTTTTCGTTGGGCACTCCGATCAGCACTCTTCCCCACTGAGATTAATACGCAAAGACCATCTAAGTATCCTATAGAGGATGATCTAGACTTTACAGGAATTGATATGCCAACCTCCACATCACAGAGTTGCAGGTTTGAGAAGCAAAACAATCTTGCAATCAATGTCTTCGGCTGGGAGAAAGGGGTGATAGTCTACAGGATTAGCAAGCAATGTGGGGACACCAAACGCATTAACTTGCTGTTAATAGAGAAATCCGGAAAGTATCACTACACCTGGATCAAGGATTTGAATCGGCTTCTCTACGATCAGAGCAAGCACCGCGAAAGGAAGCACTTCTGCGAGAGGTGTCTCCACGGATACTGCCGAGAAGACCTCCTTGAAGAACACATCCCAGAATGCAAAGGTATAGGACAGACAGCAGTTAGAGTTGAGATGCCTAAAGAGGGTAAGAACAAGCTATCCTTTCAGCACTGGCACAAACAGCTAAAGGTTCCCTACATCATTTACGCCGATTTCGAGGCGCTGACAACCAAGATCGAAGGACCAGAGCTCGATCCAAATAAGAGCAACACCCAGAAAACTCAACTACATGAGGCCTGCGGATTCGGCTACATTGTGATGAGATGCGATGGCCATACGGAGACTCCAGTCGTCTATAGAGGGCCCAATGCTACGGAAATGTTCCTGGAGGCAATACAACAAGAAGAACAGAAAGTTAAGGCAGCCCTATCTAAATGTAAAGTCCTACCCATGACTCGAGAGGACATTATAACCCACCGCGGTGCAACCCTTTGTCACATTTGTCAGAAATCTCTTAATGGGGATTCGTTTCGCGATCACTGTCATATCACTGGAAAGTATCGTGGAGCAGCACACAATGCTTGTAATCTACTCCTGCGGATAGACCCAAAGAAGACCATAATACCAGTAGTCTTCCATAATTTGCGGGGATACGATTCTCATCTCTTGATGCAGACTATTTCCAAAGTAGAGGGGCAGATAAATTGCATACCAAATAACATGGAGAAGTACATTTTATTCTCACTTGGCAACCTCCGATTCATAGATAGTGCGCAATTTCTCTTTGGGTCGCTAGGCAAATTGGTTTGTAGTACTATAGAGGCAGCAGGCGAATGTAAACGATGTAATAAGGACGAGCTGGTTGTCATTAACGAGGCTTGGGAGCTAGTGGGGACTTGCCCACAGTGTGGAGAAGGGAGCATAAAGCAACTCAATCCGTCTCGCCTTCCGATAACCATTTCTCATACGCCTCTGAATGCACATCTTCTTGGGCGCAAGGGCGTCTACCCATATGAATACATGGACAGTTGGGAGCGGTTTCAGGACGAGCTACCACCACGCGATGCTTTTTATAGCAAGCTTTCCGATGAAGGAATCTCAGATGAGGACTATACTCACGCACATAAGGTTTGGGAAGCATTTGGTTGTCAAACTATGGGAAACTTAAGGTGAAAGAGAAAATATTTTTATATGTATTTTATCTAGTATTGTAATTAAACAGCACACCTCTCTGGGAGACTATGTATAATGAAGCGATTCCGTGTTAAAATAAAGATAACAAGAGGCTGGGAACAGCCTTAACTCGGGCTGTATACACATAAGAGTCACCATTTTTTCTACATTCGTAACATTTTAATATTTTTCATCATATGAACATTAGATATGTTTACCTCGTATGTAAATTAAAGAAATTGACCTTTTACTGTAAACACTACTTATTCATGTAACACACGTCTACAATTTACAGTCTGCTGTTCTGTTGTACTGGAGGTTCCGAATACTAAAATATGATTGTCTCAATGTTTATATTGATCTCATATCATAATTTGTATCCTGTCCATCCTGCCGATAGAGCTGCCACTATATTTCACAACTGTTCTTTCTACAGTCATATGTTAATTGTATTCGTGGTAAATTCGTGTGCCTCTGTGTAACTTTATCTGCTGTGTTCATAACTGAAATGCATGTTGGTTATCTCTAATTAAAAGCTAAATTACCGTCATTCACAAAAATTCAGTCTTGTCCGTGGTGTACTATATTACAGAGTTACATAAAGGAAACTGTTCGAAGCCTTCCTCGCTCGTGAGAGGATTCTCGTTTAACAGCTCTAACGAAAGTTAAGCATGCGCCAATAATCTCGTCACTCGTGGTCTAGCGGTTACTGTTTGGGTGGGATTGTGTCAGTCATTCTATAAATCTTAGCTTCCTGGATTCGATTCTTTTTTTTTCAAGTAGAGGCTCCCCAATTCCTTGTAAAATTTATAAGTGCCGCTTCGGGTGCTCGGGAAATATTCTAAGTCCCAAATTATTCATAGTTTATAACAAAGGGAGTTTTGTGACGCAGTCTGTGAGGTTGTTACACGGAGGTAAAGCCCCTATTTTAGAACTCTCCACTTACACCATCTAGGCACCTGAAGAAGGCTAGTTTGGCTAGCCGAAATATAGTACCTTTAAAACTATATACACGTTGTTTCAGCTTTGCTATAGTCCTCAGGATAGAGTAAAAACTCTATCCGCAGTCTGTGGCTTCCGGTTGACCTTTTCGACATTATTCGGCGCCAAAGCGGCGCGGTGTTCAAGTGTGTGCACTTGAACTACTTGAACAGCGTGAGCTGATCGGTTGGGGGCGAAATACCTCGACTTGGAAAATAAAATGAATAATAAACACTTGCGATTTAAGACTCGGGCCTGCCCACAGGCAGCCCGAGTAATAATAAACACTTGCGATTTAGGACTCGGACCTGCCCACAGGAAGCCCGAGTAATGATGATGAATACACTACACATAATATGGGTTGATTTTATATTAAGATAAGTTGATTTCGTATTTCTTCAGGCGCAAAAACAACGTTTTGGTAATTCGAGAAAACCTTGTTTGGTGCCTTCAGTTTAACATTGAGCTGTCTCCCAAGTCGAAACTTTTTTTTTAATTGTACCATGTTTTTTATACTTGTGGTGCGATTACAACATTATGCATCGCAAGCGCCACATTGTACTACTAACAAGTAGTGTTGATTTCATGAAATTGACCAGTGAAATCGAAGACGAAATTTACGATATTTTAAATTTACACGAGGGTGTGATCACAATTTTAGCAGGCGCAAATGATTCCTTATCATCAGACGATTGTTTCAAGGTGTAACTCGTACTATTGCTAAAATCATATTATGAGCTACGGGGAGTAGAATGACTGCAGAAAAGATTTTTTTGGCCAAAAAGTGATCATCTTGTTCATCTTATTTATTTTTCACTCTTTGATGCCAGTAGGTATAAATGAATGTCATACATCAAAATCATCCCCTCTGACAGGATTCCTAATTTTTGTTGTCATATTTGTAATCGGACCCTTGTATCAAAATCACATAAATTTCACCCCTGATTTTTGTTGTCAATTTCTTGAAACTGACATTTATTGTTAGGAATGAAATGTAGCGTTTCTGTTCAAGAATACAATACAATCTTCAACCTGTTATTACGAACACCGTTGTAGGAATTATTTAACTCGAATGTCGTCCGGGCCCTTTTTGCCTGACGCGGCCCATATTATAGTTCATGTTTAAATCTCTCGTTCAGATCATATATATATACATAACGTTCTTTAAGTAGAAGCAAACATTTTAGAACAGCTTAGATATTTTTGTAGAGTTCGAGCAAGAAGCGTTTAGAGCGTACGTGTTAGATTTTTCGACTCGAAGGCAGTTCGTACGCACTCGTTCGAAGATAAAAGTGTTGTCGTAAAAAAAGACGCAATGTTGATCCACGGATATTTTGGCCATGTTATGACGAAAATAATCATCAATAGCCAGACGCATAAAAATCGAACTTCAATATGTTAAGCATAACGCTTCCTACTTTTTAATCAGGCTCACTGAGTCTTGTCCGTGGTGTACTATATTACAGAGTTACATAAAGGAAACTGTTCGAAGCCTTCCTCGCTCGTGAGAGGATTCTCGTTTAACAGCTCTAACGAAAGTTAAGCATGCGCCAATAATCTCGTCACTCGTGGTCTAGCGGTTACTGTTTGGGTAGGATTGTGTCAGTCGTTCTATAAATCTTAGCTTCCTGGATTCGATTCCTACGCTGAGCGTAGTGAATTTTTTTTTCAAGTAGAGGCTCCCCAATTCCTTGTAAAATTTATAAGTGCCGCTTCGGGTGCTCGGGAAATATTCTAAGTCCCAAATTATTCATAGTTTATAACAAAGGGAGTTTTGTGACGCAGTCTGTGAGGTTGTTACACGGAGGTAAAGCCCCTATTTTAGAACTCTCCACTTACAACATCTAGGCACCTGAAGAAGGCTAGTTTGGCTAGCCGAAATATAGTACCTTTAAAACTATATACACGTTGTTTCAGCGTTGCTATAGACCCATTCGAAAAATGGTGTCACCAAGCTTTGGTTGTTAGGAAATGCTGGCACTAAAATAAGCACTGCCACTTCAGAGAGCATTAAAAAATGAGTACATTTGTAAAATTTAAGGAGCATAGCACCAAGTGTTGCGAAGTTACCTAGGTTCCAAATAAGAGAGTTTTGTATGAGATTCAGGACGTCAGGACTGACTAGCCTCGTTTTCGTGTTTCTTGAGAGTTTCAAACGCTGATTGCTTTGTAAGGATATATTCTTCCATTATCAAAGTGCTACATGTTGCTAACACGAAATCACTCTTTCACATAGGCTAGTTTATTCTTCAGAAAATATTGAATATCAAAATTATGCAAATTAGCGGCAGCCATTTTTCGAATGGGTCTATAGTCCTCAGGATAGAGTAAAAACTCTATCCGCAGTCTGTGGCTTCCGGTTGACCTTTTCGACATTATGCGGCGCCAAAGCGGCGCGGTGTTCAAGTGTGTGCACTTGAAGTACTTGAACAGCGTGAGCTGATTGGTTGGGGGCGAAATACCTCGACTTGGAAAATAAAAGTAACAAGAGGCCCTGAGTGGCCTTAACTCGGGCCATCTATAGCATGTACTGCAGGGAGTTCTAGCATAATTGTGTCAACATGATTTGTGCTAGAGTAGCCAGAGAATTGGTTCTCTACTGATGCTCTTGTCTGTCAAATGTCAATGTGCAAATGCCCCACGTATTCCGGGGGGGGGGGGGGGGAGAGGTTAGGTTATGCCTGGGGGAGGGAGTTGGAAATGATTGAGCCATAATACACACACAACACACACACACATACATGCTGTGCATGTACATTTCAGCCACAATTTCCCTCAATTCTGTAGTTTAATATTACTTTAATTTCAATATTATTGTTCCTTGAGGGTCGTTAGAATTACAAAAAAAACTTGGTATGGGTGTTGTTGATTGAAGTGCAATGGTTATTTGAGTAGTCTGAACGATATTGAGTCACTCAAATTTGATGAATTGTAATTATATCAGGTGCAGTACAACTATGAGAAATCAAGCAATTTAGAACAACAAATTCCACATAATGTTGCTATTCATTGTGAATAGTTAGGTAATGTCATTCTACATGTGAAATAAAGTCATCTATTTGTAATTCTCAATTATTAACAAACCCCAATGGAGACGGCTGACATTCAGGCTAAATTCTCAATACAATATTTTCGATTGAGATCATAAACTACAGACCACCATTTTCTAGTATTAGTGAGCTGCCACTGTGCTAGTGCTCATTTTCTACATCTTGAAGGAGAATGAAACTTATAATGGCAGGCCACAAATAAACATGCAATGTCCACTCTTTTTTTAAAGAAACAATCTCCTCCTCCACCAACATCTAATGGTTTTAATCCCAAGCGAGATAGTCTAACTGTTAACCTAAACATATCAGGACTTATAATTGCATCAAAAGGCCCTGGATTAAGTTCAACGTCATTAGACAGCATGATTTTGCAGTGATTCTTTTTATGATTCAGATTTTTGAAAATAACTGGTCTGGTATGTAAATTGTTTGGAGATATTGTACCATAAAATTTACAATTGTCATTGGCTGGATTTGGCTTGTACATGTAGTTGCATACTTTTCGCCATGTTTTTACAAACAAATTCGTTCTCCGCTTGTTTGCTCTCCTCTTGCGAATTGTCCTTTCCCTCTGTCTCTGACCAGAAGTGAACTCATGTTTGTACATAAATGTGCTACTTCTAAATAGGTTTCCTTTTCGAAAATAATTTATTTTGGTGTAGCGATGAAGTTTCGACGACTGTGGGACACTTTTACGGATATATTTTCGAACTACTCGCCTCACTTTTCTGCTCTTTTCTAAAACTCGTCTAACTTGTTTCACAGGAATTCGACTGGGTTCACGTGAACGCTCGCGAGTAGTTTTATGACGATGGGTGTTTATAGCACAAACAAATATTGCATAGCGAGATCTGCAAATCGGCACTTCACTGAAAATTTATGTGTGATTATTATTTTTGTCTAGTTCTTCATTACAGTTATCGTCTATGTCTACATCTTGTACGTGTGTGTCTTCATTCTTCGAGCGATTCACGAATAAAATCATAATCACAAGAATAACACTGAACATTATTAGACTTAATAAAATGAAAAAAGTACACTGACTACAAGTATAAAGATTTGCTTGCGTATCGCAACAAATTAACATACAAATGCAGATATAGACACACAATAATTTCAACCTCATGAGCTTCATTATTGATTCCGTTCAAAGCCTAAGGTCATCAATCACTACAAATTCAGTACAACTACCTGTGCGGCTGCTATGATCGTACTTCTTTCGAGTTTTTCTTCCCTCACAGTTGATTTGTAACTCAGCTGAGATGGTTTGTGCAAACAGGCCAGTTATTTATTGTATTGTTTTGAGTTAGCTTAGCGTTTTGATTGCTTTTTGTGTTTTATATATGACAGACCAAGGCTCAGCAACGTCGAAAAGTGCTCGTAAAGAGATTTTAGTGTAAGCCTTGGGACTATCGGTCGTAGCTACGACTGTATGAATAACTGTGTATAGCAGGTGTGATGTGTAAGTACTGAGCACAATGTACAAAGATACCAAATACATGCAAAAACTCACCTGTAAACTGCCAAACCAAGCCGCCGACCAAAGCGAAGAGCGACCAAGAAAGCCTCGTTGTATTCGCCGCGTCAAATAGATCTCTGGGTAAGATTATTGTCGTCTCAATCACCACCCGTTCCGAAATTTACTTCTTGTACAAAAAAAAAATCACCTTAAACGCAGGAACTACTTTTATTAATTTAACGCTTCTCGTTACTCTGATTTCCTAGCACAATGTATTTTTTTCTTTGCCATCCCCCATCGCCAACCTTAAAAGGCTTTATAAAAGGTCAATGTACCCTCGCCATCCCTCCCTCGGAAAATATTGTCCATCGAACAAAGTGCCATCTGATTGGTTGGGGGCGAAATTCCTCGACATGGAAAATAAAAACAACAAGAGGCTGGGAACAGCCTTAACTCGGGCTGTATACACATAAACGTCACCATTTTTTCTACATTATTAACATTCCAGACATTCCATTCTAAGGCGTGGTCACAGGGGAGGGTGGTACTCCACTTCCATTATTTATTAGGAGTGGGCTAGGGGAGTTATCAGTCGTCGTGACTTTCTGCTCTCTCACTCAGTGCTCCCCTAGTATATTTATGTAATTTAATATTTTTGTTTTTTCATCATATGAACATTAGATATGTTTTTCTCGTATGTAAATTAAAGAAATTGACCTTTTACTGTAAACACTACTTATTCATGTAACACACGTCTACAATTTACAGTCTGCTGTTCTGTTGTACTGGAGGTTCCGAGTACTAAAATATGATTGTCTCAATGTTTATATTGATCTCATATCATAATCTGTATCCTGTCCATCCTGCCGATAGAGCTGCCACTATATTTCACTATTGTTCTTTCTACAGTCATGTTAATTGTATTCGTGGTCAATTCGTGTGCCTCTGTGTAACTTTATCTGCTGTGTTCATAACGGAAATGCATGTTGGTTATCTCTAATTAAAAGCTAAATTACCGTCATTCACAAAAATTCAATCTTGTCGGTGGTGTATATTACAGAGTTACATAAAGGGAACTGTTCGAAGCCTTCCTCGCTCGTGAGAGGATTCTCGTTTAACAGCTCTAACGAAAGTTAAGCATGCGCCAATAATCTCGTCACTCGTGGTCTAGCGGTTACTGTTTGGGTGGGATTGTGTCAGTCATTCTATAAATCTTAGCTTCCTGGATTCGATTCTTTTTTTTTCAAGTAGAGGCTCCCCAATTCCTTGTAAAATTTATAAGTGCCGCTTCGGGTGCTCGGGAAATATTCTAAGTCCCAAATTATTCATAGTTTATAACAAAGGGAGTTTTGTGACGCAGTCTGTGAGGTTGTTACACGGAGGTAAAGCCCCTATTTTAGAACTCTCCACTTACACCATCTAGGCACCTGAAGAAGGCTAGTTTGGCTAGCCGAAATATAGTACCTTTAAAACTATATACACGTTGTTTCAGCTTTGCTATAGTCCTCAGGATAGAGTAAAAACTCTATCCGCAGTCTGTGGCTTCCGGTTGACCTTTTCGACATTATTCGGCGCCAAAGCGGCGCGGTGTTCAAGTGTGTGCACTTGAACTACTTGAACAGCGTGAGCTGATTGGTTGGGGGCGAAATACCTCGACTTGGAAAATAAAATGAATAATAAACACTTGCGATTTAAGACTCGGGCCTGCCCACAGGCAGCCCGAGTAATAATAAACACTTGCGATTTAGGACTCGGACCTGCCCACAGGAAGCCCGAGTAATGATGATGAATACACTACACATAATATGGGTTGATTTTATATTAAGATAAGTTGATTTCGTATTTCTTCAGGCGCAAAAACAACGTTTTGGTAATTCGAGAAAACCTTGTTTGGTGCCTTCAGTTTAACATTGAGCTGTCTCTCAAGTCGAAACTTTTTTTTTAATTGTACCATGTTTTTTATACTTGTGGTGCGATTACAACATTATGCATCGCAAGCGCCACATTGTACTACTAACAAGTAGTGTTGATTTCATGAAATTGACCAGTGAAATCGAAGACGAAATTTACGATATTTTAAATTTACACGAGGGTGTGATCACAATTTTAGCAGGCGCAAATGATTCCTTATCATCAGACGATTGTTTCAAGGTGTAACTCGTACTATTGCTAAAATCATATTATGAGCTACGGGGAGTAGAATGACTGCAGAAAAGATTTTTTTGGCCAAAAAGTGATCATCTTGTTCATCTTATTTATTTTTCACTCTTTGATGCCAGTAGGTATAAATGAATGTCATACATCAAAATCATCCCCTCTGACAGGATTCCTAATTTTTGTTGTCATATTTGTAATCGGACCCTTGTATCAAAATCACATAAATTTCACCCCTGATTTTTGTTGTCAATTTCTTGAAACTGACATTTATTGTTAGGAATGAAATGTAGCGTTTCTGTTCAAGAATACAATACAATCTTCAACCTGTTATTACGAACACCGTTGTAGGAATTATTTAACTCGAATGTCGTCCGGGCCCTTTTTGCCTGACGCGGCCCATATTATAGTTCATGTTTAAATCTCTCGTTCAGATCATATATATATACATAACGTTCTTTAAGTAGAAGCAAACATTTTAGAACAGCTTAGATATTTTTGTAGAGTTCGAGCAAGAAGCGTTTAGAGCGTACGTGTTAGATTTTTCGACTCGAAGTCAGTTCGTACGCACTCGTTCGAAGATAAAAGTGTTGTCGTAAAAAAAGACGCAATGTTGATCCACGGATATTTTGGCCATGTTATGACGAAAATAATCATCAATAGCCAGACGCATAAAAATCGAACTTCAATATGTTAAGCATAACGCTTCCTACTTTTTAATCAGGCTCACTGAGTCTTGTCCGTGGTGTACTATATTACAGAGTTACATAAAGGAAACTGTTCGAAGCCTTCCTCGCTCGTGAGAGGATTCTCGTTTAACAGCTCTAACGAAAGTTAAGCATGCGCCAATAATCTCGTCACTCGTGGTCTAGCGGTTACTGTTTGGGTAGGATTGTGTCAGTCGTTCTATAAATCTTAGCTTCCTGGATTCGATTCCTACGCTGAGCGTAGTGAATTTTTTTTTCAAGTAGAGGCTCCCCAATTCCTTGTAAAATTTATAAGTGCCGCTTCGGGTGCTCGGGAAATATTCTAAGTCCCAAATTATTCATAGTTTATAACAAAGGGAGTTTTGTGACGCAGTCTGTGAGGTTGTTACACGGAGGTAAAGCCCCTATTTTAGAACTCTCCACTTACAACATCTAGGCACCTGAAGAAGGCTAGTTTGGCTAGCCGAAATATAGTACCTTTAAAACTATATACACGTTGTTTCAGCGTTGCTATAGACCCATTCGAAAAATGGTGTCACCAAGCTTTGGTTGTTAGGAAATGCTGGCACTAAAATAAGCACTGCCACTTCAGAGAGCATTAAAAAATGAGTACATTTGTAAAATTTAAGGAGCATAGCACCAAGTGTTGCGAAGTTACCTAGGTTCCAAATAAGAGAGTTTTGTATGAGATTCAGGACGTCAGGACTGACTAGCCTCGTTTTCGTGTTTCTTGAGAGTTTCAAACGCTGATTGCTTTGTAAGGATATATTCTTCCATTATCAAAGTGCTACATGTTGCTAACACGAAATCACTCTTTCACATAGGCTAGTTTATTCTTCAGAAAATATTGAATATCAAAATTATGCAAATTAGCGGCAGCCATTTTTCGAATGGGTCTATAGTCCTCAGGATAGAGTAAAAACTCTATCCGCAGTCTGTGGCTTCCGGTTGACCTTTTCGACATTATGCGGCGCCAAAGCGGCGCGGTGTTCAAGTGTGTGCACTTGAAGTACTTGAACAGCGTGAGCTGATTGGTTGGGGGCGAAATACCTCGACTTGGAAAATAAAAGTAACAAGAGGCCCTGAGTGGCCTTAACTCGGGCCATCTATAGCATGTACTGCAGGGAGTTCTAGCATAATTGTGTCAACATGATTTGTGCTAGAGTAGCCAGAGAATTGGTTCTCTACTGATGCTCTTGTCTGTCAAATGTCAATGTGCAAATGCCCCACGTATTCCGGGGGGGGGGGGGAGAGGTTAGGTTATGCCTGGGGGAGGGAGTTGGAAATGATTGAGCCATAATACACACACAACACACACACACATACATGCTGTGCATGTACATTTCAGCCACAATTTCCCTCAATTCTGTAGTTTAATATTACTTTAATTTCAATATTATTGTTCCTTGAGGGTCGTTAGAATTACAAAAAAAACTTGGTATGGGTGTTGTTGATTGAAGTGCAATGGTTATTTGAGTAGTCTGAACGATATTGAGTCACTCAAATTTGATGAATTGTAATTATATCAGGTGCAGTACAACTATGAGAAATCAAGCAATTTAGAACAACAAATTCCACATAATGTTGCTATTCATTGTGAATAGTTAGGTAATGTCATTCTACATGTGAAATAAAGTCATCTATTTGTAATTCTCAATTATTAACAAACCCCAATGGAGACGGCTGACATTCAGGCTAAATTCTCAATACAATATTTTCGATTGAGATCATAAACTACAGACCACCATTTTCTAGTATTAGTGAGCTGCCACTGTGCTAGTGCTCATTTTCTACATCTTGAAGGAGAATGAAACTTATAATGGCAGGCCACAAATAAACATGCAATGTCCACTCTTTTTTTAAAGAAACAATCTCCTCCTCCACCAACATCTAATGGTTTTAATCCCAAGCGAGATAGTCTAACTGTTAACCTAAACATATCAGGACTTATAATTGCATCAAAAGGCCCTGGATTAAGTTCAACGTCATTAGACAGCATGATTTTGCAGTGATTCTTTTTATGATTCAGATTTTTGAAAATAACTGGTCTGGTATGTAAATTGTTTGGAGATATTGTACCATAAAATTTACAATTGTCATTGGCTGGATTTGGCTTGTACATGTAGTTGCATACTTTTCGCCATGTTTTTACAAACAAATTCGTTCTCCGCTTGTTTGCTCTCCTCTTGCGAATTGTCCTTTCCCTCTGTCTCTGACCAGAAGTGAACTCATGTTTGTACATAAATGTGCTACTTCTAAATAGGTTTCCTTTTCGAAAATAATTTATTTTGGTGTAGCGATGAAGTTTCGACGACTGTGGGACACTTTTACGGATATATTTTCGAACTACTCGCCTCACTTTTCTGCTCTTTTCTAAAACTCGTCTAACTTGTTTCACAGGAATTCGACTGGGTTCACGTGAACGCACGCGAGTAGTTTTATGACGATGGGTGTTTATAGCACAAACAAATATTGCATAGCGAGATCTGCAAATCGGCACTTCACTGAAAATTTATGTGTGATTATTATTTTTGTCTAGTTCTTCATTACAGTTATCGTCTATGTCTACATCTTGTACGTGTGTGTCTTCATTCTTCGAGCGATTCACGAATAAAATCATAATCACAAGAATAACACTGAACATTATTAGACTTAATAAAATGAAAAAAGTACACTGACTACAAGTATAAAGATTTGCTTGCGTATCGCAACAAATTAACATACAAATGCAGATATAGACACACAATAATTTCAACCTCATGAGCTTCATTATTGATTCCGTTCAAAGCCTAAGGTCATCAATCACTACAAATTCAGTACAACTACCTGTGCGGCTGCTATGATCGTACTTCTTTCGAGTTTTTCTTCCCTCACAGTTGATTTGTAACTCAGCTGAGATGGTTTGTGCAAACAGGCCAGTTATTTATTGTATTGTTTTGAGTTAGCTTAGCGTTTTGATTGCTTTTTGTGTTTTATATATGACAGACCAAGGCTCAGCAACGTCGAAAAGTGCTCGTAAAGAGATTTTAGTGTAAGCCTTGGGACTATCGGTCGTAGCTACGACTGTATGAATAACTGTGTATAGCAGGTGTGATGTGTAAGTACTGAGCACAATGTACAAAGATACCAAATACATGCAAAAACTCACCTGTAAACTGCCAAACCAAGCCGCCGACCAAAGCGAAGAGCGACCAAGAAAGCCTCGTTGTATTCGCCGCGTCAAATAGATCTCTGGGTAAGATTATTGTCGTCTCAATCACCACCCGTTCCGAAATTTACTTCTTGTACAAAAAAAAAATCACCTTAAACGCAGGAACTACTTTTATTAATTTAACGCTTCTCGTTACTCTGATTTCCTAGCACAATGTATTTTTTTCTTTGCCATCCCCCATCGCCAACCTTAAAAGGCTTTATAAAAGGTCAATGTACCCTCGCCATCCCTCCCTCGGAAAATATTGTCCATCGAACAAAGTGCCATCTGATTGGTTGGGGGCGAAATTCCTCGACATGGAAAATAAAAACAACAAGAGGCTGGGAACAGCCTTAACTCGGGCTGTATACACATAAACGTCACCATTTTTTCTACATTATTAACATTCCAGACATTCCATTCTAAGGCGTGGTCACAGGGGAGGGTGGTACTCCACTTCCATTATTTATTAGGAGTGGGCTAGGGGAGTTATCAGTCGTCGTGACTTTCTGCTCTCTCACTCAGTGCTCCCCTAGTATATTTATGTAATTTAATATTTTTGTTTTTTCATCATATGAACATTAGATATGTTTTTCTCGTATGTAAATTAAAGAAATTGACCTTTTACTGTAAACACTACTTATTCATGTAACACACGTCTACAATTTACAGTCTGCTGTTCTGTTGTACTGGAGGTTCCGAGTACTAAAATATGATTGTCTCAATGTTTATATTGATCTCATATCATAATCTGTATCCTGTCCATCCTGCCGATAGAGCTGCCACTATATTTCACTATTGTTCTTTCTACAGTCATGTTAATTGTATTCGTGGTCAATTCGTGTGCCTCTGTGTAACTTTATCTGCTGTGTTCATAACGGAAATGCATGTTGGTTATCTCTAATTAAAAGCTAAATTACCGTCATTCACAAAAATTCAATCTTGTCGGTGGTGTATATTACAGAGTTACATAAAGGGAACTGTTCGAAGCCTTCCTCGCTCGTGAGAGGATTCTCGTTTAACAGCTCTAACGAAAGTTAAGCATGCGCCAATAATCTCGTCACTCGTGGTCTAGCGGTTACTGTTTGGGTGGGATTGTGTCAGTCATTCTATAAATCTTAGCTTCCTGGATTCGATTCTTTTTTTTTCAAGTAGAGGCTCCCCAATTCCTTGTAAAATTTATAAGTGCCGCTTCGGGTGCTCGGGAAATATTCTAAGTCCCAAATTATTCATAGTTTATAACAAAGGGAGTTTTGTGACGCAGTCTGTGAGGTTGTTACACGGAGGTAAAGCCCCTATTTTAGAACTCTCCACTTACACCATCTAGGCACCTGAAGAAGGCTAGTTTGGCTAGCCGAAATATAGTACCTTTAAAACTATATACACGTTGTTTCAGCTTTGCTATAGTCCTCAGGATAGAGTAAAAACTCTATACGCAGTCTGTGGCTTCCGGTTGACCTTTTCGACATTATTCGGCGCCAAAGCGGCGCGGTGTTCAAGTGTGTGCACTTGAACTACTTGAACAGCGTGAGCTGATTGGTTGGGGGCGAAATACCTCGACTTGGAAAATAAAATGAATAATAAACACTTGCGATTTAAGACTCGGGCCTGCCCACAGGCAGCCCGAGTAATAATAAACACTTGCGATTTAGGACTCGGACCTGCCCACAGGAAGCCCGAGTAATGATGATGAATACACTACACATAATATGGGTTGATTTTATATTAAGATAAGTTGATTTCGTATTTCTTCAGGCGCAAAAACAACGTTTTGGTAATTCTAGAAAACCTTGTTTGGTGCCTTCAGTTTAACATTGAGCTGTCTCTCAAGTCGAAACTTTTTTTTTTAATTGTACCATGTTTTTTATACTTGTGGTGCGATTACAACATTATGCATCGCAAGCGCCACATTGTACTACTAACAAGTAGTGTTGATTTCATGAAATTGACCAGTGAAATCGAAGACGAAATTTACGATATTTTAAATTTACACGAGGGTGTGATCACAATTTTAGCAGGCGCAAATGATTCCTTATCATCAGACGATTGTTTCAAGGTGTAACTCGTACTATTGCTAAAATCATATTATGAGCTACGGGGAGTAGAATGACTGCAGAAAAGATTTTTTTGGCCAAAAAGTGATCATCTTGTTCATCTTATTTATTTTTCACTCTTTGATGCCAGTAGGTATAAATGAATGTCATACATCAAAATCATCCCCTCTGACAGGATTCCTAATTTTTGTTGTCATATTTGTAATCGGACCCTTGTATCAAAATCACATAAATTTCACCCCTGATTTTTGTTGTCAATTTCTTGAAACTGACATTTATTGTTAGGAATGAAATGTAGCGTTTCTGTTCAAGAATACAATACAATCTTCAACCTGTTATTACGAACACCGTTGTAGGAATTATTTAACTCGAATGTCGTCCGGGCCCTTTTTGCCTGACGCGGCCCATATTATAGTTCATGTTTAAATCTCTCGTTCAGATCATATATATATACATAACGTTCTTTAAGTAGAAGCAAACATTTTAGAGCAGCTTAGATATTTTTGTAGAGTTCGAGCAAGAAGCGTTTAGAGCGTACGTGTTAGATTTTTCGACTCGAAGGCAGTTCGTACGCACTCGTTCGAAGATAAAAGTGTTGTCGTAAAAAAAGACGCAATGTTGATCCACGGATATTTTGGCCATGTTATGACGAAAATAATCATCAATAGCCAGACGCATAAAAATCGAACTTCAATATGTTAAGCATAACGCTTCCTACTTTTTAATCAGGCTCACTGAGTGCACTGCAGTGTGCTTCAGCAGACACTTTCATTTGAAATTTGTCAATGACCGAAAATCAGCCAACGATACGGCATAAAATGGCGAAACTTGTGAAAGGTTTCACGAATAATATCAATGAATTTGTCTAACTAAATAGAAAAATTCAACGCAAAGAAAGAGTTCACTGACTTTTACGTAAAAAGGTTTCGTGTTGGTAATTAAAGTTGATAGCAAAGCACCAAGGGATATTATTATTAGGTATTATCTGTAGATCGTGACGTCACACTGCTATTATCTGTAGCTATTATCTGTAGGTTGTGACGTCACACTGCTATTATCTGTAGGTATTATCTGTAGGTTGTGACGTCACAGCTATTATCTGTGGATATTATCTGTAGGTTGTGACGTCACAGCTATTATCTGTAGGTTGTGACGTCACATTGCTATTATCTGTAGGTATTATCTGCAGGTATTAGCGCTCAAGGATAAGCAAATATGAAATAAATTATTTTGGTTTTAGGGTCATTTTGCCATATTAAGCTCTCAGCTATGTTTCAAGTCCACTTTTCCTAAACTTGTAAATAAAAGCAATTTGTAGCTCGAATAAGAAACAAATCATCTACAATTTGATCGTAAATACACCAATTTATGGCGTTTCCTTTTACAATTTTACTTCGCTTTCGTTAGCTTTCTTATTACTAAAACGTTTGTCTAAAATGTATAATAATCGGTTTTCGCATGATAGCGAAAATTATCAAGACCTCGGTCTGTGTTATCATGCAGCCTTAGCCTTGGGCTTCGGCAGATAACACAGACCTCTTTATCATGCTCAACCTCATCAATAATTGCTTTTATTGACGTCATATTTTCAATATGTCACTTGATGGGTATTTGCCAAATACCTGCTGGATTGAATATTTGAGGTTCATCATAAAAGTTGCTACTATTATTATTCTAAGCACGATTAGCTTGTATTCACGTAGGGAGGAAAGCATGACTACCTGCATGTCTACTGCACTTACCTGTCACACATGTACGCCCACTGAAACCTGCAGCGCATGCGCAGACGTAGTCGTGTTTGTTGTAGAGTGCAATGCATGATCCGTTACAACCGCAGGGATTGGTTTCACAAGGAGACTGAAAAACACAACATAATAACATATGGTATAAAGTTACACAAGAAGACTGAAAAACACAACATAACATCCAAGCATATCGTATAAATGTACACAAGAAGACTGAAAAACACAACATAACAACCAATCGTATGGTATAAGGGTACACAAGAAGACTGAAAAACACAACATAACAACCAATCATATCGTATAAATGTACACAAGAAGACTGAAAAACACAACATAGCAACCAATCATATCGTATAAATGTACACAAGAAAACTGAAAAACACAACGGAACAACATATCATATAAATTATGGTATAAATGTAGACAAGGAGACTGAAATACACAACCTAACAATGTATCATATGATATAAATGTTCACAAGAAGACTGAAAACACAACGTAACAACATATCATATGGTATAAATATACCGAAGAAGACTGAAACACAACATAACCTATTATATGGTATAAATGTACACAAAAAAACTACACAATACGTAACAACCTATATCATATGGTATAAACGTAGACAAGAAGTCTTAAAAACACAACATAACCTGTCGTATGGTAAAAATAAGAGTGAATACAGGCAAACCGTGAAATAATTCATAACAGTAAACAAACAAAAATAGACAACATTAACACTCTTTTCACGAGAATACCGTACTTACTCGATTGGACTTCGAGGCTTGAATTATAAATAGAAGCAGGGGGCGTCTATTCGAGGTACCGGCGTCTATTCGAGTCAGTCGCTAAAACTAAGGTTTTAAACCAACCATGGTGACAACAGGTCATGTTCTGCTTTTTTAATATAAATTCTCGCGAACCAAGAAAGCCATAACGTTTACGCCATTTACAATAGTTTTGTTTGTCTTTTTTACCTTTAAATTATTTGACTATGAGGAATCTATAGCAGTTCGAGTGTTAAATGAATGTCAGAAATGGAAATAAGTGAGATTGACAAATAAGGAAAAATGTATACCATTTATATTAGTAAATGCCGGGTCTCGAATAAACGCCGTGGCGACAAGGCCGAATTTTTAATTGTTTAAAATACTCTATATAGATTGTAGACTGATCCGGTAAATAATAATAATTATTAAAAATATATTTACTTAGTAAGATGCCTACACGCTAGGAGATCCGGTTGTTTAATATTTCGTCTGTGGCCCGGCCTCCAATTTACTAACATTAACTTTTTCATTTCTATTTTGTAAGTTTATAATTCCATTTTTCTCAGTTTCCAATTGTCAATGTATTGTTTAAACGGTTTACAACGGTATACGTGATTGAAATTATCACTGTTTCTCGTCTCATTGCTTCCTTATTGCTGTCTGGGATCTTAAAATATACCAAACTAATGAAGCGCCATTTTATATTCTTTACACAAGGATCCTTGTTTTTCTTAATTGTTCTCAACAAAATAAGTGTAACGGAACGAATGGGGTAACCAAAGTGGCAAAGAATATTAAATTCGTAACTCTAAAATGCATGGTATGTTGAATTATGTGCACACAATTCGTTGCTCACGAATTAGATAGGACACCATTAACTGTAAACGGTTTTAAATTGTGATCTAAATGTGTTAATCGTCCTTTTGGTACAGTGTTGGTATCGCCGGTTAATCGCATACTTACCTTGATACTAAAGTGCACATATCCCTTGTGAGATATGAAGTGCTTAGAGTTGTTGTACTTATCAGTGGACATCAACTCACAAACATGGCGGCCATCTTTCGCTGGGGTAACCTTTAGATTCATGGAGTAGCACCATGGCTCGTCCAGACAAGCCGACATGCAATCTATGTCTTCGTAGACAAGTTGGGATGTCTGAAGCAATTTTGCCAAATTGAGTGGCAAGAAGAGACGAGAACTTTGGTGGGTCACGAAGTTTATGTAGTCGAATCTATCCCCCGTGTCTCGATGCTGGGTATTTATTTTCTTGGAGCCTGATGCTTGAGTAAAGATGCACAGAAACACAACCAGGAATAGCACTGTACGTAGTGCCATTATCGTCTCGCTTACACTGAAGAGCTAAGCTTCAAAACTAAGAAGAGAAGAAGTATACAATTACTTCCTTTATTTGAACAAATATGTCATTCATACTGCATAGCAAATAAACAAAGTGCGTCTTAATGTTTAAGTACTCCAATCTAGTCTTCAAATGGCATTCTCAATACTTAGCTAATGTGTTTTTTACTTCATGCTGAGACCTGAGCTAACGACTGTGACGACGAAGGTCCCTATATTGATAGTCAAAGAAGAGAATAATTTCTTTATTATTATTATCATTATTATTAGTATTACTAGTAGATACCGTTAACGATAATCCAACATGCGTGTTAGATGTTAGCTACGTCATAGCGAGTGTTGGGTAGTGCCATGCAACTTGCATGGTAGTGATCATGGGTGTATGGTTATTTTCCACCTACTAAAGCTAACACGCCGGGCACAAATGATCCTAAAAACGGCGGGTTTTATATACATTTAAAAGTTTTCGACATAGGAGAATGAATTTTGGTAGGTGTATAAAGGAGTGTAAACAAAACATAGTCCGATAATTTAAGCTAATATAGCCATCATTATGACGTCACAATGACGTCATATATCCTTTTCTAATAGGTTTCTTATAAATTTTTATTACCTCTGAAAACGTTTTATTATATCTTTTTAAAATCTCTTGTTCATGAGAATGAAATAATCGAAAACCCGTTATCGATCGGTTGAAGTAAACGAAAGTTATTAAAGTTTGAATTTTGGTGATTTTCCCGCCAAAAATTGGCGGGAAATAAATAGCATAAAACCATTTATGAAAATGTCGCTTGTTTTAACTTTTACAGTTCGAAATACTGGTGCATCATATTTTGCACAATAATAGAGCTCTTTAGTAGTAACAACGTGTTCTTTTTAGAATTTTGATTTTTTGAGTATAACAGCTTAGAATTGAGGCCCCATTTTTTGCATACGTCATTATGACGTCATAAATATATTTATGTACCCTCAGAAAATAGCCAGTTCAATGTTTTTGGAATTTTATCAATGAAATGCATTTGGGTAACACTCACAAGTCATACTATTCTCTTTAATAATATTTTTATAGTCGGCAATCTGATTTAAGCTTGAAGTATGACGTCACTAATAATGACGTCATAAGAACAGTAAATCGTTCATAACTTTGAATATGTTTATCGTAGAAAGTTCAAATTTTCGGCAAATTAATATATTTCATAAAAGCTTTCTGATGACGTAATATTTTTGAAACGTGTTTTAAAGGTTAATTTTCACCAAAAAAGGAGGCATCCCTTATGACATCACAACAACGTCACAATACAGAAACAATTGTCCCGAAAAATGTAGTCTTACTTTGTTACCAACCTGCCAACATTTCGTCAAATTTAGAGTAGAAGTAAGGAAATGGCGCTACTTTTACGTTTTATGTTACACTCAACCCCGCCGTTTTTACGGTTATTCGTGCCCGGCGTGTAAACTGCAATTTTGGAGCACTTCCCGTGGAAATAAGTGGCCTAAACGTCAGCGAAAAAAGTTTCTCCTTGAAATGATTGTTATTTTCCATCCAAGTGCATTGAATGCCATCACAAGATCGCGAACCGACAGCCTTCCGCTGTTCATGCCGCATGGCAGTTGCCGCGTCGAGTACAGAAACCATGATTTTAACTCTGCCACATCACTTAATCCATTGTGATTTTAAGCTGCAACCTCATTCTAGCCACTTCTAAATGTATTAACAGGAAAGGCATAGGATTTTCCACCCCTCCCCCCATCACTATGATTTTTAAGCTGCAACTTCATTCAAGCCAATTCTAATGGGGAGGGCAATGTTAGACATAGACATAGACATAGACATAGACATAGACATAGACATAGACATAGACATAGACATAGACATAGACATAGACATAGACATAGACATAGACCTAGACATAGACATAGACATAGACATAGACATAACTTTATTTGGACCTTGTAGATTGAACTACATCGGTAAATATCCAAATAACAATAATATATATATTACCTTAATTAAGTTAAGTTAAAATAGCTATATGATACTTCTTCAAGACAGGTTCAATTATTTGTTCCTAACTTCGAGACTTTCGTAAAAATATTTTGCCATCATTTTCTGCACCGTATTTGGGGGATTGATCATTAGTAAGAATACCTCGTCATCACTCAAGTGTTTTAAGTTTCTTTTTAGGGCTTTTTCTAGGTCTTTAAAAAAATAAGTGCGTCTTGTGGCATAGAACTGGCATCTTATTAAGAAATGTTTTTCGTCTTCAGGTTCTTTAAAACATTTTGGACAAATTCTTTCTTCTGGTTTTTGGTAGGGCCTTTGATGTCTACCCGTTTCAATTTGAAGACAATGATTACTGATACGAAGTTTTGTTAGTGCTATTCTGTGTTTAATGTTAGAGATATTGACCAGGTATTCTTCTTGATTGTGGTCTGTTTTGAATATTCTATACGTTCTAAGTTTATTACTTTGTGCCGAATTTTTGCGTTGATCATTGTGAATTTCCTCAATCCAAGTTTGAAATTCAATATCACAGAGTCTTTGTTTCATTTGTCTAAGTATTAGTTTCCAGTCAGTACTCATTTGAATTGCATGGTTTTCACACCAAATATCACCTGATCCGAAAGCTTTGTTTTATCTGACATCATGAATTTTGACCAGAATTTGATACTCCTATGAATTGCGTTAATTTGTATAGGTAATCTTCCTAATTCCGCTCTGCATGCGTTATTTGTAGCTGTCTTGTTGACTCCAAGTAATATTTTACAGAATTTAAGGTTCACCAGTTCAGCTGGGTCTTTGTCAGCTTTTTTCTTTATATCTACTGCCCATATTTCACTACCGTACAGTAATATGGGTTTAATAAGTGTATCAAATAATTTGATCGTTAACGTAATATCAGATCTAAAATATCTACCCATATCTCTGCGTGATTTAAACAATGCTTTGAGTGCTATTTTCTTCAATTCTTGCCTTGCTAAATCGAAGGTTCCGAGTGTGGTGAACATCAAACCAAGATATTTATATGATTTTACATTTTCCAGTTTCGTGTTATTATAATAAAATTGGTAATTATTCATTATTTTACCATTGTTGTTAAATATCAGTATCTTAGTTTCTTCTAAGTTTACACTAATCTTGGACATATTACAATAGTTATATAAGTACTGAAGCTGATTCTGTAGCCCTTTTTCAGTTTTTGACAATATGACTTATTAACAGGAAATGCATAGGATTTTCCACCCCCCACCCCCTCAGTTTTTCAAGGTTCGCATTTCTTACCCCACATTTGCAAGCAATATGTTGTGTTCGTCGTGTTTACTACCAAAACTATGATTTTAACGCTGCAACTTTATTTAATCCAGTTCTGGAGTCGGAAATAGCAAATGAAACTGTCCCAGCATGCTTTGCGGCAAAAACGGAAAGGGCGATGGATTTTTACGGGTAGAAAGCAACATCGTGGAGACATGAGGTTTTCACCAAAATGTTACCTATAGAAAACTGCAGGGGTGCCTCTTAATTTGGTTGACATTAAAGTTTAGAGGGAGAAATGACAGCCAAAACAAAAATTCAAAACGGCTTAACCCCCCTGAACTTCATTTGCGCGAGTAATAACGCAAAAAACATCATCTAGTTGGGCGAAAATACATAAGATAAGCTAGTTTTTGTGTCTTTCACTATTCGCTACATACCATACTGTAACTCTAAAAATCTCATTTACATGGTACAATGCAAACGCTGTAACGCTCAATACATCTGAGAAACGAAACGTCGCATTAAAGATCGCTTTAACGAACACCGCCGCCCCGTTGATAAACCTTCTAACCAGTCTAAAACCACTGCTGTCTCAGAACATTTCCTCACCAATAATCACTGTCCTAATGACATGCAATTAATTCCTTTAGAACTAATTCATTCTAATCGAGATAGTGTACACAAAGCTCGCGAAGCACATCTTATTGAGAAAGGTCAAACACTAGAACCTAAAGGTATTAATAAAAAGGAAGAACTGTAAATATCTACTATATCATATTCCTTAGCTCCTGTATTTTTCCTCCGTCTATCATCACGCACATGACTCATGTAATCACCATGTTTGTAATTTCACACCACAGTGTCAGATTCCATACTTTTGAATTTTTAACGTTTTCTTGCCAGTTCACTTGTAAACCCTGAAGAAGGTTGGCCGTGCCAGCCGAAATATTGGTTATATAAATTAGCCATTACCGTATAATCAGCCTTTCTACGTAGTTACTGTTCAAACATTAATTATTTAATTAATTAATTAATTATTTCTATGATTATCGTCAGGAATTAGTAATACTATTATTAATTACCTCGAGTAGCCCATGCCAGTTTATAGCGCGTTTGTTTAGCTAAATGGACCATTTGTGGTTTGTACCAAACGGGTGGTAATATAATAATTACTTGGGTCCGGACATTATTTAGCGGTGGGGGGAGGGGGGGGGGCTCACTTACTATGATAACGTTTATTAGTATTTTCATCATATCCTCCCTCACAAATGTCTTTTTCTATTAAACAGGTAGCCTGAATTTCAGTTAGCCGTCTCCTCTGGTTCGTTCCTCCCGAGAGATACGTCTGAATCCAAAAGCCGATAATGCTGTCCAGTGACGTCAAGGCGGATTAACAATTTAATTTATGCAAATAAAACTGTCACGGCGGTAGTAAGAGTTCGAGGGTCACAAAAACAAAGCCATCGCTCGCCTTGAGAAATTATTTGAGATCATTCCGGCCAAAATAAAAGCCATCCCATTTGCTTCTCAAGTGCCTCTTATGTTGTGAAAACCTTTTCAAAGCAACAAATCGTTATATTATATTTGGAGGCAAAGTACAGTTGATCTTTGTCTTTCCGGCGTTGATCTTTGTACGTGTCTCGCGATCTGCCGTTCGAATCGACACAGCTACGAGATATTACCTATGTAAATGATGCAACAGAAGAGTAGAAAAATATGAAAGGATAATGGAGAATTTTCGAAGAAATACGAAGACTATTGCGGGAAAGAACAGTTCCTTGAAGAGAGTAGTGACATTCTTTACCAGTGCGAGAGTGAACAAATAATCGATTATCAACAACCCCGCGGACGCGACGCGATAAAATGTACATGTTTACAGGACGGTGGCCGGTTATTGTGCAGGACACTTGCAATCCATTTCCAGATGTTTTCCTTACGAATTCAAGGTCTTTGCCAAAGACAATCACTCCACTGAAACTCAACGATCAACAATCGCGAGCCGTCTTCTCGGCTGATAATTATGATAATTATGCGAAATTATAGAATATGAATCAATCAAAGATCACTAACAGGTATTCTGGTAGAGACGTCACTGAAGGCATTATCGGCTATTGGATTCAGACGTCTCTCTCGGGAGGAACGAACCAGAGGAGACGGCTGAAATTCAGGCTATTAAACAGGTTTCGTTTTTAAGAATCATATGTTGCACATGTTTTTGTACATAAACATAACTTTGGCCCTTCAGTCTAGAGCCTAAACTTGGGATAACAACTTGTTTATTCGATTCCAATATGGTGGACCCAACAACTACAACACAGGGGGCCCAACATCTCTCCCTCTTTGAAATGAAAAAAAAACTATATACATTATTTACATGTCCTTTTAAGGTGTATAGTCTTTGAACCTAACGGGGGTCCTAATGACCCTGCAACATCTGGTGGTTGTTTCCGCTGGAACCGCAGGAACTATTCTTGGTCATTCTGCAGTGTGTGACTCGTCCTCTGCAGCAGTCGATGGCATCGGTGGTGGAGGTATTGGTCTCGGATGTGGCTCTGAGCTGTTGGCGGCGGCATTTTTCTCTGCCATTGTTTCTTGCTGTACTTCCGGTCTGGGCTGATGATTTGGGGTTGGCGCTGCTGGCAGTTGAGGTCTGGGCTGATAATTCTCTTGTCTACTTGGCAGTGGCTGGTGACTCGGCATAGACGGGAGTTGATGGTTCGGTTGAGGTGGCGCTGCCGGCCTGATATGGACTCTGTTTCTTCTTATGGTACTACCTTTATTAGTGTGGATTGTGTAAGATCTTGGATCATCCATGCCAGTTACAACTCCATATGCCCATGGTTTTCCTTGAACTCGTGGTGGTGGCTTTGCGTAAACATATTCACCAAAGTTGATCTGTTGATGTTCCGGTACAGCTGTACGGTCATAGTAGTTCTTGTTGTCACGTCTCTTCTTCAAAATGTCCTCTCTGACGTCCTGGAAGTTGACCATGGAAGGCTCTAGAAGTTGGTCTCTTGTTGGTAGTGTGGTTTTGTTGCGTCGCATGAACATCCGTTGAGCAGGAGAGTAGCTGTGACCTTGTGGTGGGGTGTTTCTGTAGTTCAGCATCGCGCTGTGGAAGTCGTCGGCTTTTTTCAGCATGGATTTTGAAGCCTTAACAGCAGCCTCTGCTCTAGCATTTCCTTTAGGGTAGTATGGTGATGACGTGGTATGTTTGAAGCCGTAGTTTCTTGAGAAGTTCCTATACTCTTCGCTTATGAACTGTGGTACATTTTCTGCTTGACACATTCTGGGGATCCCATATCTTGCAAAATGAGCTTTGGTTTTTTCGATTGCTGTCTTTGATAGGGTGTCTTCCAGCTCGTCAACTTCTATCCAATCCGAGAAGTGGCATACGGTAACTAGGTATTTGTTTTGCTCCAGTTCACATATGTCTTGGCTGACAATCTGCCACGGTAGCGTTGGTATCGGCAGCGATTTCATTGGTTCTTTTGGCGCTATCTTCCCATACTGCGCGCAGGTGCTGCAAGCGTCGCACATGTCGTGAATAGACTTACTCATCCCGGGCCAAAACAGGATATCTCGTGCCATTCGTATGCTTGATTCAGCTCCGAAGTGGTTTGCATGTGTTTTGCGAAGCATCTCTTTCCGCATAGACGGCGGGACCAGTACTTGTGTACCCTTGTAAATTATTCCATTCTGCACAGATAGCTCATCCCTATAGTTCCAATAAGGCCGTAGAGAGTCATCAATCTTGACCTTGTCTTTAGGCCAGCCTTGTGGTATTACTCTGTACAAGTTTGGCAATGCATCATCCTTGCTTGTTTCGTCGCGTATGCGTTTCTCTGTATCTTCTTGTCATCCTGAGTTGGTATCTTCGTATCGTGACTCCAGATCGATCCATTCGAAAGACATCAAATCCTGTCACCTTGGCTTCTGTCGGCTTTGACAGCGCTGCACGCGAGAAGGTATCTGCTAAGTGGAGAGATGTGCCTCTCTTGTATGTGACTTTAAACCGATAGCGTTGTAGTCTCATGAGCATCTTATGCAGGCGAGCTGGGGCTTTGTTCATTGCCTTCTTCGTTATTGTTTCCAGTGGCTGATGATCTGTGTGGACCTCAATATCAGACTTGCCATAGAGCCAATGGTCAAACCTCTGAAAGCAGTTGCAGATCGCCAAACACTCCTTTTCGATCTGCGAGTACCGTTGTTCAGTGGCGTTCATGCTGCACGATGTGTATGCAACTGGCTGTAATTTGCCATCGCGATTGGGCTGTAGGAGGGCTCCACCCAGGGCGTTCTCGCTGGCATCTGTCTGTAGAACTACTGGCTTGCTGAGGTCATAGTAGGCCAAGACTGGGGCTGATGAGAGGAGTTGCTTTGCTTCGTTAAAAGCTCTGTCTTGTGATTCGGACCAACTGAATGGCATATCTTCATGGGTGAGCATTCTAAGTGGTTGTATGACCGAGCTGAGGTTCTTGCAGAAGGGCGAAAGGTAGTTGACCATGCCGATAAATCGTAACAGAGCTGCTTTGTTCTGTGGAGCAGGCATCTGTATTATCGCTGATACCTTGATATCTGGTTTCATGCCTTCATCAGATATTATATTGCCCATGAATTTCACTTCCTTCAGTTTGAACTGGAGCTTTCTTGCATTAAAGACCCTGTGTCCGAGCCCATGGTGCTTTGCGCCAATGTTATGATTAGTTTGTTTATCAACGGCCGCATAAATTAAAGGCCAGCTTTTAGGCGAACTAAAATGCTCTCGATTGTTTATAAGTTTCATAAAAGAAGTACACATACACTTTGGATAACGAATTTCATAATTTCTACCGGATTAAAAACCCAATCGAGCCCACGAATTTTCCCCGGATGCTTCGAATATGATTTTAACAGTACTCGATCGGCAGGAAGCCAGTTGTTCTGTCTTCAGATTCTAATTCAATTTACGAGTGCGACTTTTCACAACTCTACAAGCAAACACATACTCTCGTTACCTTGTTTTCATGTCTCCAGTATTGCTTAGCTGTATTTGAAGATCTCTACTTTCCTTGCGAATGATATATTTTGAGTGCAAAATGAAATGTCGTACTCGCACTCGAGTCAAACTCACAGCGAAGTAACAGCTGAACTCGGCAGATTGGAGTTTGACCCGCGATCGTAGTTTTGGTAGCAAGACTTTCTGGACATACTGGAGGATGAAAAAAAAAGGTTAAGGACATTGCTTTCTCTGCTAATAAAAATGCAAAACAGATACAGATAAGTCGTAACATCTCAGTGGAGCTTAGCCGTGCGAAATTATAATTACGAATGTTCTTGATACCAGAAGTGGTTGCTTTGTGTTTTGTATGTCCAACGAAGCCCGCCAGTCCCTTAGTGCAGCAAATCCCCGGGAAACTCACGTAGTAGTCCTTTTGAATCACAAGTGTTCTCTTGTAGACCTAGAGAAAGTAAAATGTGGACTGCTGAAGGATTATTTGTCGAGTCACTTCGCCTCCTGTCTCGGTCCTTTCTTCGGCATTCCTCTACTCTAGACCGGGTTCGAAGAAATATTCGAACTAAAGTTTCATATAAAAAAGTATATATACAAATGTTAAGATAAAAGAAAGTCAGTTAAGCATATATACCTATGAATAATTACACGATGGCCCAAACTAGGGATGGATTTCGAAAGATTCGCCAGTCACATAACAACAACAACGATCTTTCTGATTTTCGTAGCCTGCGAAAATGATTTGCGCGCGCAAAGTACCATGGGCTCGGACACAGGGTCTTTAAGCTTGATGTTTCTCTGATTGCATCGTTCCATCAGTGCTATGAAGCGTCGATCGTGCTCTCGCTGTGCGTTCTCAGTGGTGGTGCCCTCTCCGAATACAAGGATGTCATCTGCAACGCAAATAATGCCCTCTAAGTCTTCCAACACGGTTGCAAGTCTCATTTGAAACTCTTCTGGTGCACTTGTTATACCAAAGGGCAAACGAAGCCAGCGATATATCCGGTATGATGTGTGCATCGTTGTCATCCATGACGACTCTTCATCGAGGGGAATGTGGAGGAATCCATCCTTTACGTCTACTAGGGAAAAGCACTTGGCAGAACTAAGTTTGTGGAGCTGTTCATTCAGTGTAGGCATTTGGTACTTTGGACGCTGGATTGCTTTGTTTACGGTCTGACTTGGGTCGATGCAAACTCTGAATTTGTTTGGTGTTTCTCTGATAAGCTCGTTAGAGCACCATGGTGTTGGCTCATTGACTTTGTTTAGAACTCCTGCCTGGACGTAGCGATCTAGGGTTTCTTTCTCTTTTTCTATTTTCGATACTGGTATCCTGTGAACTGGCATCTGTACTGGTTGTACGCTTTCATCAATCGTGAAATGCACCGGGGGTCCAAGTTGTCCCAGGCCTTCAAAACATTCGGCGTATTGACTGACTATACATGTATCTTCTTTTGTTAGATTTTCTGGTGACGGTAAGCGTCGGCCTCCAGTAACTCTGATGGGCTGGGAGGGTGATGGTGGGGGTTTGCACTGGTTTGTGGTGTCTTCATGGATCTGCTGTATGTGGTTACAGGTTAAGGTCGGTGTCGGTTCCGAGAGTGGTGTATTTCGCACTTCACTCTGTCTGCTTCGCGGTGGTGAAATCTGAAAGCATGGTAGCTGATCGTCTGTAGTACTTGCCTCCTTGTTCACAGCAGAAGAAAGGGAGTGTATCTCATCTGCTTCAATTTGTATTAGTCCCAGCTTTTCACTGTCGTTCCCAGAAAGCAGTGCTGGTTTGTGTCCCATACAATACTCAGGGAGAACTTGAAAGACAAGGGTTTCGTATTTCTTCTTTCTTTCACAAACGAGCTCAACTTGCCCCAGAGGGTGTAGTGGCTTCGAATTTCCATACGGGAATAGTAAGTATAGCGAGTTTTCAAGCTTTGCATCTGGTAGCATGGTCTTCAGTGTGCTATCTGATATCGTGTTGCATGTGGCTGCTGTGTCGATCTGGAACTGGACTTTCTTGAACCTGGAACCTGTAGCGGAGAGTGACAGGTTTGTGAAATATCTTTTTTTGCCGGGATGCCTGTGGCGACACTGTGGACTTGGGTTTCTAGGGAGTACATGAAGCCTGCTTGATCTGGGACATCTGGGTGTGTCTCATAGTATTCATCATCTACATGGTACATGTCCGTGTAATGAAGGTCTCTTGTTTGGTTGGGTGCATTTGGTTGGGAATCACGCTGGTAATTGCTTGGTTGGCTCCGTCGTGGGGGTCTATTTCTGCCATATCTTGTTGGATCTCGAGGTTTGTCTTTGGGTTCTTCCAAACATACTCGGGCGAAATGGTCATTGCCCCCACAACGACTACATGCTTTCCCATTTGCCGGACACATCTTCCAGGGATGGGTTCCACGTCTATCACCACACCAGAAGTACGTCCCAGGCTCTCTCTGTAGTTTCATCTGCTTGTGTTTTAAGCCTGTCCAATTGACCTCTTCCTTTATTGATATGGACGATTCAGCGATAAGCTTATTTGCTTGTTTAGCCGATTCTATGGCCTTCCCCTCTGCAACTACATCCTGTAGTGTTTTCTTGGAGTTATCCATTTTTAGATGTGTTTTCAGTAGTTCTGTTCTCATTACGTCATCCTTAAGGCCGAAAATGAATTTACCTCTGCATAATTCATCACTCAATCCACCATATTCACATAGGCTACCTGCCTGTCTGACCTTGACCTCCCATTCTTGTACTGTGTCCTGTGAAGCGTGAGCTGCTGTCCACAATTTGAACCGGTCGGTTAGTAGTGAGCTTCCTGTGGATCCTGTATAATGGTTGCGTAATTTCTCCATCCAAACCAATGGCTTATTTTTGTCTTCCTCCCCGAGTTGTGGCTCAATTGTGTACCTTATAACTGACAGTGCCTCATCAGGCATAGAGGACCGTAGGGCTGAAATTTCCATCTTCGGGCTCTTATAATGTGCAATTTGCTCACTGCTCGGATCTCTAGCCAAATCTCGATAATTTGCTTGAATGCAGTAATCATTGAAACGCAGCTCAAAGTTCGTAAAGTTCTTTCACACATTACCTGTTAGCTTCAGTTCGGGTCTTTTGATATTTGCCATTGTTTAAACCACTTCTGACACCAAGTCTAGAGCCTGAACTTGGGATAACAACTTGTTTATTCGATTCCAATATGGCGGACCCAACAACTACAACACAGGGGGCCCAATGCATATATTGGTGCGGGCGACCGCTGACCAACATGACCAACACTTCGTAGTTCTTTATGAACGAAATTCTTTGTAAATGTATTAAAGAATGTTATAAAATGTGGATCTCATGCAAAAGATGGGTTGGAATTTAATTAATCCGACACCGGCTCCTCGTACGGTACCCATGCACCGGTTTACCAGTACGGGCCACAAACATCGTCTAGTATTTTATAGTTCCTCTTTCTCATCACACTCCTCATCTTCATCGGATGTTATGTCTTCTCCACTTTCCTCTTCTTTTTCACTTTCTTCGTCAGTCTCAGGCTAATCAGATATAAACGTGCCAACGTCTTTGCACTTTGCATCCTGTAAATCTCTTTCGCTATTAAACCCGTACTCTCCAACGAACTATTCAAGAAAAAACTATCGCCGCGTTGCTAAAGAGCTTTCTTCTATCCTTAAGTAGCGCACCAAGCCATCCTTTCTATCTTTTTCCAAGGCCGTCTACTATCTCCTTATCTATATCTTCAAGCTCTATATCTTCCCCAGTGCAAGCTGGCGCAATCTTGGGGGCCCTTTTGACACCGATTCTAAATCTTAAAGATTTTCATCTGTCCAAGGCCAGACTTGGCCATTCATCAAGGGTCTATGCGAATTCTCGATTTAAGCTTGCTGTATTAAATAAAGAATAGCCTTTTCTCCCGAAAAGAAAACAACTCCCAAAACCCACCACCCAAAACCTTCGGTTTTACTAAACACAAAGAAATCGATAATAGTGGAAATTGGCGTCAAATCGGTCAACTTACTTCTGAAAATAAGAGATTGTTGAAGAATAGTAAAATGTTGCTTAGAGCATATTGTTTTTTTGTAAGTGAAATGGAATACGATGTTCAGGATGCCATGTAGATGCCTTCAGTGAAACATACATCGTCAAGCCGATATTGGTTTCAAAATACTTGAATCACCTAAAAGTTCTGGACTTTAAAAACAAAAGGAACCGTGTCGCGGAACAGGGAACGTGACCTGGAGAACAAGAAAGTTTATGGAGACTAACTGGAAAACATTGTATCGAGAAGGCAGACTACGTAAATTGAAAGTGTCAGTGCTGGATCATTTCCTAGAAGAGAAAAAGATAAACTGCCCAAGGCCTTTCCTGAAGCAGGAGAAAGTACATATAATTGCAGCACACACCGCAAGGTCCTTGTTGCCATCTAAAGTACTAGACGAGGACGCGTACGATTCGTTGGACGAAGGAGAGGAAAGAGACGAAGATGTTGTTGTCGGAGAAATTGGTGCTGAAAGCGATAGTGATGATGAGGATGCAGAAGATGCATGGTGAAACTGAAAATGACGAGGCAGGATCTGATGTGGATATTGGAGACATCTTATATACGACAAGATCGGCAAGAACATGCAGGACTTGGAAGGGGATATCGTTGTTTTAAGAAAGTACTGCTCAGTTCAAGAGCGGGGAACGGGGTTATATATATTTATAGGTTTATCCAAGGGGAGGGTTATTATTTTGAGAGACCAGAAAACTGCAGGGTCACAATTTGTTGGGCAAGCCACAATGCAGATCTAGTAGCATAAAATTATGGCCATAAAATTAGCAGTTATAGCAAAATATCAAAATTTCCCGATACCGTTTTGAAGACCATGATATTCTATGTAATAGTGCAAAGTTTAAGGTGGATACGTTAGCTTGTCATCCACATGCACAGCCACCCCTAGAGTGACCCCTCCCCAGCCTACTGCAGTTTTCTGTTTCTCGTGTAATTAACCTTTATTAAGAAACACCTCCCACATGCACAGCCACCCCTAGAGTAACCCCTCCCCAGCCTAGTTTGTTGTTTCTCATGTAAACCTTTACTAAGAAACACCCCCACATGCACAGCCACCCCTAGAGTAACCCCTCCCCAGCCTAATTTGCTGTTTCTCATGTAAACCTTTATTAAGAAACACCTCCCACATGCACAGCCACTCCTAGAGTAACCCCTCCCCAGCCTAGTTTGCTGTTTCTCATGTAAACCTTTATTAAGAATAACCCCCACATGCACAGCCACCCCTAGAGTAACCCCTCCCCAGCCTAGTTTGCCGTTTCTCAAGTAAACCTTTATTAAGAAAAACCTCCCACATGCACAGCTACCCCTAGAGTAACCCCTCCACAGCGTAGTTTGCTGTTTCTCATGTAAACCTTTATTAAGAAACACCCCCACATGCACAGCCACCCCTAGAGTAACCCCTCCCGAGCCTACAGCCTTCGCCATTTAAGTACGGACCGCTCGACAAAATAAGGCTATTTAGAACACTGAACGAACTCCTCTGATAGATCGCCGGTATATTTTATGACTTAGCTTGTCCCCCTCCCCCTTCACAATGTTGGGATAGAAAGGCAACATTTCGGTCTTCTCGAAAACCAACATTGAAATGGCGGAGGGGGATTGTGTTAAAAATAGCCGGAAATGGGCATTTAATTAGCTTCAGTAGATAGTGCCAGCTTTTTTGTGCCGTCTTTGTCTCTAAATGGGCACCAAATGAAATTCTTAATATGACCATACATACAGTGACGTCATATAGATAAAAGTAAGGGGGAGGGTGGTGTGCATATGAAAAAAATATAGAATTACGGCTTTAAAAAATAAAATTCTAAAATTAAATCCATTTTTACTAAATTTATTAATACCGATACACATGCATTTACGATTTTAAAGTCACAATAGCTTGTGCATGAATATTCATTATTTAAAGACGTGCATGCGCCAAAATTTGAAACGGATAACGAATTTTCGATCACGACTCATATCAGCTGTGTTAATAATGCCGAGCTTGAGGGCCGAATTCAGCGAACAATATATCTACTGACTTATAGTAGGGCCGACACTGAGAAATCTCCCAACAGAGAAAGTTTGCCCAAGCCGTTATCGAAGGATGGGAGCAAAATAACCACAAGGTTTTCCAAGATTATTCTCGGTGTTTTGCCGAACTTCTTTTCTTCCAGCGTTAGCGTGACATATAGTTGGTGTAACGTGACAACGGTTCACCATACGATTCACCAATCTATTCGATAATGCTGACCAAAGCCGGGGGAAATTCTCTCTTAAACCAATTTACATCGCTAACACATCTCGAATATTTTGCAATTCCGTATTATGAGTGACTCTAGCGAAAATAGTCGCGCACTGTGACACGGTTCGCATGGTGAACCGTTGCAATAAAAAAAACTTAACTTTTCTTTCAAACTACGGTTCACCATGTGAAACGTGTCGGAGTGCGCGAAAATGTTCGCTAGAGGCTTTAATAATACAGAAATGTAAAATATACCGGATCTGTTAGCGATGTAAATTGGTCTAAGATAGAATTTCCAGCGGCTTTGGTCAGCAAAAAATTATCAAATAGATTGGTGAATCGTATTGTGAACCGTTGTCGACGTTACACCAACTATATATGTCACGCTAACGCTGGAAGAAAACAAGTTCGGCAAAGCTCCAATTCAAGAGCACGCTGGTACAGCAAGCTGCTCGCCCTCAAAGATATTTGAGAGTGAAATGAAAAACTCTCCAATGAACCTGCATCATCTCTGTTTCGATCTTCTCCAATACACCTCACAAAGTGTCGGTGTTTCCTTCGTGAAGGCAATGTCAAACCTTCAATAGTGCTTTCCGAAGGAGTGTTGGGTCTCAGACGGCTCCAGTGAAATGTACAACCCGTGTCGCGACATATGTTGCAAGTTTAAAATCTCCCTCTCTTCCTACGAGCTTGTTATTTATTTGTAAATGTCAATTCCCCACAGCCTAGTATCGCAAGGTACAACTCGATTTATTTTCTTTTTTTGAATAATGCCTCCAAAAGTCCATAACATGGACCTCTGATAAGGCTACCTATTAATTACAGCTTCATAAAAAAGGGATTCTATCTATTTGACTGAATTATTTATTGTAATTACAAGTAAAATATTTGGATACGCCCTCGGATATTTTTTTCTCCCGGGGTATCGGGCTTTTTCATAAAATTTCCAATTGACAAGCCCACCCGTATTCCCACCAAGTGCTTAATACCGCCTCTCATTTTGAGCTGTTTTCGTTAAATTCCCTGGACGTTATCAACAATTATACCATGTGAGCTACCTAGAATCTCGCCTCATACAACCTTCGCCATTTAAGTACGGACCGCTCGACAAAATAAGGCTATTTAGAACACTGAACCAACTCCTCTGATAGATCGCCGGTATATTTTATGACTTCGCTTGTCCCCCTCCCCCTTCACAATGTTGGGATAGAAAGGCAACATTTCGGTCTTCTCGAAAACCAACATTGAAATGGGGGAGGGGAATTGTGTTAAAAATAGCCGGAAATTGCTGAAGAGGTCCGACTTAAATGGCAGGGGTTGTAGTTTGCTGTTTCTCATGTAAACCTTTATTAAGAAACACCTCCCACATGTAACGAATAACGAATAAGCGAAACCTATTCCAGATATAGTTTCGTTCGTCAATTGCAGCGGTACAATTCTCTATTTTTCCAATCTAATTAGTCTATGTATATATTAATCAATTTTTTATACTGAGATAGTTATTAGCTTTCTTGGATATCAAGACCAATGTGCACAAATGTAAAAGGTGCTAATAAAAGAATGTGTATGACTTTTTTGTGTGTATGTATTTTCGCAGACTAAGGACACACAACTCACTTTCGGCTCCTTTAATTGCCAACGAGCCAACCGAGCCCAAAGGCGAGGTTGGCGAGGCGGCAGAGCATAGTCTTGTATGCAGAAAAAATTGAGATTTACTGCGTAATTCCACAATTGCATTTGCGCATGCGTTTGGATTGAGGCTGTAGGTCAAGGATTCGATATACGCGATGGGCCTTCATGGACTGAATAATTTGTTTTACAACCTTATATGTATGTCGATTGGTCAGAAGGCTATCGTCTTTAAGCTGCTGTGGTCCTTTGGGCTGTAGGAATATCATTTTTAACGGGAGTTTTCGTACAGCATTTCAGCATAGTGTAACGCGCTTGACACTAGAGAGAGAAGTCCGTAAAATTACTAGGGGATTTCTAGTAGTTCATACTATCGGCTGTCGTGGACTGAAAAGTTACTTTTATACAGCTTCATATGTATGTCTATTGGTCAGAAGTCTATGGTCTTTGTGATGCTGAGGTTTTTTGGCCATCAGAAAGTATTTTTAACTTATTTTGCGTATAGTGTTTGGATGAGATTGGCCGATATCATATTTTACGCAAAATTGTCAACATCATTTATGTTGCACATCTAAGAACAGAACTGTTCGTCCAAATGTTACCATTTTTTTATTTCGCATAACCAGCATCCCTGTTTACTGCTGTAAAAATATAAGGGAATTCCAATCAATATTTCTAGTCCAAAAGTTTCGAAAACTAAGACATAGTGTAGCGCGCTTCACGCTAGAAAGTTCAGCAATCATGAATTTAGCCCGTAGTGACTATAGCGGGTTTGAAGTATGTAGTTCGAACTATCAGCTGTCATGGACTGAATATTTTGTTTTACAGCTTTATATGTATGTCGATTGGTCACAAGGCTATCCTATTTAAGCTGCTGTGGTCCTTTGGGCTGTAGAAATATTTTAACGGGAGCTTTCGTACAGTATTTTTAGCATAGTGTAGCGCGCTTCACGCTAGAAAGTTGAGCAGTCTTGAATTTAGACCGTAGCAGGTTTGAAGTAGTTCGAACTATCGGCTGTCATGGACTGAATAATTCATTTTACAGCTTCATATGTATGTCGATTGGTCACAAGGTTATTCTGTTTGAGTTCCCCGGGTTATACTAGACATCAGGGATTTATTCTGGGAGATTTCGTACAATTTTAGCAAAGGTACTATATTGTCGCTTGGACGTCACGGCAGTGTATAAAGTGCCTATTTAGCGGGGACTCCAATAAAAAAGTGACGGCGATGAACGTCGTACCTTTTAGGGGTTAAAATTCATGGTTTAGTACCGCTCAGGGCGTAATATTTGGTGAAACACCATTCTAAAACATTGCTCGTTGGCACTTTACCGAAAGGTGTACCTAGCCATTAATACATTTTCTGTTGTGATGCCACGTATATGGCCCGAGTACAGGCTGTGTACAGCCTTCGAGTGCTTATCATATACTCTTCGAAATTGTAATTATCCGTGTAGTACATAGAGTAGAAAATAAAGAAAACCGAAACTGAAATAACACATTTTGTCAAGTTATTCAAAACACACTGAATGGACATAACATATTGCATATTAGTTGTTGCCTTGAAAGCAGTTAGAAAACGCGAGTTATTCTCCATCTCACCAGTTTGTATACTTCGATTATTGCAAGTCTTATGGATTTTTTTCTTATTACTCTGTAATAACTTTCGATTCTAATTTTTATGCACCTATTATTCCCGAAATTATTCCGGAATAATTTCCGCAAGGCTACCGACTATTGGCCTTGAAAAATGTAGTTCTTGGAATTGCGATCATCTGGAACTGAATTAGGAGTTAAATATGGACCTGTAGTTATTGAACTGAGAGAATAGAATCCCGATTATCAAAGATATTGACGATGGCAAACGAAACAAACTATTACTAGTCCATTAAAGCTCCGGCGTAGCTCGCACATACTGAACTGAACTTTGAAGAACGTTGCACAGAAGCAGTACTTAGATGCATGAGTAGTAGCTAGGATCATGGCTATTTTTATGCATTGCTTGAACAATTTAAACCTTCATATGCTATTTAGTGCTATTTGTTAACGGAAACTGTTTCACGGATATAATGACTGCGTTGAGGAGCCCATTACCAGGAGCGTTCCTCTGTTATGGGTCAGAATGGGTTGGGTCCCCAGCACAGGAGTAGATGAGGCTATTTTTAGATTCAAAATTCCCGCGAAAAGAGGTTGCCGCCATGTTGGTGCCCTTAAACAATAGATTCCTCGTTAGCTTCTTTTGTTGGGCCACCAACACTTGAATCTCTGGGGATTGAGTGAAAACCAGCAATTCGAATTCCCGCGTTGAAAGTGAGAATAATGATATCTGATTGGCTAAGAATAGCCTACCTTTGTTCTTTTTCGCGCGAAACGCAATGCTAAAAATAGCCTCATCTACCTCTGTGCTGGGGTACAGACACAGTGGGGAAGATGGACGCTCCTGGTAATGGGCTCCTGCTGCGTTCTACTACCGATAAATCATTTTCAAAACCTTCAGGGTCTATAACTAGAAACGAAACGAAACCGTTTTAACGAGGAATTTTCTGACAAAATGCAAAATACACTGTCAGAAAATGAGTTAATTGTCCTAATCCTTGACATTTTAACCAGTTAAGTGAAAGTTTTTGGCAAATTATTATCACTTAAAAGTAACTGGAATTTTGTTCTTAACAGACCCCCAGCGGAGATTTTAAAGATCTTCATCTCTATCGATATACTTAAGTTGTTCAAACTATAAAATCTAAATACCTAATCTAATATATGTCTTTTTTAATCAGATGGAAGTCCCTTTAGTATCACGTGACATTCCTCAATTGACGACGTCACAAAACTATTTTTTTAACGGGGAAAGGTTATAACACAGGAAAATTTTGAACACTTTTTTTGTTACACTGTTTAAAAGGACAATTGCATTGTATTTCCGCCTCCTAAGGTGTCACCGTCTTTTATATTCTAAGATAGTTTACCTTTTAATGTCACCTGACCTGTTTCCTTTAGTTAATTGCTTCCGTTATAATCTCGACATGAACAAAAGGCGGATTGTTCAAGCCCTTATATATGAGTCATAGAACAATATAATGAAGAAAGAAAGGTTCATTTAAGTTCACTTTCCGTTCCCCGTTTTTGTCTAAAGTTTCTACCGTTAATGGTCGTTGTCTAGTTACGTGACAAAATATAGTCAACTACCGATAACGATCGACCTACGAGTTTCATAAATTGGAAAAAAGTTTCCCCTTTAAATAAAAATATGCCAAATTAACAGGCGAGTCAGCCCTTTTTATGCTTGAGAGTTCAGGATATATCCCACACAACTTTAGAACTTAATTATTTCCGCTTCTGATGCAACAACACTAATGACTTTTCTTTCCGGCCAGTATCCTTAATATTGGGACATTCCATACACGCTAAGTTTGTAAAAAACCTTACTCGTAAAGAAGTACTTTAACAATATTACTAAACTGAATAAATAATAATAAACGGAATATTTCGGCCGTGAAACTCAAATTGACTTTACTCCCGAAATATGCATCAGTTACTAATACTGAACAGTAACTTTCGGGCGTGAAACTCAAACTAAGATTGTCGGTTCCAAAATGAATGTCGCGTAAATGCGGCTATAATAAACGACAATGAAAATAGTCATATTTTGTATTCATCGAACCCCCGAAACATCGAGCGAGATGGCCACGAGTTTCTCTATAGCTGTTATCGTGATTCTCCTTACCGCGTTCGGTTCGGACTGTTTTGCAGTTTAATATTACAACAAAATTTGCCGGCTATACAACTCTGAATTCTGGGAACTCACTAATGATTAGAAGTCCGGCTGGAAAATGTCGGGCGTGAAACTCAATTTGGCTTTATATTTACGCCTGGAACATTTATCAGTATGTTGTTGACTGAATGAATTTTAATAAACGGCAAATTTCGGGCGTGAAACTCAATTTGACTTTACCCCCGGAACATTTATCAGTAGTTAACTAATACTAATAAATGGAAATTTGACTTTACGCCCGGAATACGTATCAGTTACTAATAAACGGAAAATTTCGGGCGTGAAAGGCAATTTGACTATTCTCCTAAAACATTTATCAGTATCTAATTGAGTAAATTAATACTAATAAACGGAACATTTCGGGCGTGAAACTCAATTTGACTTTACGCCCGGAACATTTATCAGTATGCTGTTGAATGAATTAATACTAATAAACGGAAAATTTAGGGCGCACGTCCAATTGCCTTTCACGCACGAAATTTTCCGTTTATTAGTATTAATTTACTCAATAATATACTGATAAATGTTTTGGGTGAACAGTCAAATTGCCTTTCACGCCCGACATTTTCCGTTTATTAGTACTAATCTACTCAATAATATACTGATAAATGTTTTGGGTGAAAAGTGAAATTGCCTTTCACGCCTGATTTTTCCCCGTTTAATTATAGTATTAATTTACTCAATAATATACTGATAAATGTTCCGGGCTTAAAGTAAAATTGAGTTTCACGCCCGAAATTTTCCGTTTATTAGTATTAATTTACTGAATAATATACTGATAAATGTTCCGGGCCATCGGTCAGAAATTCATGCCATTGTGGGCGGGGTATAAAATTATGCAAATCTGCCTGCCCATCATAAATTACTTGTTCTCAGGCTCGCTCAGCCATTATTCCAGGCCAAACACTGCTCGAAGCGAATTGCGAAAGCGGTCGAATTCGAAAGGCTTCTAGTGTTTATGAACTGCGTGGTTGGAAAGTTCTAGCTATGTCGGATTATTATTAGTAGAGCGGCTAATAGCCAAGCGGGAGGTAAACAGTGTAACCGAGTACGTTTACAGGGAATACAGATTATATTTCAATGCCGCGTTATTTTTTTAGCCCTATCAGACAAGCTCTTATATATGAAAGTTATAATAGAGCCAATGAAAGAACAGTTAAGAATATACCAGTTCCCAGGCTTGTACAGGCAAACCGAGAGAGAAATGGCGGACAAAGCGTTTCGAAGAGAGAGGCAAGAGATGTGCAAAGGACTTACGTGTTTACGGCATTCTTCCCTGCTGTGGCCGTCGAAAAACCTTTAAATTAATCATATTTGTTCGCAATTCGCAGCTCGAGGATAATGTGAAGTTATATTTGGATCTATCTGGGCAATATAACGTATTTTAAACTACTCGGCTGAATCGGGACAAAACAATAACCACCCGAGTTTTATATTGTAAAGTTGATCAGAGCAACCGTCATAACGGCTGAAAGGAAGAAGATTGCTGTCAACATGGAGGTCATAACATGGAGGTCAGTTAACTCATTTCAGATTCTTTTCGAAGCGATAATTATTCGTTATAACTTGAAAGAATACAATTTTACGGAAGGAATATGATTTAGAAATTGCTAAGATCGGGACATATGAGCTTCGCTATAATACCATCTCCCAATGTATCCCTCCAAAAAAACTTCCATACAAACTACTGTAAAATTCTGAGCAACTCCGGATCTGTTTATTGATGAAATTTAATGCCTAGTGCGCACGTGTGGCATGAATTTCTGACTATGAAAGTCAAATTTAGTTTCACGTCCAAAATTTTCCGTTTATTAGTACTCATTTACTCAATAATATACTGATAAATGTTTTGGGTGAAAAGTGAAATTGCCTTTCACGCCTGATTTTTTTTCGTTTAATTATAGTATTAATTTATTCAATAATATACTGATAAATGTTCCGGGTGTAAAGTAAAATTGAGTTTCACGCCCGAAATTTTCCGTTTATTAGTATTAATTTACTCAATAATATACTGAAAAATGTTTTAGGTGAAAAGTGAAATTGCCTTTCACGCCCGAAATTTTCCGTTTATTAGTATTAATTTACTCAATAATATACTGATAAATGTTCCGGGCGTAAAGTAAAATTGAGTTTCACCCCCGAAATTTTCCGTTTATTAGTATTAATTTACTCAATAATATACTGATAAATGTTTTAGGTGAAAAGTGAAATTGCCTTTCACGCCCGAAATTTTCCGTTTATTAGTATTAATTTACTCAATAATATACTGATAAATGTTTTAGGTGAAAAGTGAAATTGCCTTTCACGCCCGAAATTTTCCGTTTATTAGTATTAATTTACTCAATAATATACTGATAAATGTTTTGGTTGAACAGTCAAATTGCCTTTCACGCCCGAAATTTTCCGTTTATTAGTACTAATTTACTCAATAATATACTGATAAATGTTTTAGGTGAAAAGTAAAATTGAGTTTCACGCCCGAAATTTTCCGTTTATTAGTATTAATTTGCTCAGTAATATACTGATACTTTTTTGGGTGTAAAGTAAAATTGAGTTTCACGCCCGAAATTTTCCGTTGATTAGTATTAATTTACTCAATAATATACTGATAAATGTATTGGGTGAATAGTGAAATTGAGTTTCGCTGCTGAAGGATAAACCTTACCTTGAGTTGAAGCATTGCAGTCAAGATGCCTCTACTGCTCGCTGCCAATCCGAACAGAAAACACAACAGGCAGAAATATTAATATTAGCAAAAAAAAGTTATTTAAAGACATAACCAGATGGTGACAACCTATCGCTAATGCCATGCTGACACTTTCGGTTTATTGACGATATTGCGTATGAGCAACGGTCTTTGTTAAGTGCTTGTATGGTTCAAAGAAATACTCGTCTAAAATAGTAGGAAGTTATCTTTTCTACATGTCCAAGCGAAGGACTTACCGATGGGAAATCCGATCGGATTTTTAGGAGAAAAACTGGAGATAACTAAAGTACTCGAAATTTGTTGGGCATATTTCACAACAGGTGTTAATGGTTGCAAGGTTATTTTCTAGTCCTTGCAGGCAGCAAGGGAGTTTCGTAAATCGTGATGTATTTTTTAGACTTCTTGAAATCATGATTTCGGTCACTAAATCTTACTTAACGCTCTTCTATGCTCTGTCACTGCGCTCCGCCGCATAGAAAATATTTATGCGTATATTCTACATATACACATCAAGCAAGGCGTGTTATATTAGGAGGATGCGGACCAGTTATGTCAAGTTTATTGCCGTATAAACATTACATATTAATGTTAAACTAATGACGAATCGCCGGATACGAAAAACCAGGTTAAAACCTCACTTTGAGGAAAAATATATTCTGGAAACGTATACTCCAACCCAATGCGAATTCGCCGAGACCCCTGGAGGTTAAGGGTCATCAAAAGAAAAACTTACAAACGCTGTTAATGCCAGATTACAGAGGAATGTCTAGAAAATTTTGACCCGGATAACCAAGCGTGTAAACAGGTTGGCGTCAAGTGAAAACTATATGTAAATATCATCTTAAATAACAACTCAAAGTTCTTAGGGAAGAGCACGAGGTGCTAATTACGAATGCCCAACAAAAATACATTAGTGTGACCTCAGCCACTGTTTAACATTATTTTGTCTTATATTCAAGCTCATGAAAGATGTTCATATTATATTTTCGCGTTAATTTGGTAATGTATAGAGATGAAAACTACTATATAGAAATGTGATGTTCTTCTTGCCTTTAAGATGAAAACACTCGAAGTGCAGACATACATTCTTGCTTTCAAAAACACTTATGGGAAAATATGGAACAGCCGTTCATTGATGTTATAAATAACAAATGTATATTGGCGGCTTAACAAATTCAAAACAAAGCTTTAAAACACTGGTAGAATCACCTAAATTAAAGTCGATTAAGGTTGTTACCGCCGTAAGGAGCGAGGTTGAGGCAGACGTTTCGAGCACCTAGCCTTTGTCAGAGCAAACAAAGGAAACAAAAGGATAAGGTTACCACAAGTGATCGTAGGCAAACTAAATAATAAACTTGTAATAATTAAAAACAAAGCTAAAAAAAACACATTTCGGGTGACCGCTGTTGCGAAATGCAGTATTAACAATTAATATTCTTTCTCAATGCTATTTTGTGTTCTAGAATTCCATTCTTTTGAATTAGTCTTGTTTGAATTTTCTTGTGGAATGGAAGATTGTTCACTTTCTTCGACTGAAATACTCTTAATCGTTTTTAAATAGAAGTCAGCATCTAATACGGCTGTGTGTTTTTAAGAATATTTTTACGACTGATAACTTGTTTATTATATAAATTCTGCCAAGAAAGAATTTTTCTTACCATAATAACCAAGAAGACCCTTCATGACACACGCTCGCTCGATAAATGGCATTTACCATATATGGTGATGGGAATCCATTTGACTGGAACTACCCGAAATGGTGCATTCTTGTGCATTCTTGTGTGTTCTTGTGCATATTTGGTGCGTTCTTGTGCATATTTGATGCGTTAGTGTGCATATTTGATGCGTTAGTGTGCATATTTGGTACGTTCTTGTGCATATATGGTGGCGTTCATGTGCATATTTGGTTCATTCTTGTGCATATGGGTGCGTTCTTGTGCATATGGGTGCATTCTTGTGCATATTTGGTGCGTTAGTGTGCATATTTGGTACGTTCTTGTGCATATTTGGTGCATTCTTGTGCATATTTGGTGCATTCTTGTGCATATGGGTGCGTTCTTGTGCATATTAGGTGCGTTCTTGTGCATATTTGGTGTGTTTGTGTACATATTTGGTGCGTTCTTGTGCATATTTGTTGGGTTCTTGTGCAGAGTTGGTGCGTTAGTGTTCATATTTGGTGCGTTCTTGTGCATATATGGTGGCGTTTGTGTGCATATTTGGTGCATTCTTGTGCATATTTGGTGCGTTCTTGTGCATATTTGTTGCGTTCTTGTGCATAGTTGGTGCGTTAGTGTTCATATTTGGTGCGTTCTTGTGCATATATGGTGGCGTTCGTGTGCATATTTGGTGCATTCTTGTGCATATGGGTGCGTTCTTGTGTATATGGGTGCATTCTTGTGCATATTTGGTGCGTTCTTGTGCATATTTGTTGCGTTCTTGTGCATAGTTGGTGCGTTAGTGTTCATATTTGGTGCGTTCTTGTGCATATATGGTGGCGTTCGTGTGCATATTTGGTGCATTCTTGTGCATATGGGTGCGTTCTTGTGCATATGGGTGCATTCTTGTGCATATTTGGTGCGTTCTTGTGCATATTTGGTGTGTTCTTGTACATATTTGGTGCGTTGTGTGCATATTTGGTGTATTCTTGTACATATTTGGTGCATTATTGTGCATATTTGGTGCATTCGTGTGCATATTTGGTGCATTAGTGTGCATATTTGGTGCTTTCTTGACAACATTTTATAATAAAAGAGCAATATACAGGTGAATTAAGTAATTAGTAACTAACAAAATAAAGAAGCATCAAATTAGTCAGGGCAAACTAAATAATTAACTTCAAATTCAAACTTTAAACATCCATAAAACTCTTGTTATAACATTTATTTATTTTAATTTAGAAAATTCCCATTTTGTCTTTTCTTTCAGTTTGTTTCAACAACAAAACCTTTATTCAACATAGTCAACTACATTTTTTTTTTTACAATAACAAGGTATTAAGCGACAGTTTCTACAGGTAGTTACTGGAGTTACGGTGAACAGTGGCCATGTGTACATCATACCGGATAGGTTTTGTGCCAGAACGGAAACCACATGAAACGCTGTTTTCGGCTCGATTTTTGTGCCGGAGCAGGCAAATGAACTGTCCGATATGGTGTGAACATGGTCGTATACGTATTATCTTTAATAGAAAACCTTATTTTATAATTCCGCCAAATACGCACGAAATAGAATATAAAAAGGCACTAAATAAGAACGTATGCACCAAATATGATACCGATCGTATTTCGATGGTAAATCCAACTTCTCGAGCGAGCTCGCAATTGTCTTGGTTATTATGGAAATTATTATGGTTATTATCTTGTCAGAATTTATATAATAAACAACTTATTAGTCGGCTAATATAAAGCAAAGAATACGGCTGTGTTTTTTTCGAGTATGAATGACTCGTGAAAATACAGTAGATGCTTAGCCGATTAATAACCTCGATATATTGTATTCCTCGTTTTGACATCGGAATATTACATGCACGCGACCTAATCATTATTCTTTTCAAAATATGATTTTATTTCCTTTATGCTAATGGTCCATTAAAGACTCCTTTCATGGTAGTCGTGTTTATAAACAGTTAAAATAAGGCTGGAAAATGTGCTCTCTTTTCAAAAATCCCCCTTGTCTGTTGTTTATGCTTTCACAAAAACAGCTTAAAGTTTATTCAATCAAATAAAGAACGTTATCTTTTCACAGTAACTCGAAGGTAAGCAACCGATTATACAGCTAGTTGGTGAAGTCACGGAGAACTGTGACGAATCCTTGTGAAATATATTAAATATAAAAGCAACGATGTTTATTCCTCTTTTTCATCTCTCTCGTCAAAGTTTCTCATACGCAACCTAATCATTATTATTATTTTCAAGTTTATGCAAATGTTCTTTTTAGACTTCTTCCATAGACATATTTATAAACAGTCAAAATAATATTGGAAAAGATGCTTTCAATTTGGTCGGGAAGCACAAAACGTAACAGAAATAAAATGATGTACATGTATGATTCCGCAAACGACAGCTAGTTTCATAATCATTTTATATTTTTTATTTAATCATATAAATTCGTTGTTTGCTTCAAGAGCGGTAGCTCATTTGGAAGCTTACACAATTAAATATTTACAAGCAATTGAATAGTAGACTGTATGAATACGCTATTTGTTCATTTGCCTGTGTGGACAGAGTGCCTGCCATTAGCACTGTCTGTCAGTCACTAATTATAAACTGCATCTGGCCCAAAGCTCACTGAATGTATTCAGTAATTTTTAGATTTAATTCCCAATTCCGGTTCATCCTCGGATGCCCAGGGCCAGTGAATGGGTGGTTGTTCCCGATCTAGAATTTTAAAAGTGTGCGAAGTTAACCCCTTTTTTTTCCGCAAAAACTCAATCTTTCTAAACAGCTTTTGTTTTCATTATCGCAAACATCTGCGGATTTAAATTTCACCTTCAAATGTCATGGCGCATGACTTTCAGTGTGGAGTCAATGTTCGATTGATGGCTGTTTATTGACTAGAAACAGTTAAAGATGTGCCCGGGGTGGGGCATTTTGTATTATTTCTTTGGCACCACCCCAGGGGAATTTTCAAATATGTCTAATGCCCGGGGGTCAGTCCCGGAGGGGGACAGGGCATTGTTGGAATTGACAGGTGCATTAAGCACATGATATTTTCCCACACAATGCATTGCACCTGTAAGCATTATTGCTCAGAGCTCATTTATCTCTCGACTGGAAACTGTGAACAATAATTTTTCTAACTCGGATTATGGTCTTCCTGTGGCAGGTGAAGAAAATGTGCACGAGAAAACATGATTCCTGCAGAACGAAGATTCCATTGGAGCAGCTAGCTTGAAATTTGACGCTTGGCATTAAAGAAATATTATTTGGAATTACCAACCTAGAGGAAAACGAGATACTGGTAAATTATGTAGTATTAGAAAGCAAATATCTGTTATACCTTGGTAAACTTAAAAATGTTCCTCTATCAATAAGTGGTCTATTATCCAGAATGAAAAGAACATATCAGATAGAACTCTATATAGCGAGAGAAAAAAAACAATTTAACTTATCATTATGAAAAATGGGGGGCCCTAATGCCCCTCCTTGTATCAGCGTAAATGGATGACCCTTTGATTGATAAACCAATCAGCACCAAAAATCCTTTTTTTTCTTTTTATTAAACTGTTTACATGTAACCACGTGTTTTTTTACTGTTATTTTTATGCTGTATTTTTTTCCTTTTATAAGTACGTATGTGTATATTATGTGTAAAAAATAGAAAAATAAATAACCTAGCTTGTAATAGACCCTTTCAGCTTGCCTGTTTATTGCCCCATTTTAGACCACGTGATTTTCCCTTGAGTAATGTATTTAGTTTTTTTGTATCCCAAGAGGAAATGTACCAATCTCTATAACTGGAAAACAAGGCACTGAATCATCTGGGGAACTATGACGTGATCTAAAATGGGGAAACAAACAGGCAAGCTGAAAGGTTCTATTGAATGAACACTTATTTTCGCCAAACTCAATGCAAGATCTAGCGGATGGAGACTTCCTTCTAATGAAATGAGGCTAGGAGTGCAAGGTAAGAGGGAAAAGCTCGGTTTTGACATTTTTTCTGTGAAAATTCAACAAGTTTGGTTTAGTTGGACAACTTCACAACTGTCTCACGTGAGTTGCTTCTTAAAATGGAATTAAAAGAGAAAGCTAAAATATGAATTATATAAGACCTGGCCTTATGACTTCGTCGCCGACAAAAATGTTGGACTCGAACTTATGAAGCTTACATTTAGTTTGACAAAAAAAGACATGGAAAAAATCGAAAGAGTGTTGCTTTTCCCTCTCTATTACTCTAGCTCGATTCCATCAGCCTGCCCAGGGTCTTCTCCGTCATATCCAAGATGGCGGCTTCTGCGTGAGAAGACCCTGGCTCTTCGGTTATGACGCAAATGTTATTCTAACAATTAAATTTATTGGGCAAACGGACTGAGACCAACCGAGATTTGTATATAGTTTAATTTTCTCAAATTGTATCAATAAAACGATCATGTTAAATAACATTAAACACGTTGTGTAGGTAGAGCAATAGATGAAGTGTATTACTGGGAAGCCTTCATTAGTGAGAAAGCCAGGAGAAGCCGTTAAACCTGAACATGTGATATCGGTCGCTTCGTTTCAACGCTAACGAAAAAGTATTCTCATATATAGGCTATATGGGTACGTGCCGCTTGACAGGGTATGGTTTCTGACAATTCTTAGTCTGGAACAGTGTATATAAATCACTGTTTGATATGGAACAGGGTATCAAAATCACTCTGTTTTGGTCTGGAACAAAGAAGATGTTGTATACCACATGAATTAAGGTGGTTCTTGTGGTCCAAGCAGTTTCCGATCATCAATATCTTGGATGCATGGGCCAAAGGATTAAACAGCTTCTTGTGATTGTGAATGTAGACCTGGGCCGGGTTGTTCAAAGCCCGATTAGTGCTAATCCAGGATTAATTTCAATGACAACTAATAGGTTCTGTGCAGTTAATCCAGGATTAACACTAATCGGGCTTTGAACAACCCAGCCCAGGTCACATATATCCCGTACAATATAACCATATAGTCTATTATTTCTAGTCTGGAACAGAATATATTTTTGCCATTTTGTCTGGGACCGGGTCGCAAAAATACAGGGTAATGATTTCAAGGTTTCAGCCGCACACTCCAATCCAAATTTATAGGGATAAATCCGCGGGAAATTAACGGCTTGTTTTAATTCTCTTTTATTTAGCGTAGATACATCTTGGTAGTATTGTAATCCCCTACCAAGGTTCCTTTATCAAGTAAATTCCATGGCCATTTCGAGCCGTTCAGTAGACCTGATTTCACTGCATCGAACGCCTCGTGGAAATACCGTTAATCGCATCTCGCTCACTCCGGATTGGGATACCTTAAAGAAATTCGTTTGATTGATCGTACAATAATCTACTCCGCAGGCATCTCTAGTTTTCGCACTCGGATATCCCTCTTCTTGTTTGCCACAGGAAGTCCAAAATAGAGATGTTTGCAGAGGAGACTAGTAAAACGACTTTAAATAGCGTCGTGTCCTGACGTTCGAATCGTTACGATATTCCATAGCACCTCAGTTTTCCCAGTGTGCGATATCCCCTTTCAACTGCATCCTCAAGGTCACCGACTCTCATTTGACGAACAGGAAGAGTCGCCTTATCAGCAAGCAGACCTTCATCACTTCTCCATGTATGATCATTCTTGTCACAGTTACAGCCGTATGATGTATCAGCACACGAGTTGGTCATACCACATGCGCACTTACCGCTGCCTGGAGTCGCACCGCCCCAGTAGTTCATCTTGTTACCGTCACGTGACACCCACCACGCAAAACCCCTTGTCACAAACCTTGTAGCATAACATTCCCACTTGATAAACTGCTCGCAGTGAGAGGGCACACGTGTTAGGTGTGCTAACTGAGTCAGACTGACACCCTGGTATGTGACGTCACGAGAGTAGGATCCTTGATTTGCATGACTTGGATTATGTGGCACCAGTGTTCTGGCCTCGCTGTCATGGCTGATCACCGTCACCCCCACCCCTCCCTTGTCAGTTATATCACAGTACACTGTAAACGGAAGCTGACCACCTGTACCGTCCGGGTCGACTGACGTAATTTCCGTTTGGTGCATCACGACGCTGCATTTTAATAGTGCTGCATGACCTGTTATCTGTAAAACAGATCAGTTGTATATTGTGAATAACATTTATCAATTAATTTGACGGCTATTACGGTCTGGTGAAACATATCAAATCGTACATTAAACATATTAAGTACAAAGTATTTTAAGCTTACTGCTGCATTCAATAATTAATACACTATTAATATTGATCGACGGGATACCATCATGATCTAATAGTGCATCTGCTAATTCATGCTACTCCTCTAACAAAGGAAGCATGATTTGACCAACTGGCCTTTTAACAAGGAGCATTGTGGCCCTCAATCAAATAAATTCGTAAACTCCAATGACCTTTTGCAGGACAGGATCACGTGATTGTATTGAGTGGCAAAATATTCAAAACTTCATTTATTAAAATGCACTCTATTGTTATTAGCAAAACCTCTTTGTGAATTCTATTTTCCACTGGTAATAAGTTCAGCGCATGAAACGTTCGCCGTCTGAATAAACCAGTCACTCGAACGTACTTAATGGTAATAAGTTCAGCGCAATATGAAACGTCCGCCATCTGAATCAACCAGTCGCTGAACGTCAAACTTAGGGAGCAGGTCAAAACACATGCCCTCTCGACGGACCCATTTTGGGGTAGAGGGGTGAGGACTGCTGCCAGCCATCTCCTCTGGAGAGAAAACTCGATATTAAAAAATATTTTGTTCTTAAATATCTTCAAAACTAAAAGGCATAATCTAGAAACAAATGCACTGCATGTTTTGTCTCACGTTATCATTTCATTTTCTGTGTTAAAATTACCACTAGGCCCCCAGAATGGAAAATAGGTCAAAAATTGGGGATGGGGTGGTACCCTACGCTGACAGCTGTGTCTGTTGAAAAAAATGGGTTCCTACCTGTGGCATGTGTTTTGACCTGCTCCCTTAATGGTAACCAGAGAATAACCACTTTGTGCCGAAATTTATCACTACCAAAAATAACTCGGTTCAAACTTCATTGAAAAACACAGTTTTATCAGATCTATACAATCGGAACTATTGACAAAATTGATGTGAAAAGAGTTACGTCACCCAACTCAAAGTCAATGGCAAACTACTCGAGAGAATAGGCCTTTTGCAACAGAAGGTCACGTGATCATGACTTGTTGGCCCATAGCAACGCCATACTGGGTTGCAAGCTAACCAGCTCTCCCTTGACAACCAATAGAGATTGACTGACCCGTGGTATCATAGCTGGACTTCGAAGCGTTTTTTTTTCTTTCTTACTACATTCCTCTCGAAATAAGTCTGATACAGAACAAAAGGAAAGGTTTTTCTTTTCTATTGATCCAGCATTTCGACAAATATGCTGGGCAAATAGAGTTAGGACGCTCAAACACAAGGCGGCCACTCAACAAGGTAAACAAGGAAGGTAAAGTAGTCATAATTAAACGAATAGTATTGTAATAGTTGAGCAGATTCCGGATCGATTTCAGAATACAACGTCAATTTTCAAGGTCTCCCCACCCCCCCCCCCCCCCCCCCCCAAAAAAAAAACTCCGTGGTTCCGCAGACCATAGCAAGCTAAAACGACACTGAGTAACTACTTAAACTTAAGCTAAACCAGCATTAACACAAACGCGAGACTTAGCCTATTATATTACTATTAAAAGTCGTTATAGATTCCAAAAACGATGCCTGTCTATACCCTACCAATGCAAGGTTATATTTGAAGTGGCTCCGCGCTCCGTGGCTCCGCAGTGAAACTCATTATAGATTCCGAAACACGATGCCTTTATCGATTAATCCAAATCCTAACCCATCATTTAAAAACACACTAACCGTCAACAATGGGTGCTCACTAATTTAGGGTTCTTTAGGGCTAAGTCACTAAACAACACAGAAACATAATGCTTCTGAAATGTTCCTGTCAATTAATTCAAACGCTAACCATCATTTGAAAACACCCTAACCGTCAACAATGGGTGCTCACTGAATTAGGGTTCTTTAGGGCTAAGTAATTAAACAACATAGAAACATAATGCTTCTTAAAGTGCCACTACGACGAAATTTGACCATTTCTTTTGCCACTTTTTTGTATTCCATAAGAACAAACAGTGGTAGAAATATCCAAATCAGTGAAAAAAGTTTGCAAAGGGGCCAATTATACCACACATTTTAAAGAGAGTTTACCGTCAAAATCACGTCCGCCATAATACGCGAATCCGTTCCCGTGGGCGAGGAATGCCTAGTCATTTTTTAGCGTATGTGACGTCATACACTTAACATAATTGGACCTAAATGGCTGTCCGCATCTGATAAAAAGAAAGTCGACTGGTTCCTTTACGGTGTTCCAGGGCTTGATTATAATACCAATGTAAACCTCTTTGTATGCGTCCATTCATTTATTGTCCAATCGAACCGTTTTTGATTATAATTGTTTTTAATTATTTTTGTTAATCATTTATATACGTGTACTCAACTCCAACAACTATTATTGTTATCGTCTGACCTGTAACGCGGCTATATCATTGTAATTTATTTAACATAAGCTCTCTAGATGAGCTTCTATGCTCTTAGAGCAAATGTTAAGTCTTAATATTGTTTAAATAAAAAAAATAAAAAATACACTTAACGCATCGTTCTCAAGTTGCTTCGAACCCATACATTTCTTCTTTTATTCTCTTATCACTCTGAAACGAGCATAAAACATTTAATAGCTAAACTGCATTAAACACAAACAACAGATCAGGGACGGGCATCTCGTTTATTGATGCCCGACCTTCGATGATAAAGAAAGACCATGATGCAAGCTAAACATTTAAACTTCTAGAAACTCAGTGAAAGCAAAGAACAAGGTTATCTTGACGTACGTATCCATCTTTACTTTGACGTTGAAAAAGGCGATCACTAATTCCAGCCTGAGCGTTAGCAGCAGCCGAGGCACCACCGGCTCTAAAACTGGACATCCAGGTTTTGGAATGGGCCTAAATAAACCCAATCTTGCAGAACTAATACCCTAGCCCCAAAGTTGTTAATGCCAGTACTACGCATGCAGACGATACAATCAGAGACTTTCAAACTGCGAAAAAATGGTTAAGTTCAGCTTCGCGGCTTGAATATTACCTAAACAATAGTGTAATGGTACTTGTAATAAGGTCTGTTTCAGCCATAAACACTGAAACGATCCCTATAAATATCAGTCTTACTCTTCAGCAATGATATACAGCTCGACAAAATTTAACATCGCAGTAGTACAAACTGGCTAACTCAGTGAAACGCGGTGTATGCTGTAACACAAATTTCAGTTTAGTGAAGTCTGAAAAATTCACGGTAACATTCATATCTGAAGTAACAGGCCCCTTCTTGGAGTTAGTTCAGATAATTTCCTTTTTACCGGCTTCAAGAATATAACTGATATACTAATTTTGGAGCGCAAATGCTAGTAAAGCTGTACAATTTGTACGCCCAATTATTTCCGTAAATTAAGACTCTTGTACTGAATATGGACAATTACATTATTAGTAATAATCTTACAGCGCAACTGAAATCTCATATAGACGATAGAGGAGAAATTTCGGATAGGCCCAAATTATTGAAGGCTCTTGAATATATGTCCATTGTGTTAGCTTCCGCTTGAACAGCACGCAGGGGCGGCTGCTAACTTCCGTAACTGTGGATCCATAAAGCCATTAACCTTCAATGCAAATTAAACGCTTGTTCACCTTGTAAAAGGAGATAAAAAAACAATAATATATTAGAACAGGCCCAGTGGCCGCAACGCGATGCACAAACCACATTTCTCTATAATAAACAGGCTATTCAGTGTGTCGTTCCAGTGAACATAAAGTTAACAAGAGGCCCTGAGTGGCCTTAACTCGGGCCAGCTAGGAGTAGGTGAATATATGTTGGTGATGGAGAGTCTAGCATATTTTTATGTCATACATGGTTTGTGGTAGGGGAGCCGGAGAATAGACCGATTTAGTCTCTTAAGAATAATTATTGTGGTTCTTTGTCCCCAGAGAACCCATACCATTTTTCTCATAAGAATTATGTCTTGTAAAAATAATCCTATTTTAGAGGGGCTGGGATGTTAAACTGCCATGGAAGGCAAATTGCACAGCAGCCATTTTATAATATTAGTGAACATGAATTACAGTGAGGAATGCAGTTAATTCTGTCCTACCCTGCTGCATGGTTCAAGGCTTGCTTGGTTTTAAAACAACACAAGTCTTTAAAATAATACAATATTCCTTTGAACTTTCTCACAGTGGCTTTGCACTGTAGCAGTAGCTTTGCATTTTTACTGGCAGGTAGCACAGTATAGATTTATTTACCCACCATTTACAAAAAGATGAATTTAAGGCAGCAGTCATGATTATGTTTTATGTTATATGCTACCATCTACCAGTACTACATTTAGCCTGCATATAAATATACAAATATATACTGGCACCAAGGGAGGAGAGGAAAAGAAAGACTACCATGTACCACTACTAGTATTGCCTGCTTGCATCATCGAAGTGGTCACCCTATTGGCTGAGCGTGATTGAGACCTGGGATCCAATGACAGTTTTTCCTTTCTGCTCTTGGAATTGATAGAGCCATAACTTATATAACTCGACGTTTTACATATGTTTTTCGATTTGTACTCACCGGTTCAGGTTTTATGACAGTTTGGTTTATAGTGATGGCTTTCCATGAGATATCCTGCTATTCTTTTGACAGTTTCATCTTATAGCTCGGTTTCCTAATGCACCTATCAATGTTAAGCCCAAGGGAGGGAGGGGGGGGGGGGGGGGGGGGGGGGGGGGGTCAAGGGGTGGGGATTTGACATTCTCTCCCAAAACAGTTTCAAATTCTCCACCCTCGGGACAACACATGTGGTCAAAAATATCAAATATCTGCCCTATTTCCTTATGTTTCCTATAAATAGTCCCACCATGGGCAGGCAGCCGGCTATGTCGAAATTCTGCCTGTCAAATCCCCACCCCTTGCACCCCCCTCGGGCTTAATATTGATAGGTGCATAAGTCACATCTAATTCAATTCTAATACAGTATTCTCGGTTTGTAAGTCATATCCAGTTCTGTTTATGGGTATAATTTGTGGTCAATTCGGATGCCGCTGTGTAACCACTGAGTTCCATTATTCTTTTGACAATTTCAAAATTTTCTTCTTGAATCTTGCTCTCTATGAAGTCACGTACAGTTCAATTTACGGTCGATTCATTTCCAGTTCGAATTACAGTCTCTCATTTAATACACGTAATAAAATGTTAAAAGTAGGGTACAAGTAAAATTTGTGTGCGTACATAAACACATAATTTCAACCTCACCAGTTCAGATTTCCGTTCGCGTTCAAAGACAAGGGTCGATCACTGTTCACTTCCAGCTTTTGCGACTCTTGAGTTGAAGTCTTAGTAAAGTCAAGATCTCCTGAAGTACTCTTGTCCGGGTTATGCTTTTTGTATTCTACAGAGTCTTTACATACTTAATATGATGAGAACAACTAACACGTGTGTACAACTTAACGTCCTCTTTATTCTGCTCTTTTAACCTATGACGTCACTGTTCTCTGACGTCATACAGATACAACATTCCTCCTTCCTATTATAATAATCAAAACTTTCTTACAGGATGTGGACACCACTAGAAACTAATTATAAGTCCAACCTCTTAGGTGCTTTACTCAAACGTCCAGAACGAGTAAATGTTACAGGAGTGCTCGCATGCTGAGGGCTGGTATGCTGAGGGCTGATTACAGGAACTTGACTAAACTCTAAACCAGGAATATCCTTGACTACAGAAGTAGGGGTCTGATCAGACTTAGGAACTAATTGTTCAACTGGGGTAGGTTGTACAACAAGAATGTGATTATATTCCACAATTTCATTACCCTCCCGTTCAGTAATTAAACCCTGGCATCTTCAGGCAAGGGCACCCAACGAAGTTTTCGGTTAAAAAGCTGTTCTGGAGAGTAAGTTAGCCTAAAACGTTCGGATTTGAAAAAAGTGTCCCTAGAAAATTGTTTTCTGAAATACTGGCTAGAAAATTTGTTTTCAATCCCTAGAAAATTATAGAAGAAAAGGGAGACTAAAAGGTTTTCCCTAAAATATTCGTACGTCCCAATTCGTCTGATCAATAGAGACAGTACAGGAAAAAAGAATCCCTAAAAAATTCGTACCTCCACAAAACTTTGCCACATGAAGTTACTTGGGCTAGAAAATTCTTGTTATGTTCTAGACTACTAACAAATTCGTACGCCGGGAATATTTTGCCATAGTATTTTCGGTTGACGCGATTTCCACCTAGAAAATCCGAACGCTAATAGCTTTCTAGAATACGTCAAAAGACATAGTAGGCGCCTTAAAATGGCTAGATAAGCTGCAGACAACTGGTTTCAAACGAATTTCAAAAAGTACTCGTTGGGTGCCCTTGATCAGGTATTAGATGATTGGCGTGAACATATCTGCGAGCATTTCCCGGTACTCTCACAAGATACGTTTCGGGTCCTTGTACAGCCACAATTGTACCCGATATCCATTTTTCCTTCCCCCCTCTCACATTCTTAACCCTGACTTGTTGATGTAAATCAAAGGACCTCATTTTAGGGTGGACATCTCTGTACAGTTTAGATGCAACTTGCTTGTTTTCTACACTGCTTTGCAAACTAGGTTTGACTAAAGAGAGGTGTGTTCTAGGTTCTCTTTTTAGAAAAAGTTCTGCTGGAGTCTTACCTGTGGTTGAATGTGGAATATTTATGTATCGAAACAGAATATCAGCCACTGTGTGTTGTATTGACTTCTTGTTGTCATATGTCTTATACATACCTTTGAATGTCTGTATGTGTCTCTCTGCTAATCCATTACTTGCTGGATGGTATGGAGGGCACAGTGTATGCTTAACCCGATTCATTCTCAAAAATGTTTTGAATTCTTCAGATATGAATTGTGGTCCATTATCACTTACCACTTCAATTCTCGTGGCAATCCATACCTGGAAAATACAGTCCTGAGAATATAAATGGTAACAGTGGCAGTGGTGCTGCTCATGGGAAACACCTCCATCCATTTGGAATGGCTATCCACTATAACAAAGAATTGTTGGCCCTTTACTTCAGCAAAATCAATATGTATTCTTTGCCAAGGTTCAGTACACCAGGGCCATAAGAGCAAAGGAACAGCTTTAGGAGAAGTTTGTGTATTAACACAGTTCTCACAAAATCTGACTTTATCTTCTATGTCCTGGTCAATACCTGGCCACCACACAAATGATCTTGAAAGGGCTTTCATACGACACATTCCAGGATGACACTCATGCAGTTCTTCCAACAAACGTTCTTGTAGTGTGATAGGAATAATCACACGCCTGCCCCAAAGAAGGCACCCATTTTCTAGGGAAAGTTCTTCCCTACGAGTCCAGTATGGTCTATTGTTCTGAATCTAAACAGTGATCTGGCCATCCTGAGGATGTATATTCATAGACCTTGACAAGTATTCTGTCTTTCTTAGTACTCTCAGCAATCTCCAATGCAGTTATAGGTAGACTACTCACCACTGTATTATGTACAAATTGTTCATCTGGGTCAAGATCTTCATCTTTAGTATGCAAGGGAAGTCTACTGAAGAAATATGCATTAGCATTGTCTGATGACTTCCTATAGACTATTTCGTACTGATACCCTGACAAAATTATGGCCCACCGTTGCAGTCTAGCAGCTGCCAATGAGGGAATACCAGATTTAGGACCCACACACTCTAATTGACCCATTAGATTTTGGAACATGTACCACAGGACTAGCCCAATTACTGTGAGATACTGGATACAATATATCAGCCTGAACAAGCCTCTCATACTCTTTTTCTACTTCCGATACAAGCGAGTAAGGCACAGGTCTATCTTTCATGAATACTGGCCTGACTCCTTCTTTGAGTTTCAAATTACCAGTAAAACCTTTGATGCCAGAGCCTTGGTTACTGAATAACACTTGGTATTTATCTAACAAATTATTGAACTCAGCTGGGAACACCTGGGATTTAGGTATTATATACATACTCTGACACAGTCTGGAACAGAATGTATTTTTGCCATTTTGTCTGGGACCGGGTCGCAAAAATACAGTGTAAGGGTTTCAAGGTTTCAGCCGCACACCCCCATCCAAATTTATAGGGGTAAATCCGCGGGAAATTAACGGCTTGTTTTAATTCTCTTTTATTTAGCGTAGATACATCCTGGTAGTATTGTGATTCCCTTCCAAGGTTCCTTTATCAAGTAAATTCCATGGCCATTTCGAGCCGTTCAGTAGACCTGATTTCACTGCATCGAACGCCTCGTGGAAATACCGTTAATCGCATCTCGCTCACTCCGGATTGGGATACCTTAAAGAAATTCGTTTGATTGATCGTACAATAATCTACTCCGCAGGCATCTCTAGTTTTCGCACTCGGATATCCCTCTTCTTGTTTGCCACAGGAAGTCCAAAATAGAGATGTTTGCAGAGGAGACTAGTAAAACGACTTTAAATAGCGTCGTGTCCTGACGTTCGAATCGTTACGATATTCCATAGCACCTCAGTTTTCCCAGTGTGCGATATCCCCTTTCAACTGCATCCTCAAGGTCACCGACTCTCATTTGACGAACAGGAAGAGTCGCCTTATCAGCAAGCAGACCTTCATCACTTCTCCATGTATGATCATTCTTGTCACAGTTACAGCCGTATGATGTATCAGCACACGAGTTGGTCATACCACATGCGCACTTACCGCTGCCTGGAGTCGCACCGCCCCAGTAGTTCATCTTGTTACCGTCACGTGACACCCACCACGCAAAACCCCTTGTCACAAACCTTGTAGCATAACATTCCCACTTGATAAACTGCTCACAGTGAGAGGGCACACGTGTTAGGTGTGCTAACTGAGTCAGACTGACACCCTGGTATGTGACGTCACGAGAGTAGGATCCTTGATTTGCATGACTTGGATTATGTGGCACCAGTGTTCTGGCCTCGCTGTCATGGCTGATCACCGTCACCCCCACCCCTCCCTTGTCAGTTATATCACAGTACACTGTAAACGGAAGCTGACCACCTGTACCGTCCGGGTCGACTGACGTAATTTCCGTTTGGTGCATCACGACGCTGCATTTTAATAGTGCTGCATGACCTCTTATCTGTAAAACAGATCAGTTGTATATTGTGAATAACATTTATGAATTAATTTGACGGGTATTACGGTCTGGTGAAACATATCAAATCGTACATTAAAAATATTAAATTCAAAGTATTTTAAGCTTACTGCTGCATTCAATAATTAATACACTATTAATATTGATCGACGGGATACCATCATGATCTAATAGTGCATCTGCTAATTCATGCTACTCCTCTAACAAAGGAAGCATGATTTGACCAACTGGCCTTTTAACAAGGAGCATTGTGGCCCTCAATCAAACAAATTCGTAAACTCCAATGACCTTTTGCAGGACAGGATCACGTGATTGTATTGAGTGGCAAAATATTCAAAACTTCATTTATTAAAATGCACTCTATTGTTATTAGCAAAACCTCTTTGTGAATTCTATTTTCCACTGAATGGTAATAAGTTCAGCGCATGAAACGTTCGCCGTCTGAATAAACCAGTCACTCGAACGTACTTAATGGTAATAAGTTCAGCGCAATATGAAACGTCCGCCATCTGAATCAACCAGTCGCTGAACGTCAAACTTAGGGAGCAGGTCAAAACACATGCCCTCTCGACGGACCCATTTTGGGGTAGAGGGGTGAGGACTGCTGCCAGCCATCTCCTCTGGAGAGAAAACTCGATATTAAAAAATATTTTGTTCTTAAATATCTTCAAAACTAAAAGGCATAATCTAGAAACAAATGCACTGCATTTTTTGTCTCACGTTATCATTTCATTTTCTGTGTTAAAATTACCACTAGGCCCCCAGAATGGAAAATAGGTCAAAAATTGGGGATGGGGTGGTACCCTGCGCTGACAGCTGTGTCTGTTGAAAAAAATGGGTCCCTATCTGTGGCATGTGTTTTGACCTGCTCCCTTAATGGTAACAAGACAATAACCACTTTGTGCCGAAATTTATCACTACCAAAAATAACTCGGTTCAAACTTCATTGAAAAACACAGTTTTATCAGATCTATACAATCGGAACTATTGACCAAATTGATGTGAAAAGAGTTACGTCACCCAACTCAAAGTCAATGGCAAACTACTCGAGAGAATAGGCCTTTTGTAACAGAAGGTCACGTGATCATGACTTGTTGGCCCATAGCAACGCCATACTGGGTTGCAAGCTAACCAGCTCTCCCTTGACAACCAATAGAGATTGACTGACCCGTGTATCATAGCTGGACTTCGAAGCGTTTTTTTTTCTTTCTTACTAAATTCCTCTCGAAATAAGTCTCATACAGAACAAAAGGAAAGGTTTTTCTTTTCTATTGATCCAGCATTTCGACAAATATGCTGGGCAAATAGAGTTAGGACGCTCAAACACAAGGCGGCCACTCAACAAGGTAAACAAGGAAGGTAAAGTAGTCATAATTAAACGAATAGTATTGTAATAGTTGAGCAGATTCCGGATCGATTTCAGAATACAACGTCAATTTTCAAGGTCTCCCCACCCCCCCCCCCCCCCCCCAAAGAAACTCCGTGGTTCCGCAGACCATAGCAAGCTAAAACGACACTGAGTAACTACTTAAACTTAAGCTAAACAGGCATTAACACAAACGCGAGACTTAGCCTATTATATTACTATTAAAAGTCGTTATAGATTCCAAAAACGATGCCTGTCTATACCCTACCAATGCAAGGTTATATTTGAAGTGGCTCCGCGCTCCGTGGCTCCGCAGTGAAACTCATTATAGATTCCGAAACACGATGCCTTTATCGATTAATCCAAATCCTAACCCATTATTTAAAAACACACTAACCGTCAACAATGGGTGCTCACTAATTTAGGGTTCTTTAGGGCTAAGTCACTAAACAACACAGAAACATAATGCTTCTGAAATGTTCCTGTCAATTAATTCAAACGCTAACCATCATTTGCAAACACCCTACCCGTCAACAATGGGTGCTCACTGAATTAGGGTTCTTTAGGGCTAAGTAATTAAACAACATAGAAACATAATGCTTCTTAAAGTGCCACTACGACGAAATTTGACCATTTCTTTTGCCACTTTTTTGTATTCCATAAGAACAAACAGTGGCAGAAATATCCAAATCAGTGAAAAAAGTTTGCAAAGGGGCCAATTAGACCACACATTTTAAAGAGAGTTTACCGTCAAAATCACGTCCGCCATAATACGCGAATCCGTTCCCGTGGGCGAGGAATGCCTAGTCATTTTTTAGCGTATGTGACGTCATACACTTAACATAATTGGACCTAAATGGCTGTCCGCATCTGATAAAAAGAAAGTCGACTGGTTCCTTTACGGTGTTCCAGGGCTTGATTATAATACCAATGTAAACCTCTTTGTATGCGTCCATTCATTTATTGTCCAATCGAACCGTTTTTGATTATAATTGTTTTTAATTATTTTTGTTAATCATTTATATACGTGTACTCAACTCCAACAACTATTATTGTTATCGTCTGACCTGTAACGCGGCTATATCATTGTAATTTATTTAACATAAGCTCTCTAGATGAGCTTCTATGCTCTTAGAGCAAATGTTAAGTCTTAATATTGTTTAAATAAAAAATAAAATAAAAAAATACACTTAACGCATCGTTCTCAAGTTGCTTCGAACCCATACATTTCTTCTTTTATACTCTTATCACTCTGAAACGAGCATAAAACATTTAATAGCTAAACTGCATTAAACACAAACAACAGATCAGGGACGGGCATCTCGTTTATTGATGCCCGACCTTCGATGATAAAGAAATACCATGATGCAAGCTAAACATTTAAACTTCTAGAAACTCAGTGAAAGCAAAGAACAAGGTTATCTTGACGTACGTATCCATCTTTACTTTGACGTTGAAAAAGGCGATCACTAATTCCAGCCTGAGCGTTAGCAGCAGCCGAGGCACCACCGGCTCTAAAACTGGACATCCAGGTTTTGGAATGGGCCTAAATAAATCCAATCGTGCAGAACTAATAGTTGTTAATGCCAGTACTACGCATGCAGACGATACAATCAGAGACTTTCAAACTGCGAAAAAATGGTTAAGTTCAGCTTCGCGGCTTGAATATTACCTAAACAATAGTGTAATGGTACTTGTAATAATGTCTGTTTCAGCCATAAACACTGAAACGATCCCTATAAATATCAGTCTTACTCTTCAGCAATGATATACAGCTCGACAGAACTGTTATCGCAAAATTTAACATCGCAGTAGTACAAACTGGCTAACTCATTGAAACGCGGTGTATGCTGTAACACAAATTGCAGTTTAGTGAAGTCTGAAAAATTCACGGTAACATTCATATCTGAAGTAACAGGCCCCTTCTTGGAGTTAGTTCAGATAATTTCCTTTTTTACCGGCTTCAAGAATATAACTGATATACTAATTTTGGAGCGCAAATGCTAGTAAAGCTGTACAATTTGTACGCCCAATTATTTCCGTAAATTAAGACTCTTGTACTGAATATGGACAATTACATTATTAGTAATAATCTTACAGCGCAACTGAAATCTCATATAGACGATAGAGGAGAAATTTCGGATAGGCCCAAATTATTGAAGGCTCTTGAATATATGTCCATTGTGTTAGCTTCCGCTTGAACAGCACGCAGGGGCGGCTGCTAACTTCCGTAACCATTAACCTTCAATGCAAATTAAACGCTTGTTCACCTTGTAAAAGGAGATAAAAAAACAATAATATATTAGAACAGGCCCAGTGTCCGCAACGCGATGCACAAACCACATTTCTCTATAATAAACAGGCTATTCAGTGTGTCGTTCCAGTGAACATAAAGTTAACAAGAGGCCCTGAGTGGCCTTAACTCGGGCCAGCTAGGAGTAGGTGAATATATGTTGGTGATGGAGTTCTAGCATATTTTTATGTCACACATGGTTTGTGGTAGGGGAGCCGGAGAATAGACCGATTTAGTCTCTTAAGAATAATTATTGTGGTTCTTTGTCCCCAGAGAACCCATACCATTATTCTAATAAGAATTATGTCTTGTAAAAATAATCCTATTTTAGAGGGGCTGGGATGTTAAACAGCCATGGAAGGCAAATTGCACAGCAGCCATTTTATAATATTAGTGAACATGAATTACAGTGAGGAATGCAGTTAATTCTGTCCTACCCTGCTGCATGGTTCAAGGCTTGCTTGGTTTTAAAACAACACAAGTCTTTAAAATAATACAATATTCCTTTGAACTTTCTCACAGTGGCTTTGCACTGTAGCAGTAGCTTTGCATTTTTACTGGCAGGTAGCACAGTATAGATTTATTTACCCACCATTTACAAAAAGATGAATTTAAGGCAGCAGTCATGATTATGTTTTATGTTATATGCTACCATCTACCAGTACTACATTTAGCCTGCATATAAATATACAAATATATACTGGCACCAAGGGAGGAGAGGAAAAGAAAGACTACCATGTACCACTACTAGTATTGCCTGCTTGCATCATCGAAGTGGTCACCCTATTGGCTGAGCGTGATTGAGACCTGGGATCCAATGACAGTTTTTCCTTTCTGCTCTTGGAATTGATAGAGCCATAACTTATATAACTCGACGTTTTACATATGTTTTTCGATTTGTACTCACCGGTTCAGGTTTTATGACAGTTTCAAATTCTCCACCCTCGGGACAACACATTTGGTCAAAAATATCAAATATCTGCCCTATTTCCTTATGTTTCCTATAAATAGTCCCACCATGGGCAGGCAGCCGGCTATGTCGAAATCTGCCTGTCAAATCCCCACCCCTTGCACCCCCCTCGGGCTTAATATTGATAGGTGCATAAGTCACATCTAATTCAATTCTAATACAGTATTCTCGGTTTGTAAGTCATATCCAGTTCTGTTTATGGGTATAATTTGTGGTCAATTCGGATGCCGCTGTGTAACCACTGAGTTCCATTATTCTTTTGACAATTTCAAAATTTTCTTCTTGAATCTTGCTCTCTATGAAGTCACATACAGTTCAATTTACGGTCGATTCATTTCCAGTTCGAATTACAGTCTCTCATTTAATACACGTAATAAAATGTTAAAAGTAGGGTACAAGTAAAATTTGTGTGCGTACATAAACACATAATTTCAACCTCACCAGTTCAGATTTCCGTTCGCGTTCAAAGACAAGGGTCGATCACTGTTCACTTCCAGCTTTTGCGACTCTTGAGTTGAAGTCTTAGTAAAGTCAAGATCTCCTGAAGTACTCTTGTCCGGGTTATGCTTTTTGTATTCTACAGAGTCTTTACATACTTAATATGATGAGAACAACTAACACGTGTGTACAACTTAACGTCCTCTTTATCCTGCTCTTTTAACCTATGACGTCACTGTTCTCTGACGTCATACAGATACAACATTCCTCCTTCCTATTATAATAATCAAAACTTTCTTACAGGATGTGGACACCACTAGAAACTAATTATAAGTCCAACCTCTTAGGTGCTTTACTCAAACGTCCAGAACGATTAAATGTTACAGGAGTGCTCGCATGCTGAGGGCTGGTATGCTGAGGGCTGATTACAGGAACTTGACTAAACTCTAAACCAGGAATATCCTTGACTACAGAAGTAGGGGTCTGATCAGACTTAGGAACTAATTGTTCAACTGGGGTAGGTTGTACAACAAGAATGTGATTATATTCCACAATTTCATTACCCTCCCGTTCAGTAATTAAACCCCTGGCATCATCAGGCAAGGGCACCCAACGCAGTTTTCGGTTAAAAAGCTGTTCTGGAGAGTAAGTTAGCCTAAAACGTTCGGATTTGAAAAGTGTCCCTAGAAAATTGTTTTCTGAAATACTGGCTAGAAAATTTGTTTTCAATCCCTAGAAAATTATAGAAGAAAAGGGAGACTAAAAGGTTTTCCCTAAAATATTCGTACGTCCCAATTCGTCTGATCAATAGAGACAGTACAGGAAAAAAGAATCCCTAAAAAAATCGTACCTCCACAAAACTTTGCAACATGAAGTTACTTGGGCTAGAAAATTATTGTTATGTTCTAGACTACTAACAAATTCGTACGCCGGGAATATTTTGCCATAGTATTTTCGGTTGACGCGATTTCCACCTAGAAAATCCGAACAGCTAATAGCTTTCTAGAATACGTCAAAAGACATAGTAGGCGCCTTAAAATGGCTAGATAAGCTGCAGACAACTGGTTTCAAACGAATTTCAAAAAGTACTCGTTGGGTGCCCTTGATCAGGTATTAGATGATTGGCGTGAACATATCTGCGAGCATTTCCCGGTACTCTCACAAGATACGTTTCGGGTCCTTGTACAGCCACAATTGTACCCGGTATCCATTTTTCCTTCCCCCCTCTCACATTCTTAACCCTGACTTGTTGATGTAAATCAAAGGACCTCATTTTAGGGTGAACATCTCTGTACAGTTTAGATGCAACTTGCTTGTTTTCTACACTGCTTTGCAAACTAGGTTTGACTAAAGAGAGGTGTGTTCTAGGTTCTCTTTTTAGAAAAAGTTCTGCTGGAGTCTTACCTGTGGTTGAATGTGGAATATTTATGTATCGAAACAGAATATCAGCCACTGTGTGTTGTATTGACTTCTTGTTGTCATATGTCTTATACATACCTTTGAATGTCTGTATGTTTCTCTCTGCTAATCCATTACTTGCTGGATGGTATGGAGGGCACAGTGTATGCTTAACCCGATTCATTCTCAAAAATGTTTTGAATTCTTCAGATATGAATTGTGGTCCATTATCACTTACCACTTCTCGTGGCAATCCATACCTGGAAAATACAGTCCTGAGAATATCAATGGTAACAGTGGCAGTGGTGCTGCTCATTGGAAACACCTCCATCCATTTGGAATGGCTATCCACTATAACAAAGAATTGTTGGCCCTTTACTTCAGCAAAATCAATATGTATTCTTTGCCAAGGTTCAGTACACCAGGGCCATAAGAGCAAAGGAACAGCTTTAGGAGAAGTTTGTGTATTAACACAGTTCTCACAAAATCTGACTTTATCTTCTATGTCCTGGTCAATACCTGGCCACCACACAAATGATCTTGAAAGGGCTTTCATACGACACATTCCAGGATGACACTCATGCAGTTCTTCCAACAAACGTTCTTGTAGTGTGATAGGAATAATCACACGCCTGCCCCAAAGAAGGCACCCATTTTCTAGGGAAAGTTCTTCCCTACGAGTCCAGTATGGTCTATTGTTCTGAATCTAAACAGTGATCTGGCCATCCTGAGGATGTATATTCAAAGACCTTGACAAGTATTCTGTCTTTCTTAGTACTCTCAGCAATCTCCAATGCAGTTATAGGTAGACTACTCACCTCTGTATTATGTACAAATTGTTCATCTGGGTCAAGATCTTCATCTTTAGTATGCAAGGGAAGTCTACTGAAGAAATCTGCATTAGCATTGTCTGATGACTTCCTATAGACTATTTCGTACTGATACCCTGACAAAATTATGGCCCACCGTTGCAGTCTAGCAGCTGCCAATGAGGGAATACCAGATTTAGGACCAAATATGCGTGCATGTTAAAGGTTGATGGTCAGTCACTAAGGTGAACTTCCTACCATAGAGATAAAGATGGAATCGTTTTATGCCAACAATAATGGCTAACCCCTCTTTTTCTATTTGGGCATAGTTTTTCTCAGCACTATTTAGTTTGCGAGATGCATATTCAATAGGTCTTTCTGTACCATCCTCCATTTTGTGGCTTAAAACTGCCCCAACATCATATGAGCTTGCATCAACACTCAATATGAGGGGTTTGTTTGGGTCATAATGAACCAATATCTGTTCACTGGAGAGAACCTCTTTGGCCCACAAAAAAGCTACTTCACAGCCTTCATTCCAGAACCATTCAGTCTTGCTACTGAGAAGTTCATACAGAGGATGCAACTTGGAAGAAAAATCCTCTATGAACTTGGAGTAATAATTGATTATGCCTAAAAACGACCTCAATTCTGAGATGTCTGCAGGTCTAGGGGCCAATTTCAAGGCATCAAGTTTACTCTTCACAGGACTAATCCCTTGCTTGCTTAACATGTGTCCCATATACTTCACCTGGGCTTTGAAAAATTCACACTTTGTCCCATTTAACCTTACATTATGTTTAGCTAATCTGCTGAACACCTGCTCGAGAATCTTCATGTGAGCAGATGCACCACCAGATGTTGCTACTAATATATCATCTACTCTTACCATCACTCCTGGGATCCCTGATAGCATGGTATCCATCACCCTCTGGAATTGAGCAGTTGCAGTTTTTACTCCTAAACATAACCGCTTGGACTTAAACAAACCTTTACGCGTGTTGATTGTGAGTAATTCAGAGGATTCTTCATCCAGAAATAACTGGTTAAAAGCACTGGCTAAATCAATAACAGAGAATGTATCTGGGGTACAACCCTCCCTAGATAGCATGGCAAACATGTATTGTACATTAGGTAATTTGTACACATCATCATCAATGCGTTCATTGACTGCTTTGTAGTCCCCACACACTCTAATTGATCCATTAGATTTTGGAACATGTACCACAGGACTAGCCCAGTTACTGTGAGATACTGGATACAATACATATCAGCCTGAACAAGCCTCTCATACTCTTTTTCTACTTCCGATACAAGCGAGTAAGGCACAGGTCTATCTTTCATGAATACTGGCCTGACTCCTTCTTTGAGTTTCAAATTACCAGTAAAACCTTTGATGCCAGAGCCTTGGTTACTGAATAACACTTGGTATTTATCTAACAAATTATTGAACTCAGCTGGGAACACCTGGGATTTAGGTATTATATACATACTCTGACACAGTTGAACGAGAAGCCCCTGTATCTATCTCCATAGCCACATTAGTATCACCTACTTGGATATTAACTACGTACGGTTTACTAGTGGCAGTTCCAGCGTTATGTTCAGTTTCAGTTCGGTACAAACCAAAGGCAACATCACTCTCTACATCTACTTCATCATCAGAGCCAGACTCACAACTGTTCATGTTCAAATTCTGGGGTTTTCTTTGACGAAAAGTTCCTGACAATCTGTCTTTACACACAGGACGAATGTGTCCTTTTCGCAGACAGTGATGACATGTGGCATCTCAGTCTATACTTGCAACAACTTGAATCATGTGCAGTACTGCCACACGATTTACACTTATCAAGACTCCCATCATTCCTTGGATTGTTACGGTTTCCACTAGCTTTCTTCTTTATTCCTTTATAAAGTTGAAAAGTTTGAACTGCGTTAGCTTCTTCCCGCACCGACTCTCCCATGTGCTCTTTGTTTGCTTTTCCCGCCATTTCGTCTGCAACGCATCGATCATGTGCTATGGCGTAAGTCAAATCTCTTATTGACAAAAGATGGCGCTGCGTTCTTGACATTTTAGGATGCAATCCGGACACCAATCTGTCCCGGAGGGCTTGAGTCAAAAATGCACCGAAGTTACACGTAGAAGCCAATTTCTTCAACCTCGCCACGAAAACTGAGACACACTCTCCTTCTTCTTGTGAAGCAGACCAAAATTATGTCTTTCAGCGATCACAATCGGAGCCGGTTCGTAACGTTCTTGTAAGCTCCGTTTAAGCTCTTCATACGTCTTCTCATTAGGATTTTCAGGATCACAGAGATTCTTCAACAGCTTGTAAGCATCTGGACCAATTACTGCCAGGAATACATTCACCTTCCTGTCTGGATCAACTTCATTCGCCGCCATGAAGGCTTCGCAACGATCAGCATAATCACTGAAATTCTCGATCTTTTCGTCAAAACTACCCACATTTCCAAAGATTGTAGCCATGTCTATGCATTCATGGGCACGGATCCCATCCTCGTCGCCAATTTTGTATTCTACAGAGTCTTTACAGACTTAATATGATGAGAACAACTAACACGTGTGTACAACTTAACGTCCTCTTTATTCTGCTCTTTTAACCTATGACGTCACTGTTCTCTGACGTCATACAGATACAACAATGCTAAATACAGGAATCGCTCACATGATGAAATATCAAAATCCCTCATTTGTCATTTGATCTCCTCAAACCCTTGTGAAACAGGATTCAAGCTTTAGTCTGAATGCTAGAATATTCTAGAATATTCTGGGATTATTCTAGAATGTTCAAGAAATGAGCATCAAAGCAATTCAAGCTTTTTCATGTTCTAGAAATTCCAGCTTTTTCCAGCTTTGTTTTTCTGGAAAAAGCTTGAATAACCTGGAATGGATATTACATTCTAGAAATTCCAGCTTTTTCCAGCTTTGGTAATCTTGGAAAAGCTTGAATAATCTGGAATCTGACAGGTTCTATTTAACATTCTAGAAATTCCAGCTTTTTCCAGCTTTGGTAATTCATGGAAAAGCTCGAATAACCTGGAATGGATATTACATTTAGAAATTCAAGCTTTTTCCAGCTTTGGTAATTCTTGGAAAAACTTGATTACTTTCACAAAAATGAACAGTCGTATCTATTTCCTATCCACATGCTTAAGTTGTCACAAATAATTGCACACATTTACTATAATTATTTTTACTATCTGAGCAGTTTATCGGATAGTCCACAGTTATACTTTCACTACCTTTTGGCTAATTAATAACTACACTGTATATGTTACAAAGATAGTTAATAGATAAGGCTATCTAAAAACTATCAACACAAACCTATCCGAAAACTATCTGCATTTAATGTAGTAGAAAACTAGCCTATCTAAAAACTATCCGAAAATGATAAAAAAATTGGATAGTAAAAAACTAGCCAGGTTTGTGTTCTTGCAGTTAGGTTTCAGATTATCCGAAAACTATCTGCATGTATGATAGTACAATGTAGAAAACTAGGCTATCCAATAACTATCTGAAAATAATAATAAAATATGGATAGTAAAAAAACTAAGGAGCATAAAGGAGGGCTAAGGAGCGTAAAGGATGGCTAAGGAGCGTAAAGGATGGCTAAGGAGGGATAAGGAGGGCTTAGGAGCGTAAAGGAGGGCTAAGGAGCGTAAAGGAGGGCTATTGAGGAGCGTAAAGGAGGGCTATAATGAGCGCAAAGGAGGGACTTCGGCTACTAAGGAGATGCTTTCGAGACACTATGTGTCGGGACATTATGTGCAGCTACATGAAGTAGTTCCCATCGTGGGGACGTGTTAGACTATGGAGATGCGAACCTTGTTTATAAGTTACGAATTAACCTTTGACAATATCCGGGTATTATAATATACTTTCAACCAATCACGTCGCGGAGAATACCAGGTATCGTGTTCGGTAACCAATCCGATTCACGGGACGCACGCTTTCAATTAATTTGGCGCTCAAACTCAAAGTACGTACGTATAATATTACTCGTCAACCGTCTTCTACACGTGAAGTTGGACTGTTTGTTACAAATTCTCTGTCTACTGCTATGGTTTTTAGCATTATCAAACTCTTATTTCTTTAATAACAATCTTCAGGATTCCTCAAGAATCGAAGGTAAGTGCAGCATTGTCAATTTCGCTCAGAAAAGTACGTCGATTACGACGTTAGAACCGATTTCAGTGTAACGTGTACCGCGCAAATTTAGCCACTAATCTGAAGTCTCTCGAAGTCTGAAGTATTTGGAATACGAAAGAGCACCAAGTTATTTGATTCAGTACCTCAAAACCATAAACAAGTGAGAGCATGTATGTATCAAATAAGTGCGTCGAATGTATTAATATAAACATTGAAATCCGTTGTATTATTTGACCGCTTTTTACGGTCGATCTGCCAGGCACTTTTAATATTTTCCAGTCGTTGTACACGTATATCGATCGCCCTTTCCCCATGGCTAAAGGCTCTTTGCTTTTAATAGGTTTTCTAATTATTTAGCAGTATGTATGTACATGTATAAAAGTGACTAATCGTGTATGTTGTTGTTTTCTTGTAGGGCAAACCAATATAGAGAAAGGGTTTCAGAGAATGGGCTAGAAAGCTAAAACTGGAGGGATAGGAGAACTAGTGCAGCTGAGTGAAAATTAAACCTTAATTTAGTTGGCCTGATTGCAGAATGACCTCAGTTCACTTGAAAGTGACTAAAGACATTAAAAGTGGTATTGTTTTTTGAAGGCAAGGGGTTCGAGCTAAAAAAACAGATGAGATTTTACAAGGGTTTGTTTGGTACAAGAATGTTGGCTGAGTTCCTGGAACAAGATTAAGTTTAACATTATAGGATTGCTGCATACATGTAGATCCATTTATATCCAAAGATTACATTACAACTGTAGGATTTATTTAATTTTAGAGGCCATGACCACAAATGGTTCCATTTTGTGTTCAACATAACCCAATTTTGTAAGTCTAGTGTGATCTAATAATTATTATAACATGCAACCAGAGGAGTCAGGGTGTTGCAGTGGTATTCACCTTTGTGACCCGGATGCAATTCTAGTTCGTGGGCACCACATGTGAGTTGAGTTTGTTGGTATTCACCCTTGCTCCAAGGGTTTTTATTCGGGTTATCCGGTAAATTCCAATTTGATCAGTGGTTTAGCATAGTCCTGGCTTTGATCACCCCCTATGGTAGTTGCAGGTCCCGTTAAAAAAATCAGGGATTTCTTACCCGAACAGTGGCTGTGAGGTGTATCACCAGATTGATTGGCCTATATAACCAGAGAAGAAGGGGAGGCGATAATTATAATTTTATGGTATAAGGATTCAGGGTTCATTTAATGGGACACTTCGAAAATTAATTAGCTATATATATAAGTCTAGTGTCTGAGTATTCTGCAATCTCTGCTACATGTACCTATAGCTCCTTGTGTAGTATATTTGTACTGTCAATTGAAAGTTAGCAAATCCCATTGTAAATATTGCTTTTAAATGATCTAATTTGAGTTTCCAATTTTGTTCTTTTTAAAAATAAACAAGATTGAGCTATTATGAAATGTTATATTGTGTTTTCATCTTTTCTCCATGCAATACTATATATTATATACATGTAGCTTATATGCTGTTTCATACGTTCGGCATGTAGTAATTAATTTTATTATTTAAACTTGTAAGCTTAAAATATCTATAGATACAGTGTACATGTATTGTTTATACTTAATATATACTTACATGTATCACACAATGTTATGTTTGTGTGGCAGTTACTGTTTACAGTATATTATTACATATATGTATGCCTCATCAATTTAATGCTACATTGACATGTAATTAATCTGCTTTCTACATGTACATGTATATTAATATAGCTAGCAATGTACAACATCAGTTGCGTTACCTGTTTGAAAATGCTGTTTTCCTTACCTCCATTATTGAATGCATGTCTAACTTTCTGCATTTTTGAAAATGGCTTGCCATACAGCATCCAAATGGGGTTAGGGTTCAATTCATTCATCAATTAATTAAGTAAGTATTTATAATACAGGTTAATATCATCATGTGGCTTGAATTAGTGTGAAAATGCTGGAATTAATGTAGTCCTAGTGCAACATGTATATATAAAAGCTTGAAAAAGCTGGAATTCAGTATGTGCTAAAAGCTTGAAAAAGCTGGAATGCCATTGACAAAAGCTGGAATTTGCTTGAAAAAGCTGGAATATCACATGCCAAAAGCTGGAATTTGCTTGAAAAAGCTGGAATATCACATGCCAAAAGCTGGAATTTGCTTGAAAAAGCTGGAATAGCAAATGCCAAAAGCTTGAATTTGCTTGAAAAAACTGGAATATCACATGCCAAAAGCAGGAATTTGCTTGAAAAAGCTGGAATATCACATGCCAAAAGCTGGAATTTGCTTGAAAAAGCTGGAATAGCAAATGCCAAAAGCTGGGATTTGCTTGAAAAAGCTGGAATATCACATGCCAAAAGCTGGAATTTGCTTGAAAAAGCTGGAATATCAAATGCCAAAAGCTTGAATTTGCTTGAAAAAGCTGGAATATCACATGCCAAAAGCAGGAATTTGCTTGAAAAAGCTGGAATATCACATGCCAAAAGCTGGAATTTGCTTGAAAAAGCTGGAATAGCAAATGCCAATAGCTGGAATTTGCTTGAAAAAGCTGGAATATCAAATGCCAAAAAGCCTGAATAAGCTTGAATGATGTTAAACCAAAAGCTAGAATTATCTTGAAAAGCTTGAACATGCTGTTCCAGAAATTCCAGCTTAATCTTGCCTAATTTGCATAAAAACTTTAACAAACTGGAATATTCTAGAATATTCTAGAATTCAATTCTAGAATATTCTAGAAAAAGCTGGAACTTTATTCTAGAATATTTCTAAGCTTTTTCTAGAATATTCTAGAAAATTCAAGTTCTGTTTCACAAGGGAAGCTAAGTGCGTGATGGTAACGAAGAGCGTTTCACCAATATTGTCGCGTTCCCAGCTCATCGAACACGGGGTGTTGTGGGCTGGAGCTCGCTCCAGGTTCAACCAGGCACGAGGGACAACGGAATGATTCAAGGCGATTCTTTGATCAAGTCGTCTAACGTACACACGGTAAAAACTAAATGAATTTACAGTATTATCGATTAATACAAGAGGCTGGGAACAGCCTTAACTCGGGCTGTATACACATAAGCGTCACCATTTTTCTACATTCTTAACATTTCAGACATTCCATTCTAAGGCGTGGTCACATGGGAGGGGTGGTACTCCACTCCTATTATTTATTAGGAGTGGGGTAGGGGAGTTATCAGTCGCGGTGACTTTCTGCTCTCTGCTAGCTCCCCTAGTATATTTATGTAATTTAATATTTTTGTTTTTCATCATATGAACATTAGATATGTTTTTCTCGTATGTAAATTAAAGAAATTGACCTTTTACTGTTAACACTACTTATTCATGTAACACGCGTCTACAATTTACAGTCTGCTGTTCTGTTGTACTGGAGGTTCCGAGTAATAAAATATGATTGTCTCAATGTTTATATTTATCTCATATCATAATTTGTATCCTGTCCATCCTGCCGATAGAGCTGCCACTATATTTCACTATTGTTCTTTCTACAGTCACTCTGGGTATGTTCAGACTACTATCGTGCAGCTAGCTAGAATCTTGAGATATCTGTCAGCAACTCCTACCTCGCAGCTAGTTAATAAATTAGTACTGTTCAGACCAAATTCTGGTATGCGTAATCTGAGCACTTTAGAGATTTAGTTTGTTAACTCAGTACAAAATGTGCCACGACTTTATACATTAGCTAGCCTAGTAACTTAGTAGGTTTTAATTTTTTTGTTTTTCCCTCTTCTGGTTTGTTTATATCTCTAAAAGATAGAAATTTGGTCTATAACTGCCCTTGGCGCAAGTGTCTGAACATACCCTGTGTAACTTTATCTGCTGTGTTCATAACTGAAATGCATGTTGGTTATCTCTAATTAAAAGCTAAATTACCGTCATTCACAAAAAATCAATCTTGTCCGTGGTGTATATTACAGAGTACAGAGTATTACAGGGAACTGTTCGAAGCCTTCCTCGCTCGTGAGAGGATTCTCGTTTAACAGCTCTAACGAAAGTTAAGCATGCGCCAATAATCTCGTCACTCGTGGTCTAGCGATTACTGTTTGGGTAGGATTGTGTCAGTCGTTCTATAAATCTTAGCTTCCTGGATTCGATCCCTACGCTGAGCGTAGTGAATTTTTTTTTCAAGTAGAGGCTCCCCCAATTCCTTGTAAAATTTATAAGTGCCGCTTCGGGTGCTCGTGAAATATTCTAAGTCCCAAATTATTCATAGTTTATAACAAAGGGAGTTTTGTGACGCAGTCTGTGAGGTGGTTACACCGAGGTAAAGCCCCTATTTTAGAACTATCCACTTACAACATCTAGGCACCTGAAGAAGGCTAGTTTGGCTAGCCGAAATATAGTACCTTTAAAACTATATACATACATACATACATACATACACTTTATTTATACACGAGTAAACATCAGTAGTAGCATAAAACAATTACAAAATACAGAGATTGTAAAAAATAAAATATGCCTACTGTTTTACACGAATGTCGTGTGTTGAAGTATGGTAGTTAAAAATAGGGAAGCTAGGTTACGATATAGATAATCTTTTCTTAAAATTACTTATTTTATCGGAGGCTCTAACATCCTCGGGCAGTGCATTCCATATCTTTGCCCCGTCAAAACGAAAGCATTTTTTACCGAAGTTTGTGCGCGGACGAGGAAAGGAGATTTTAGTCGACGAGCCTCTGAGATTATATTGTATAGCTTTGGTTCTTCTTTCAAACATTTTAGTCATATACTCGGGTGCAAGGCCGTGCAGTGCTTTATATACACGTTGTTTCAGCTTTGCTATAGTCCTCAGGATAGAGTAAAAAACTCTATCCGCAGTCTGTGGCTTCCGGTTGACCTTTTCGACATTATTCGGCGCCAAAGCGGCGCGGTGTTCAAGTGTGTGCACTTGAACTACTTGAACAGCGTGAGCTGATTGGTTGGGGCGAAATACCTCGACTTGGAAAATAAAATGACTAATAAACACTTGCGATTTAAGATTCGGGCCTGCCCACAGGCAGCCCGAGTAATGAGCCAGTGCTGTTATACTGCCGTTCTGTCTAGACGGGCTAGTTATATAGCAGTAAAACTATGCTCCAACAGTAACCGAGATGGTGTGCTAAGTTTCAGAAAAGAGCAATGATTTTATATTATATTAAACCCGTGTTCAAAGACTTTTCCATTCTAAACAGACAAAATCACTATAGCAAATTATGTCTACCGTATTCCGTAACTAGTAGAATTAATGCCTTTACACTGGCTAGCAGTCTAGACCAGTTAAGACACTGCCGTACTCTCTAGAAGTCTAGATCGGGCAGTTAAAATAATTAGCGGTAAAAAAATGCTCCATCGAGCAATAAAAACACTGTATCGTATTGAGTTGTATTATTAAACTGCCATTCTCAACAGACAAAATCAAAGTAGAATTAATGCCTTTACCCTGGCTAGCAGTCTAGACCAGTTAAGATACTGCCGTACTACCTACGAGTCTAGATCGGGCAGTTAAAATAATTAGCGGTAATAAATGCTCCATCGAGCAATAAAAACACTGTATCGTATTGAGTTGTATTATTAAACTGCCATTCTCAACAGACAAAATCAATATTCGACGCAAAGAAACAGTTCACTGACTTTTACTTAAAAAGGTTTCGTGTTGATACCAAAGCAAAAATGTGAAGCTCCGGCTGGCGTCCTGGATCAGTATGAATAAAACGCGAAGAATGTTCTCTTGGAGCATTGCATGTAATAAATCAAAAACGAGAGCGATTGTTTCACCAAGGGATATTATTATTAGGTATTATCTGTAGGTTGTGAAGTTACACTGCTATTATCTGTAGGTATTATCTGTAGGTAGTGACGTCACACTGCTATTATCTGTAGGTTGTGACGTCACACTGCTATTATCTGTAGGTAGTGACGTCACACTGCTATTATCTGTGGATATTATCTGTAGGTTGTGACGTCACACTGCTATTATCTGTAGGTATTATCTGTAGGTAGTGACGTCACACTGCTATTATCTGTAGGTAGTGACGTCACACTGCTATTATCTGTGGATATTATCTGTAGGTTGTGACGTCACACTGCTATTATCTGTAGGTATTATCTGCAGGTAGCGCTCAAGGATAAGCAGATATGAGAGAAATTATTTTGGTTTTATTAAGCCATATTAAGCTCTCAGCTATGTTTCGAGTACTTCTCTTTTCCTAAACTTGTAAATAAAAGCAATTTGTAGCTCGAATAAGAAACACATCATCTACAAATTTGATCGTAACTACACCAATTTATGGCGTTTCATTTTAATTTTACTTCGCTTTCGCTAGCTTTCTTATTACTAAAACGTTTGTCTAAAATGTATAATAATCGGTTTTCGCATGATAGCGAAAGTTATCAAGACCTCGGTCTGTGTTATCATGCAGCCTTAGCCTTGGGCTTCGGCAGATAACACAGACCTCTGTGTTGATAGTTTTCTTCATCGTGCTCAACCTCATCAATAATTACTTTTATTGACGTCATATTTTCAATATGTCACTTGATGGGTATTTGCCAAATACCGGCTGGATTGAATATTTGAGGTTCATCATAAAACATGCTACTATCTGATTATTCTAAGCACGATTAGCTTGTAGTCACGTAGGAAGGAAAGCATGACTACCTGCATGTCTACTTTACTTACCTGTCACACATGTACGCCCACTAAAACCTGCAGCGCATGCGCAGACGTAGTCGTGTTTGTTGTAGAGTGCAATGCATGATCCGTTACAACCGCAGGGATTGCTTTCACAAGGAGACTGAAAAACACAACATAACAACCAATCATATGGTATAAAGGTAAACAAGAAGACTGAAAACACAACATAACAAGCAATCATATCGTATAAATGTACACAAGAAGACTGCAAAACACAACATAATAACATATGGTATAAAGGTTACACAAGAAGACTGAAAAACACAACATTACAACCAATCATATGGTATAAAGGTAAACAAGAAGACTGAAAACACAACATAACAAGCAATCATATCGTATAAATGTACACAAGAATACTGAAAAACACAACGTAGCAACCTATCATATGGTACAAATGTACACAAGAAGACTGAAAGACACAACGTAACAACGTATAATATAAATTATGGTATAAATGTAGACAAGGAGACTGAAATACACAACCTAACAATGTATCATATGATATAAATGTACCCTAGAAGACTGAAAACACAACATATCATATGTTATAAATATACCCAAGAAGACTGAAACACAACATAACAACATATGGTATAAATGTACACAAGAAGAGTACACAATACATAACAACCTATATGGTATAAACGTACACAAGAAGACTTAAAAATACAACATCACGTGTCATATGGTAAAAATAAGAGTGAATACAGGCAAACCGCGAAATAAATCATAACAGTAAACAAACTAAAATAGACAACATTAACACTCTTTTCACGACAATACCGTACTTTCTCGATTGGACTTTGAGGCTCGATTTAAGGTGGCTCGCCTGGATTTTCCAGGGACGCACCATATCCACTTTGAACGGCTGCTACTCCACTGTCAGAGCACGGTCGGGCTAGCCACTTCACCCATTTACTAGAAATAGAATAAACGTTCCAAAAATGTAGGTTTGTTTGACATCGGTGTTACCATAGCAACACAGCGTTGACGTCATGTGTTTTACATATCAGCAATTTTCTCGAAATCTAGACCTAAACTTTTAAAACGACCTAGTGTCCCTTGTAGTCTAAATGTAGGCCTTCAAGACTGCAAAGTTTAAAAAAATTGTATGAGAGCGTTTTCGAAATAAAATGGGTTGAATATTTTCATTCAAAAAATAAACAGTTCGCCTGACTTCCTGTTTAGTCGTCGAGAACTGTGTGTTCCGGACCGATTCAAACGCTGTTTCAAACGCATATTTCATACCTGTGGCATAGGACTACTTCCCATGAAAATTTCATTCCATTTGCTTTATTCGATTTCGGTTTATGGAATAATAAGTATTAGTATAAACCAACTAGTGGACTATTACAAATCCTGCATTCTGATTGGCTACCCTACTATAGGTCTATTTGTGATAGCCCATGGTAGAGAAAAACCGCACGCATTTTAACGACATAATAACATTTTTTCAACTTCAATTTGTTTCTTTCTATTATTTCTACTGTCCGACTAGTTAGTTTATACGAAAACAATTAGACCTCTCGCCCTCATGGGTTACGAGTTAAATAGCCCATTCGGCTGCGCCTCATGGGCTATTGACTCGTAGCCCATTCGGGTTGCGGGTCTAATTGTTAAATGTAATAAATATGCTCATTTTACTTACATGTATTTGCTAAGGAAGCTGTAATTCGAAAACTAGTCGATAAATATATTTTTTAATCCATTCAACTGAAATTCAACATGTACTACCCTTGCCTTTTAAATTTCAAGAGCATTGAATCATTTTAAGGGCGCGAAATAAAAACAAAAACATAGGGAACTTTTAGATTCATCCACGCAAGCTTCATTGCTGTATCATTTTGTTTATAGCTTGTGTCTTTCCGAAATTTCTCTTTTGTCTAGATTCTACATACTTGTGTGCTTTTGAACTAACAAGTTTACCATGCACGCTTGCTACACTTCGCTACTGCCGGAACGCTCGTGCAAATTCTGTTCTTAGGACAATGACATGCAAATTAGTTAAACCATGAAGCTTGGCAGTGCGGGATGATAATGTTGAATAAGTGTGTTTTTAGTAACCAGACCACATTTTCTAAATATAAATTAAAAACGAGATTTTGTATTAGTGATATTATGAAGTTATATTATAACAGCGTTACAACTGGCAGCGTGACTATTGTACTAAAAACGGAATTTGCACGAGCGTTCCGGCATTAGCGAAGTGTAGCAAGCGTGCATGGTAAACTTGTTAGTTCAAAAGCACACAAGTATATAGAATCTAGACAAAAGAGAAATTTCGGAAAGACACAAGCTATAAACCAAATGATACAGCAATGAAGCTAGCGTGGATGAATGTAAACGTTCCCTGTGTTTTTGTTTTTATTTCGCGCCCTTAAAATGATTCAATGCTCTTGAAATTTACAGGGCAAGGGTAGTACATGTTGAATTTCAGGTGAAAAGATTTAAAAAAAATGTTATCGACTAGTTTTCGAATTACAGCTTTCCTTAGCAAATACATTACTATTCTGAGTAAAATGAGCATATTTATTACATTACTTGTTATTCCATAAACCGGAATCGAATAAAGCAAATGGAATGAGATTTTCATGGCAAGTAGTCCTATGTCACAGGTATGAAATGTGCTAAAAACAGCGTTTGAATCTGTCAGTTCTCGACGACTAAACAGGAAGTAAAGCGAATTGTATATTTTTTGAATGAAAATATTCAACCCATTTTATTTCGAAAACGCTCTCATACAATTTTTTTAAACTTTGCAGTCTTAAAGGCCTACATTTAGACTACAAGGGACACTAGGTCGTTTTAAAAGTTTAGGTCTAGATTTAAAGAAAATTGCTGATATGTAAAACACATGACGTTAACGCTGTGTTGCTATGGTAACACCGATGTCAAACAAACCTACATTTTTGGAAAGTTTATTCTATTTCTAGTAAATGGGTGAAGTGGCTAGCTCGACCGTGCTCTGACAGTGGAGTAGCAGCCGTTCAAATTGGGAATGGTGCGTCCCTGGAAAATCCAGGCGAGCCACCTTAACGTCGGTCTCGAATAAACGCCGGGACGACATGGCCGAATTTTGAATTGTCTGAAATACTCTATATAGATTGTAGACTAATCCGGGAAATAATAATAATTATTAAAAATATATTTACTTAGTAAGATGCCTACACGCTAGGAGATCCGGTTGTTTCTCATTTCGTCTGTGGCCCGGCCTCCAATTTACTAACATTAACATGTCTCCTTTTTCATTTTTATTTTCTAAGTTTATAATTCCATTTTTCTCAGTTTCCAATTGTTAATGTATTGTTTAAACGGTATACAACGGATTTGGATTACTTTCAAATCGTATTGCTTCCTTGTTGCTGTCTGGGATCTTAAAATAATATACCAAACAAATGAAGCGCCATTTTATATTCTTTACACAAGGATCCTTGTTTTTCTAAATTGTTCTCAACAAAATAAGTGTAAGAACGAATGGGGAATTAAACTAAAGTGGCAAAGAATATTAAATTCGTAACTCTAAAATGAATGCTATGTTGAATTATGTGCACATAATTCGTTGCTCACGAAATAGATAGGACATCATTGACTGTAAACGGTTTTAAATTGTGATCTAAATGTCTTAATCGTCCTTTTGGTATCGCCGGTTAAGGTTACCAGATACCTTCAAAACGAAAAAGATGGGATTTTTTTTTCGCACAGAATTGTAGTTTTAGTAGTAGTCTCTCATATACCAAAAACGGGGTAACCTTTAGATTCATGAAGTAGCACCATAGCTCGTCCAGACAAGCAGACATGCAATCTATGTCTTCGTAGACAAGTTGGGATGTCTGAAGCAACTTTGCCAAATTGAGTGGCAAGAAGAGGCGGGAACTTTGATGGGCAACAACAACAACAACAACAACATTTATTATTTCACTCTAGATGGAGGAGTTACATGTGATAGAATGATAATATAAATTTAGCAATGAAAAAAGAGAGTGAGCTGGACCTGAAAAAAATTAAAACCGAGAAGCTATCTAGTCAGGAACACTCTAATCGGCGGAACACAGTAACACAACTTTCAATTTTACAACATACTTTTTACAAAACATAAGGTACTGGTAAGATGTAAAATCTGCATTTGATTAATTTATGAAATATGGACATAAGGAACATGATAACATTATTGAAACTGATAATTTTCCAAGAAATGAGTTTTTTTTTTTTAAGGATTTATTATTGAGATCTTTTAAGTCTTGGGGGATTTCTTTCCTAATTTTAATACCTTCACTTGTAATGAAGCGCAAACTGTAATTTGTTCTAGAACGATTAATAAAGTATGTTTGTTTTGAAACCTATCTTGTTTGGTATTGGTGTACATGAGATAGAGGGACAAATAGATCAGTGAAAGTAGAACCAACTGTTTTATAATAGACATCGTACATGCTCGCATGCAATTTATATAAATCATTAATAGTCAGTAATTCTAGTTTGAAGGATAAAGGAGGTGTATGGGCATTGCACTTTTCATTTGAAATTACTCTAATTGCTCTTTTTTGAAGAGTGCACAAAGGCTTCCTCAAAGTGAATTCATATGTGGGTAAAATAAGGAATAGTATATTTGTTTTAAGTCTAGTACTGCAAGTATTGTAGATTTCTTTTTTTGGAAGCCATACCGGTGTTCAAAAATTATTTTTTCTTTGTTCAAAGCCTAGTGAGCATAAGTTGTTCAATAATTTTGGAGAATATTGGTAATAGAGAAATTGGTCTATAATTTGTTATATTTAATTTAGAGGCTCCTTTATGGAGTGGAATTATTTTTTGAACTTTTAATTTTTCAGGGAAACATCCGTTTAAAAAAGAGTCGTTGATAATGAGTTCTAAGGGTGAAGCCAACAAATTGGATGAGAGTTTAATTAGACTTATTGGAAAATTATAAATACCAGGGCTTTTATTTGGATTTAAATTACAAATGGGGTCATTGATTTCAAATGAAGTTACAGGGTTTACAAAATAACAATCATTTATACAAGTTCTCAGAAAATCTTTATGGGACTTTTTGGCTGGTTTCACTTTAGATACCAAATTTGATGCTAGTTTATTAAAATATAGGTTAAATTTATTTGCAATTTGGCTAGGATCTTTAATTAGATTATTTCTCTCTTGAAGAAGACAATTTTTAGATTTGGCTGTGGAAATATTTTTTGATACCTTGCCATGTTTTCTTCATATTATATTTAAATTTGTCAAAGTAATTAAGATAATATCTCTTTTTTGAGGATCTTATTAGGTGATTTATTTTGTCTCTGTATAATTTATAGTGAAAATATAATTTATTTTCTTTAGTTTTCATATAGTTACCACATAACCGGTTTTTAATATTAATTGATTTTTTAATTGCTTTGGTAAGCCAAGGTTTAGCAGATTGTTTTAATTGTCTTTTTGATAGTTTCTTTAATGGAGCATGTTTGTTTATAATATTGAGAAGGTTATCATGGAATTTTTTTATTTCAAGTCAGTCGTGGGTAAAAACGAAATGTTTGCCTCCAAGTTAAGATGTTGTATGTCTAATAAGAAGAGCTCCTTGTTGAAGTTTGTATAGTCCATTTTGTAGCAATTTTCTGAGGAGGCAAAATTCACATTTGTATCAGTTAATATAATAAAGTTTGGTAAATGATCAGTGATGTGTGGTATAAGATTGCCAGATACTAGGTTTGATTTAAGTGAGTTTATCCAGATGTGGTCAATAAGTGAAGGAGTTGAGTATAAGGCAAATCTAGTAGGTTGGGGTATTTGGGGGAACATAAAGTATGATAATAATAAATGTAAGTAGTCACTAATGTAATCTTTGATGTCTGTTTTTAGTAAGTCAAGATTAAAGTCTCTACATAAAATTATTGTTTTGTTTTCCTTAGATAAGGTATGTAGTGTTTTTGGGGGATTTTCTGGTTTTGGATGGAGGTATATAACACCTGTTATAAAGTTAGATTTATTATTATTTAATATTTCCAGCCATAAAGCCTGGAATTCGCATTCACTTGAAAAAAATGACTGTGATAAATCATCTCGTTTAGTGTAGTGTAAATCATTAGAAATATAAAAACCACATCCACTGTTGGAAGTAGAGCCTGGCTGGGGTTCAAAATCATGATAATTCAGTAATTTTGGTATTCGATATGATTTTTTCTGTTTCTCCCTTGGAAAGCCATAGTTCTGATAGTGCTATGATATTAAAATTAAAGTCAAGACTATTTAATAAATTGTGTAAGGAGTCAAAGTTTTGATTTAGACTGCGAATATTGGTGTGAAGTAAGGAAAAGTTACTATTATATTTTCCTGTGTTTTGAAGACTAAGTTTATGGAAGTCATGAAGGTTGTAATAATTAAAGTTTGGCTCGACAGGAACTTCTGCATCTGGATCACATTCTAGTGCTTGGTTTGTGGAATTATATTTAAATGAGGTTAGAGATGGATGGGATCAGTATTATCAAAGTTACAGCCAGTTGAAATTAGAGAGATTTGTATGAGAAAAAAACGGAGAGAAAAAAACCTCTATCTCGGAGACAATATGCGAAACGAGCCAACCAGCGAGTCCAGCAAAATCCTCGTAGTGAGCCACTGCCACGGAGTCTAGTTCGGGAGGCAGGTGCTATTCTAGATGAGAGAGATGGTATGCTCGAGGGAGTGGAGATAGGTCGTCGTACCATCCAGTGGCGCTTCTTCCGAGGTGTGGAAAGAGATTTGACAACTAGGATTATGGGTAAGTTGGCTGCAAAGGTATCTACTAGCTTCTACCTGCGCTATAGCTACACCTATCGCATTCGCAATGTCAACGATGGGCGCATGATGCTGTTCTCCAAAACTGTCCCCGGCTCTCCATGGGTCAATATTCTAGGTGACGCAGAGGAGTGGATTGCTGACAGGGAGCTAGCTCGATTGAATCCTAACAACATTGTACGCCGCAATACCCAATGGGCATTCGTTCGTTGGATTCACGTCGATGTCAAAGTCGTGCTTGATCGGCAGCCCCTGTTGGGGACAGGCCCACTGCCGCCCTGGCTTAGCCAGAAGAAGGGGATGTGCGCCCTTGACCAATACGGCGACAACCTATGTCTGTGGCGCTGTCTGGCTGTGTATAAAGTAACACGCGTAGATAGGTGTTGCAGTGCAGCTAGAAGACTAGCCCAGGATTTCTTCCATTCGATAGTACCCGTACCAGATGTCCCCAAGACATCGCTAGACCAGCTGGAGAAGATTGAGTTACACTTTGGGATAGCCATTCGGGTGTATGAACCTACGGAGAATGGCGCTTGGCATTTGACTAGGCACGCACCCCACTACCCGTGTGTGATGACAATAGGGGTGTATGAGGGGCATGCCTTTTATATCAAGAACACTAGCAGGCTCGGTCACGCCTTCGTCTGTAATGAAGCAGCAGGGTGTGTGTGCATACCTTTTTTCTTGACCTTGGAGAAAATGCCACGAATTACTACGTTTGTGGTCCACTTCTGCGATTTTCAGTCCACGTTCAGACCAGCAAACATAGTCAAGAATTAGTATTCTCCACACACCCTGCTGCTATGTTAATATGTATCAGCAATTGTATCATTTCTTGCATTTTGACATCCAATTAGGGGATTGGTGTGCATAAGGTATACGTGATATAACGTTGCAATATGAAGGGTTACAATCAGTGTGCTTGGTTAAACGTTGGACGGATAACTATTTGTGGAAAGATCTGTCGCGGAACGTATTGTAAAATCCATCTCGCAAGGCTCCGAAAGGGTAGTCGCCTCCCAGTGCCCTGCAGGTCTTGCGGAATTGGTGTTCATAGTGATATACAGTTGTGTCGAGTATGCGGCCGAGATAAGATCCGGTATAGGCACATAGCTAAAGAGAGAATAGCAAAGCAGCAGTTTCGATTGGTGATGATCGAGCTTCTTACGATAGATATGGAGAGAATAGCAAAGCAGCAGGTGATGAGAGCAAAGCAGGAGTTGATGGACGATCTTCGTGCAATGGTTATGGAGAGAAGAGCAAAGCAGCAGGTGGTATCCGAATGAGACCTCTTCGACTTGATAAGAGAGCTCACGATAGAGTAGTTGCTTAGCTATAGCTCTTTGCGAAGTGAAAATAACTACCTTGCTCATTTCTTTCATAGGAAATATCAATTCTTAACCTACGAGACTGCCTAATGTTGCTCGCATCTCCTTTCGTATCTCGGAGCGAAGTTCTTCTACGTTTTTGAACCCTCCTTCTCGCCTGTTTTTTTGTCGTATTTCGAGCTTAAGCGCTTCATATTTACCTTACTCGACAACGACGCTTGAGAACTCGGCTTCTGAAATGTTGCCGTCGGCTAGGGCTTTTGAAACTTTGACTTCCACGGAATTAGCCTTTGCCCGGGCCAGCATAACGGTCTTTTCGTGCTTTGAAACGTGGGCCCCAAGTTTCTTACTGGCAACAGCCGTCAAAGCCGAAACAACAGCACAAAGAAATCCAAGTGATCCTAGAGAAAGGCCGATTGGAAGACCAATGCCAGTCAATGATGTGCCCAGCGCGGAAGCGGATAAAACACCACTCAGGCTACCTGTGGCCACAGCAACCCCGTGAACGATACCACGGGCTCTAGCATACTTTATGCGAACAACTTCGTAGTGCTTTGCCTGCTGTTCGAGCTCGGCAAGCGTATCACACACCTTTTGCAGGTGAAAGCTCTCTCCAGATAAGCTAGTAAGCTGGGGATATACCAATGGTGCCGTTGGAATTGTTTGAATTGAATCGCTTGCCATCATATATATGGCATATACATATGCCTTACTCAATCTTCAATACGTAGCGTATGGGTCGACCATGGAAGTCTACCACGTTGCCTTTCTCATCGCGAATTGTCAGGTGAAGGCTGTTTCTCATTGTCCTTAGAGCTTTGACAGTTAGTGGAGTAGTGAAGCATATGTTGATTTTGCAAACCTCTCATCTCGGATCTCTAAGCTAGCTAAGACTTTCGATCGTTTTCCCTCGAGAAGTGAGAAGCTAGAATCCACCACATCGCAGTGGACATACACCGTGTGGATATCTTGTAGCACCAGTTCATGACTACCTACTTTGATCGTCATATCATCTATGCCATGTTCCTCCCCTTTAACACCCAACAGTGTGCAAATATTTTTACTGAACTGGATTGGTTTCTCCTTTACCTCTAGGATCCAAACCCTCGTCGATAAGGTTTGAACGAATTCGACAATGCCAGCATCGATTGCGGATTTTAAGGCTTGTTGAATGCTTGCCATATCATGGTGCCCTTTAGCAAAACTGTATGGAAACCCCACACCTTGGGTATCCCACCAGAACGAAGCTGCCTTTTCTAGATTCCATCAATAGTGGCTTCGAGTAGTGAAATATTTTGGATACAAATAGGTAGATCGAAGTAGACCGTTTGGTCAGCCGAGGTACAGGTGACATTTAAGATCACCATATTGCTATATTAAAACGTAGTATACTAATGTATATTGTTTACTTCAATACTATGCCACTAAAAGTTCATTTTAAAGAGGATTGGAGTGACTTTGTCGCACCTCGCAATGCAAAGGCTTTCGCAGCATTCAAGAAAAACTATCCCCACGCGGACTTCGAGAAGTTCTCAGCTAAGACAGTTGCATCCGACACATGATGATTCCACGTACAAGAATAGGATCAGCTTTCACGACGGTGCACAATACTGGTACGCAGACAACCCCCATCTACCAATAGATGTACGAAAACAGCTAGACGACGCGTTACACGGAAAGGTTTGGGGTTTCCCATATACCCTAGTGTTGTCCCGGGGTGTGAAATATCCTGTTCCAGCAAGCCCTGATACCAAAGCAGCACAACATATAGAACTCAAAACTTTGCAGATATACGTCACACCTAGGGAATTGTTCGAAGTGGGTGTCAGGGACATATTCAAGGAGACCGGTGTGACACATAAAACAGCAAAAGAGTCCAGGAAATGGCTGGCAGCTCCAGATT